>CAUDMG010003687.1:1507500-1547500 GCA_958450375.1 Homarus gammarus | reverse complement strand
GTGCTAAATTTATACCTACTGGGAATAATATAACTGCTTATATGTATAGTGTTGAGTTAAACTGTAGCATTAACATATTCGTGTGTGTGTGTGTGTGTGTGTGTGTGTGTGTGTGACGTGTGTGTGTGTCTGACGTGTGTGTGTGTCTGACGTGTGTGTGTGTCTGACGTGTGTGTGTGTGTGTGTGTGTGTGTGTGTGTCTGACGTGTGTGTGTGTGTGTGTGTGTGTGTGTGTGTGTGTGTGTCTGACGTGTGTGTCTGACGTGTGTGTGTGTGTGTGTGTGTGTGTGTGTGTGTGTGTGTGTGTGTGTGTGACGTGTGTGTGTGTGTGTGTGTGTGTGTCTGACGTGTGTGTGTGTGTGTGTGTGTGTGTGTGTGTCTGACGTGTGTGTCTGACGTGTGTGTGTGTGTGTGTGTGTGTCTGACGTGTGTGTGTGTGTGTGTGTGTGTGTGTGTGTGTGTGTGTGTGTGTCTGACGTGTGTGTGTGTGTGTGTGTGTGTGTGTGTGTGTGTGTGTGTGAATTTAGATGATATGAGGAAAAATTCTATTATTCTGCCGCCCTGTAATTTATATTCTCTTTCTCTCTTTTTCTCCTTTCTTTTTTACTTTCTGTCTCGCTCTCTTTTTTTCTCATTTTTTTCTGTGTATGTATGTATGTATGTATGTATGTATGTATGTATGTATAAAAATGAACAAAAAAACCTGACCTGTTCTTTCACCTCAACAAAATACTTCCCTCCATATATCACACAAGACGTTACTACCACACACACACACACACAGACAAAGGCAGCAGGTGTTGTTATACATTAAATAAGACTTAACACAGTGATGACATTGACGTATTATTTCTACCTTAATCACGGGAGCATAAACACTGGAGGAGGGTAGGGGGGGGGAGGGGTGAGGGAAGGGGGTGAGATAAGGGAGGGGGGGGGGGTCATACTCTTCACCATTACCATATTTTTAGTGACTACAGCCTTTTAATTATGTGGTGTTCTTCAAATGATTACAAAGTGTTAGATAATTTTTTTTTTTTTTTTTTTAGCACGTGATTATTATAGTTGTTGATATATACGTGTTGTGTTTTGTTGTGGTTGTGATATAAGAGTATAGTGTTGTATGATGTGTTATGGTTGTAGTGATTGTGTTTATGGTGCTGTGTGTGTGACATTGTGTCGTGTTGTGGTTGTAGTTTGTGAAGATTATGCTTGTGATCACCTGCACACCCTCGGCTCCAGTCTGGGGTGTCTAATCTTCAGGTGGTCCTTGAATTGCGCCTTGGTATAATCTGGTTTCGAACTGGTGTCAAATCCGGTGTTTTATTTTAGTACCAACGAGCCACTGTTCCGGGTGTGTTTACAAACTGACCTCTGATGACCTTTTCCCGCCTAAAACGTTAAATGTGAGAATGTGTACAACTGGCTGCCATAAATTACGACTCCAAGATGGCGTGGAAATTACACTGAAACTCAACTGTAATTAGGTTCTGTTCTCTCACTCCCACCTCTACCCCCACCCCCCCTCCTCACCCCCCACCCCCCCTCCTCACCCCCCACCCCCCCCCACTCTCTTCTCTCCCCCCTCCCAGCAATGAAAGAAAAATACGTTCTTAATATTGTAAATTATTTTATGGTATACTTTTCGAAGATGTTCAGGTCAGTATATCCGGCCAGGTCTGTATATCCGGCCAGATCAGTATATCCGGCCAGGTCTGTATATCCGGCCAGATCAGTATATCCGGCCAGGTCAGTATGTCCGGCCAGGTCAGTATATCCGGCCAGATCAGTATATCCGGCCAGATCAGTATATCCGGCCAGATCAGTATATCCGGCCAGGTCTGTATATCCGGGTCGTATTTGTCATCTTCATGTCTCACACACACACACACACACACACTAATTTTATCAACGCCTGAACCTAAAAATTTCCCCATTAATTATTTCTCAGTTTTCGTCCACCAGCTAAACATTATTTCTCAGTTTTCGTCCACCAGCTAAACATTATTTCTCAGTTTTCGTCCACCAGCTAAACATTATTTCTCAGTTTTCGTCCACCAGATAAACATTATTTCTCAGTTTTCGTCCACCGGCTAAACATTATTTCTCAGTTTTCGTCCACCAGCTAAACATTATTTCTCAGTTTTCGTCCACCAGCTAAACATCATTTATCAGTTTTCGTCCACCAGCTAAACATTATTTCTCAGTTTTCGTCCACCAGCTAAACATTATTTCTCAGTTTTCGTCCACCAGCTAAACATTCTCCAGCAAGAATCAGGATTTATTTTATTTTATTGTTATTTTTTTTAATTTATGCAAAACCATAATTTTTTCGGAGGTTCGTGGGCCAGTCTTCACACCTGCCTAATCATTAACTCATTAAGGTGTGTAATTAATTTATTTTTAGCCTCGTTTAAGGTATTTAGACACACAGGTACATATTTTTAGTTGGTTTTTCATATTTCTACAAACACTAATCTATTTCCTGTACAGTTTAGTTTAGTTATCCCATTTTTTTCGCGTCCTGCGCCACGTTTTCTATGACATTAGTGATAAATATTTCAACAATCTATATAACTTTTCTGGAAAGTTTAATTTAGTTATGCCAATTTTATTTGTTTTTATCTTTCCTGCATTACGTTTTCTTTGAAGTTTGACTCAATTATTCCTGTTTTGTTTTTGTTTTTATTCCTGTGTGTTTTTTTCCGAATTATCCCCGTGTTTTTTTCTCAATTATCTTCGTGTTTTTTTTGTCTCATTATTTTTTCACATTTTTCTACGATGATTCACACCCCTCCATTACCGCCGACTAGCCAGAATTTTGAGTAATGACACAATCACCAGTTTAGCGTAGTTCAGAGGTCTGTGCTAATAAGGTCATTTGTCCTTTACGGTTCTCCAGCTCATAAAAGGCGATTCCTCCCCCCCACCCACACACACCCCCCACCCTCCCCACTCCACCCCCTTCCCCCCACCCGGTAATGGAGGTTTTAAGTAGTAGCAATATATCCTACCCGGCAACCGCTGCTCTCTTAACAAATGTTGTGTGTGGGGAGCTTGTGATGAGTGGGGGAAGGTGGGGGGGAGGGGGGGGCAGGGGGGGGGCAGGACAGGTGAGAGGGGAAGGAGCGGGGGGACGAGATAGGTAAGGAGAGGGAGAGGAAGGGGGTGACCACTGACCAGGTAAGGGAGGAGGGGTGTATTGTTGGTAGGTGGGCGTGGAGTGGGGTAAGGGGGCAGGGCTGGTGAGGAGGAGGGGAGGGGGGGAGGGATCGGACAAAACAAACACGCACACACGCACACACACACGCACACACACACACACACGCACACACACACACACACACACACGCACACACACACACACGCACACACACACACACACACACACACACACACACACACACACACACACGCACGCACGCACACACACACACACACACACACACAGTATCATGCGAACATCGGACCCCTGAATTAACCCATTAAACATGACAGTATATTCGTTCCTCCATCTTCAGCGCCACAAGATAGATAGATAGATAGATGACAGATAGATAGATAGATGACAGATAGATAGATAGATGACAGATAGATAAATAGATAGATAGATAAATAAATGATAGATAGATAGATGCAATCCCCCAACCCTCCGAGACTCTTGGCCTGGACAGACAGACAGACAGGTAGATAGACAGACACACAGACAGGTAGAGACTGAGGGAGCTGTCGTGTGGTCGCTTCGGGATCATGGAGAAAGTAATTTACCTAATTATAGAGACAGGGAAGGTCTTATTGTGAGTTATAGGTCGAGGAGTGTTGCTCTCTCTCTCTCTCTCTCTCTCTCTCTCTCTCTCTCTCTCTCTCTCTCTCTCTCTCTCTCTCTCTATTCTTTGGGCATACGACAGAGATGGAGTAAAGAAAGCAGAGGGAAGTGTGATAGGCGAGAAAGAGAGAGAGAGAGAGAGAGAGAGAGAGAGAGAGAGAGAGAGGGGGGGGAGGGGGGTCTTATGCCGTGATCACCCCCCTCCCCCCCTCCCCCCCAGGCTTCAGCTGATCCAGTGTTTACCTTCGTGACGTCATGGGATGAGCTGGGATGAGTGCGTTGTCTCAGGTGTAAACAGCTAGAGTGTGTATGTGTGTAAGGAGAGTGTGTGTGTGTGTGTGTGTGTGTGTGTGTGTGTGTGTGTGTCCTGGTAGTATATGCAAATAACATATGACTGTAACCTAACCTAACCTAACCTAAACCCAACCCAACCCTAACCAAACCAAACCAATACCCAGCCTAATCTTGATGTCAGTGGGTAGGGGTGTCAGTGGGTGGGGGGGTGTAGGTGGGTGTCAGTGGGTGAGGGGGTGTCAGTGGGTGAGGGGGTGTCAGTGGGCGGGGGTGTCAGTGGGTGAGGGGGTGTCAGTGGGTGAGGGGGTGTCAGTGGGTGAGGGGGTGTCAGTGGGCGGGGGGTGTCAGTGGGTGGGGGTATCAGTGGGTAGGTGGGTGTCAGTGGGTGAGGGGGGTGTCAGTGGGTAGGTGGGTGTCAGTGGGTAGGTGGGTGTCAGTGGGTGGGGGTGTCAGTGGGTGAGGGGGTGTCAGTGGGTAGGTGGGTGTCAGTGGGTAGGTGGGTGTCAGTGGGCGGGGGGGGGGGGTGTGTCAGTGGGCGGGTGGCTGAGGTCGGGGAGCTGGTCTCTTAGTAATAAACAAAAATATAGATTTATTATTCCTATCGCTGTCTAACTCTTCTGATTTATGTTGTTGGAGGTAGAGAGAGAGAGAGAGAGAGAGAGAGAGAGAGAGAGAGAGAGAGAGAGAGAGAGAGAGAGCGGTGACGGCCCACAATCCCACCAGCGTCGCCCCACAAGACGAATGGTCCTCCCCTCATCATTTATCACACACGGCTAGGTATTCCTGCCTCCCCTCACGTCATGATCTGCCAAGCGCTCTAAGTGGCCTCTCCTCTCTCCCCACCCACGCCCACATCCACCCATTCTCCTCTCCCCACCCCCCAATCCACCCTCATCCACCCATTCTCCTCTCATAGCCCACCCAACCCCACAATCCTCTCCCCACCTACGCCCACGGCCTTCAACCCCTCCATCCACCCATCCACCTACCCACTCTCCTGTCCCCTCCTCTGTCCATCCTCGTTATCCACCTACCACCCACGCCCACCCTTCCTCCACCCACTACCCTCCAACACAAACACTCCAACACAAATACTCCAACAGTGTTTCTTTTCTCCCCTACAAAGTTTGGAGGTCTTCAAATACTGCCTCCAAGACTGTGATAAAAAATGATCTGTTTCTTCCACCTGAGAGAGAGAGAGAGAGAGAGAGAGAGAGAGAGAGAGAGAGAGAGAGAGAGAGAGAGAAAAAAGAAGATAGTGAGAAAGAGAGAGAAGATATTATGAGAGATAATTTATTCAGGTGAGAGATAGTGTGAGAGATAGTTTATTCAGGTGAGAGATAGTGTGAGAGATAGTTTATTCAGGTGAGAGATAGTTTATTCAGGTGAGAGATAATTTATTCAGGTGAGAGATAGCCTGAGAGATAATTTATTCAGGTGAGAGATAGCCTGAGAGATAGTTTACCACGTGAACAAGAGATAATTAAACCCCTCCTAAAAATGCCTTAACAAGAGAAAGGGAATTTACCCTCCACAAATATTAAACAGGAGAGATAAGAGAGACTCCCCCCTAGAGACTACCAGTGAGAGACTCTTGAGCATACACAAGTATACTCACGGCAGGAAGAATACACACACACACACACACACACACACACACACACACACACACGGCAGGTGCAGATATAACATTATTTGTGGGGGGGAAATTGCGTGTGTGTGTGTGAGAAAGAAAATGTGTATATTTGTATGTATTTGTGTCATGTATGTATGGATGTATGTATGTATGGATGTATGTATGTATGTATGTATGAAATGCTCGTAAGGGAGGGAAAATTGAGAGGTGAATAGATAGGAAAGGGTGTGGGGAGGGGGAAGGGAAGGGAAGGGGGTGGGAAGGGAGAGAAGGTACGAATGGAGGGACGCATAATAGAGAGAATTGATCGTGGTGGTCATGTGAAGTACTGAACTCTCTCTCTCTCTCTCTCTCTCTCTCTCTCTCTCTCTCTCTCTCTCTCTCTCTCTCTCTCTCTCTCTCTCTCTCTCTCTCTCACAGGTGGAAGAAACAGATCATTTTATATCACAGTCTTGGAGGCAGTATTTGAAGACCTCCAAACTTTGTAGGGGAGAAAAGTAGCACTGTTGGAGTATTTGTGTTGGAGTGTTTGTGTTGGAGTGTTTGTTGGAGTTGGTGTTGGAGTTTGTGTCAGTGTTTCAGTTGGATGTGAAAATGTTTGTGTGAAGTAGTCTGACTTCGAGTGTTCTGTCTGTCTGTTTTTGTGTATGTTTACTTCTGTCTGTCTTCTCTGTCTGTCTGTCTGTCAGCGTACTCAAAGGTTTAAGTCATTATATTGGATGAGTTAAGATATTTTTTATTCACTGAGCTAATTCCTTGTATGAGAGAGAGAGAGAGAGAGAGAGAGAGAGAGAGAGAGAGAGAGAGAGAGACGACTTCCCCACATAAACAATTCATTCATTTCTTAAAAAATTACAACACAATACAACAACAACAACACAATACAACAACACTACCACAATACAACAACACCGCAATACAACAACACCTTGAATGACTCTAGATACTTTATGAATCTATTTTCTGCCTTTCACCAGCCCAGAAAACCTTATAAATGGTTCATAATATCTCGAATGGCTCCCAGAAAGTGGACCTCAGCGTTGGGGAGGTGGGGGTGGGGGTGGGGGGTCATACGAGCGAGAGTCCTGCTAAACTCTGCGGGATAACCACCTTTGTGTACGCCGCTGTGTTAATGTCGTTCTTACCGGAGACGAGATGGGGGGGGGGGGGTGGGCGGGGGGGGGGGTCATAGGTAGAGGGAGGAGGATGGGGGGGAGTGTTTGGTCAGGCACGCGTGTTTGTTCTGATCTACCGCCGATGTTTGGTACACACATGCGAGTGTTTTATTCAGCCGTATATATCCTGGGCGTGTCTATAAATGGACGGAAGAGCCGGCGGCGGGGTGGTGGTGGTGGTGGTGGTGTGGGTTGGTGGGTAAGTGGGTGGAAAGGTGGGTAATAGGTGGGTTGGTGGGTAAGTGGGTGGAAAGGTGGGTGAGGGATGGGAGAGAGGGGGAGGATTTAGGTTAGGGTCGCGGACATACACAAACACTCGTGCATGATAAATTCGCACGCGCGCACACAGACACACACACACGCACACACACAGACACACACACACACACACGCACGCACACAGACACACACACACCCCCACGCACATGATAATATACAATCCTTGCACTTAAACACACCCCTATTCACACAAACAAACACCCCCCTCACGACCCAAACACCCCCGCCCAGACACACACAAACACCCCTCCCCACACACACAAACACCCCCCTCACCCCCACACACACAAACACCCCCTCACGACCCAAACACCCCGCCCAGACACACACACACACAAACACCCCCTCACGACCCAAACACCCCCGCCCACACACGCACAAACACCCCCTCACGACCCAAACACCCCCGCCCACACACACACAAACACCCCCCACACACACGCAAACACCCCCCCTCATCCCCCCACACACACAAACACCCCCCTCACCCCCCACACACAACTAAAGTCATAAACTCATCAGTAGGATAATGAAAACGACATACACAAGTTGTCAACATTGTGTCTGAACTAGTTTATCCTGCCTTGTAAAGCCCAGTTGGCAACCACCACCACCCCCCCTCCCCCCCCCTCAATTCTCCAATCTTGCAAGCTGGGGTTCTTGTGTCCCTCTTGTCCTGAAGTCCCCGGTAATGAAATCAGCGAGGTGCTTCAGAAGGGTGAGGGCAACAAGAGCACAACCCACACACGACTGTGATTGCGTAATAAACTAACTTGGTATATCGTCTGAATAATTTACATGGTGAGTGTGGCGGCTCCCTGCGACACTGCATAAACGTTCTTGATGATAAACGTGCTGCTGAGTAAACGTTCTTGAAGATAAACGTTCTTTGTAAATGTTCTTGAAGGTAAACGTGCTGAGTAAACGTTCTTGGCGTATAAACTATTTTGATATGCCTTTCACATATCCCCTCTGATAAACGTTTCTCACAAGCGGTTCTAATAACCCCTTTTGTAAACATTCTCCGTCATACTTCACCTTTTAGCTACAGTTCAGTGACGCATCAGGGGGTCCTGGGTAGGCCCGGACCCTCCTTTTCATCAGATAATGCTAATACTGTTTCTTTAAGGCAGTATTGTACTCAGGCGTTTATGTATAGTGAAAAGTAATTACCATTGACCAGCATGATACACATAAGTAGAAAAAACACAAATTTGCATCATATTTGTATAATACCACACACACACACACCACACACACACACACACACACACATACGCACACACACACACACACACACACACACACACTTCACAATAGATTATCTTCCTCAAACACTCCCTATACGTGTATCTTCCCTATACAGTACTGTGTCTTCTTTACGACTTTCCAAGACTTCATTTGAGTTTATTGACGTACGACAAATCAATCCCGGTGGCGTTCAGTTGGCGTTCACTTTTACGAGAATAGTTAAACGAACGCTTAGGTCTCCGCTCCGCCCTATGAAGAGTGTTGGGGGAGGGGGGGGAAGGTGTGGGAGAGCGTTCGGATATTTTTTTATTTTTTTGTTTGGTATTTGTTTAATTATTTCCTTCTTTTATTGTTAAGTTGTTTTTCAAGGTATTTATTTACTTAGAATTGTTTATTTGTGAGTGATTAAATATTCGTATTGTGTTGTGTTATTAGATTTTTATTTATTTTTTCCGAAGTAGAAGTCAGGGTCGATTTCAGCCGAACACAAGATATTTGAATTTGAACAGGTCGGGTCTTTGGAGTGGAGATTTGGTCGGGCTTCAGTCTGGTGTGATCCACTGATGGCTGAACCAGTGTCGGGTCGTGTCGGAGGCCCATACCATCAGTAGTGGATGTCACAAAATCTCACCAGAGTGTAGTTAAATTTATGTTATTTTATACCGAGCTAATTTAACTCAGGCCTAACCTTACTTAACCCAAATTTAACGTAACCTAAACTAATATAATTCTAACTCGGGGTGTGTAGGATGACGCAGGGTGTGTAGGGTGACGCAGGGTGTGTAGTGTGACGCAGGGTGTGTAGTGTGACGCAGGGTGTGTAGGATGACGCAGGGTGTGTAGGGTGACGCAGGGTGTGTAGGATGACGCAGGGTGTGTAGGGTGACGCAGGGTGTGTAGTGTGACGCAGGGTGTGTAGGGTGACGCAGGGTGTGTAGGATGATGCAAGGTGACGAAGGGTGTGTAGGATGACGCAGGGTGTGTAGGGTGACGCAGGGTGTGTAGGGTGACGCAGGGTGTGTAGGATGACGCAGGGTGCATAGGGTGACGCAGGGTGTGTAGGGTGCGTTTTTACCTAATAAGCGTAGAACACAACCAACTTAGAACACGGGTGATGTATGTGTGTGTGTGTGTGTGTGTGTGTGTGTGTGTGTATGTGTGTGTGTGTGTGTGTGTGTGTGTGTGTGTGTGTGTGTGTCAGCTAAAGGAGAGAGAAAGAAAGATACAGAGAAACACACACACACACACACACACACATACACAGATAGATAGATAGAGAAAGAACGTGTGTGTATGAGAGAGAGAGAGAGAGAGTAGGAGAATGTGTGAGAGAGAGAGAGAGAGAGTTTGTGTTTCCCAGGATGAAGGGAGAGACGCCGCCTCCCCCCATTGTTCTCCCGTAAATAACAGACAAGGAAGGATATCTGATCTTCCACTGGGGGAAAAATAATCGGAATAAGGATGGATACGTGTATTGTTTCCAGTTATGGCGCCGTGGGGAGAGACAGAGAGAGAGAGAGAGAGGACGAGGCAAAAAGAGAAAGAGGAGAGAGCGAGATACAAACAAAGAGAGAGAGAAAGAGATAGGGGGAGAGAGATAATGAGAGAGAAAGAGAGAGAACACCGTATCCAAATTTACACAAAAGTTGCTGCAATAATCTGGTCTGAAACTTACCTCTTGTAGATTCTGTTGTGAGACTAAACTTAGCAGACCACACTCTCTCTCTCTCTCTCTCTCTCTCCACGGCGCCATATTAAAAAACGCTTCATATATCTCTCCCCAGTCTCTCTCTCTCTCTCTCTCTCTCTCTCTCTCTCTCTCTCTCTCTCTCTCTCTCTCTCTCCCCAATTAGGAATCATTCAGTGAAATAATCAAAAAGGAAAATCACTTGAGTTATTTCGTAGAGCAAGAACCGTAAAAAAACAATATCCTCTAATACATTGTCGAGCTAAGTGGTGGTAGGTGGATATTGACCTTAAGTTACGACAGGTAGGTGGATATTGACCTTAAGTTACGACAGGTAGGTGGATATTGACCTTAAGTTACGACAGGTAGGTGGATATTGACCTTAAGTTACGACAGGTAGGTGGATATTGACCTTAAGTTACGACAGGTAGGTGGATATTGACCTTAAGTTACGATAGGTAGGTGGATATTGACCTTAAGTTACGACAGGTAGGTGGATATTGACCTTAAGTTACGACAGGTAGGTGGATATTGACCTTAAGTTACGACAGGTAGGTGGATATTGACCTTAAGTTACGACAGGTAGGTGGATATTGACCTTAAGTTACGACAGGTAGGTGGATAGTGACCTTAAGTTACGACAGGTAGGTGGATATTGACCTTAAGTTACGACAGGTAGGTGGATATTGACCTTAAGTTACGACAGGTAGGTGGATATTGACCTTAAGTTACGACAGGTAGGTGGATATTGACCTTAAGTTACGACAGGTAGGTGGATATTGACCTTAAGTTACGACAGGTAGGTGGATATTGACCTTAAGTTACGACAGGTAGGTGGATATTGACCTTAAGTTACGACAGGTAGGTGGATATTGACCTTAAGTTACGACAGGTAGGTGGATATTGACCTTAAGTTACGACAGGTAGGTGGATATTGACCTTAAGTTACGACAGGTAGGTGGATATTGACCTTAAGTTACGACAGGTAGGTGGATATTGACCTTAAGTTACGACAGGTAGGTGGATATTGACCTTAAGTTACGACAGGTAGGTGGATATTGACCTTAAGTTACGACAGGTAGGTGGATATTGACCTTAAGTTATGACAGGTAGGTGGATATTGACCTTAAGTTACGACAGGTAGGTGGATATTGACCTTAAGTTACGACAGGTAGGTGGATATTGACCTTAAGTTACGACAGGTAGGTGGATATTGACCTTAAGTTACGACAGGTAGGTGGATAATTGACCTTAAGTTACGATAAGAGATGTGGATTTTTCACCTGAGTTACGATATAAAAGTGGATTTTCATTTAAGTTACCAGAGGAAGGTGGAAAGGTTGGGTTAACATGGCACCAGTTACTCTCTGGACAGTTAACACAGCACCAGTCACTCTCTGGAGAGTTAACACAGCACCAGTCACTCCGTGGACAGTTAACACAGCACCAGTCACTCCCTGGACAGTTAACACAGCACCAGTCACTCCCTGGACAGTTAACACAGCACCAGTCACTCCCTGGACAGTTAACACAGCACCAGTCACTCCCTGGACAGTTAACACAGCACCAGTCACTCCCTGGACAGTTAACACAGCACCAGTCACTCCCTGGACAGTTAACACAGCACCAGTCACTCCCTGGACAGTTAACACAGCACCAGTCACTCCCTGGACAGTTAACACAGCACCAGTCACTCCCTGGACAGTTAACACAGCACCAGTCACTCCCTGGACAGTTAACACAGCACCAGTCACTCCCTGGACAGTTAACACAGCACCAGTCACTCCCTGGACAGTTAACACAGCACCAGTCACTCCTTGGACAGTTAACCCAGCACCAGTCACTCCCTGGACAGTTAACCCAGCACCAGTCACTCCCTGGACAGTTAACACAGCACCAGTCACTCTCTGGACAGTTAACACAGCACCAGTCACTCCCTGGACAGTTAACACAGCACCAGTCACTCCCTGGACAGTTAACACAGCACCAGTCACTCCCTGGACAGTTAACACAGCACCAGTCACTCCCTGGACAGTTAACACAGCACCAGTCACTCTCTGGACAGTTAACACAGCACCAGTCACTCCCTGGACAGTTAACACAGCACCAGTCACTCCCTGGACAGTTAACACAGCACCAGTCACTCCCTGGACAGTTAACACAGCACCAGTCACTCCCTGGACAGTTAACACAGCACCAGTCACTCCCTGGACAGTTAACCCAGCACCAGTCACTCCCTGGACAGTTAACCCAGCACCAGTCACTCCCTGGACAGTTAACACAGCACCAGTCACTCCCTGGACAGTTAACACAGCCTCACACTCCTCACAACCACAGAACAGATCTACATACTAAATCGAATGAGGGCTTTCCACCAATCAGCGTCGCCGACTCCTCTTCTACGTGATCAGCGGACCAATCAACGCCTCTCCCGCCGCTGCAAGACACCAGCTACTTCCACCAATTGGACAGACGATATTCATTCAAATTAACCAATAAGCGCTCTGTAAATCTGACCTTTCTCAGAGGATCGTAAGATAGAATTTTCACCCTTACGAGCCTTTGAAAGACTTTACATACGAGTTAAAGATGGATTCTCAGAGATACGGTTTATTGGATTTCAATCGGTTTAATGTAGGAACGAATCTAATTGACTGATGATGCTAGTGAATTCTCAATAGGTTGGTGAGGGAATTATTTGGTCCCTATTGGTTAGATAAAAGTCTCAGTGCAATTATGACGCCATTTTGAGGGGTTTTATTTTTTACTGTGGGGTGACTTATAATGTAGTACTGTGTGTGTGTGTGTGTGTGTGTGTGTGTGTGTGTGTACTATAATTAGATATGCATTTTACACGTGTATGCTATGTGTGTATTGATCGTTTAATCAGCATTCACACACACACACACACACACACACACATACACACACATAAGAACATAAGAAAGTGGGATACTGCAGGAGGCCGACTGGCCCATACAGGGCAGATCCCTTTCACACCCATCCCAGCACTTCCATGTGCCTATCCAACTTCGTCTTGAAGCTCCCTAGCGTCCCCGATCCTACTATAGCACTCGGTAGCCTATTCCACATATCCACAACTCTATTACCAAACCAGTGCTTGCCTATATCCTTTCTGAATCGGAATTTATCTAATTTAAAGCCATTTGTTCCAGTTATTTCGTTATTACTGAGCTTCAGAACATCTTCCATTTTCCCCTTGTTAATCCCACTCACCCACTTGTACACCTCTATCATATCTCCCCTAACTCTACGCCTCTCTAATGAATGTAAGCCTAAGCTTTTCAGTCTTTCTTCATATGGAAGGTTTCTAATATTATGGATCATTTTTGTCATTCTTCTTTGTACTCTCTCCAAAGAATCTATGTCCATTCTATAATAAGGACACCAGAACTGAACCGCATAATCCATGTGTGGCCTCACTAATGCTAGGTAAAGTTTCAAGATAACGTCAGCAGTTCTGTTACTCACAGACCTAGATATGAACCCAAGAATCCTGTTTGCCTTGTTGCGAACGCTAATACACCTTCATTATAACTTGGCCTCGCCTTTATAATAATAAACCCCAACTTGGGTCCTAACAAATCACCTTTTTTGAACAATTGTGTCTGACTTAATTAAACACCTTGATGGAGACCGGCCATGACGTGTCACAGTTAACAGCGTACGTGAGGTGGTCAGGTCAGGTGACTCGGGGGGGGGGGGGGGGCGCTGTGAAGGGGTCAGGTCTAATGTAGTGTAGCCAGTCTGGTGTACTGTATCGGTGTGAAGTTGTACACACACACACACACACACATACAAGCAGTCCAGTATTAATAATTGACAACAACACACTCCTGTCTGGCAACACTGGTCACGACAACTGGCAAAAACATACCCTGGGGGCTGGTGTTTTTTTCTCATATATACTGTATATATTTTTGTTCAGTTTGCAAGCCCAAATTTTATATCGATCAACACACACACACACACACACACACACACACTCATAATAGCAAACAATGAATAAAAAACACAAATCCATTCATCGGGAAGCGGAAGAACGGCGGCGAGGAATAAATGGAGGAATGTAAACAATGAGTGATGAAAGAGGGAGGCACAACAACACGGTGATAAATATAGAATAAGGAAAGAAGGAGAATAATGGTGTTCGAGTGATTAATGATAAAATACAGTGTGAAGAAATAATTGGCGATAAAGATGAGTGAATGACAGAGATTGGTGAAATAATGCCCTTTGATTACTGAATTATGTACACACACACACACACACACACACACACACACACACACACAGGTCACCAGCAGCCAATGACAGCAGTACCTCAAATCAAAGCCTCGGGGCAGGACAACCAGGGCCCAGGACCACTCACCCAGGAGATGTTCCCAGCCTCCTGTCCCGTCTTAGTAAACACCCCCCCCCACCCCCCACTCTCTCTCCCTACCACCCATTACCCTCCCTACCACAATCACCACCCCATCCCCCTCCCTACCATAATCACCACCCCATTACCCTCCCTACCACAATCACCACCCCATCCCCCTCCCTACCACCATTATCCCCCCTTTCTCACCCTCCCTACCACAACTAACCCCCACCCCTTACCTCCAGCTGCCCCCTCCCAACCACCACCAACAGAGCCCCGGGGCCTTGTGGGTAATTCAGTGCGTATTCTCCATCAGCTGGTCGTGTTTGAGAGCGGCCAGGAGGAACCACACAGACAGACTGACAGACAGACAGACACGCACACAGACAGTCAAGCAGGTATATAGGTAATCCTCACAAGGCCTGTCTCATGCTGTGGTACTGAGGGTTAGGTTAACTGAAGATGGATGGGTGGATGAATGGATGGATGGGTGGGTGGATGGATGGATTAATTATAGAATGATGTGTGACCCTGACGCTCCGAGGGGAGGAGGGGCTTGGGGTGGGGGGTGGTAACGCAGAGGGTCAGCGTAGATGGTGTGAAATCTGAGTGGGGCCGTGTAACCAGTGGGGTTCCCCAGGGGTCAGTACTAGGCCCACTCTTGTTCATAATCTACCTAAATGATCTAGATACTGGGATCAGCAGTGACATAAGCAAGTTTGCGGATGACACCAAAATAGGGCGGCAGATTAATTCAGGGCAAGACGCAAATGCATTACAGGAGGATCTAAATAAACTGCAGGGGTGGTCTGGAAAATGGCAAATGAAATTCAACACCAGCAAGTGCAGCGTACTTAATATTGGAAGAACAAATACTGGCAATGTATACAGCCTTAACAACATCAACCTAGAGAAGTCGACTTGTGAAAGAGACCTAGGGGTACTTATAAGCCCGGACCTACGGCCTAGAAAACAGTGCGTTAATGTTCGAAATAAGGCAAACAGAGTATTGGGTTTTATATCTAGAAGTGTAAGTAACAAGAGTGCAGAGGTCTTATTGCAACCATATCTTGCGCTAGTCAGGCCGCACCTCGATTATGCGGTTCAGTTCTGGTGCCCTTATTGTAGAATGGATATCAATTCACTGGAGTCGGTGCAGCGAAGAATGACGAAAATGATTCCGGGACTTAGAAACCTTCCATATCAGGATAGGTTAAAGAAACTAAGTTTGCATTCTCTAGAAAGACGAAGAGTGCGGGGAGATATGATAGTAGTATTTAAGTGGGTGAAAGGAATCAATAAAGGGGATATAGATAAAGTTCTTATAATATCCGAGCAGGATAGGACTCGGTGCAACGGATTTAAGTTGGATAAGTTTAGGTTTAGGAGGGAGATAGGAAGGAACTGGTTCACAAATAGGGTGGTGGACGAGTGGAACAAGCTTAGCAATTTTGTGGTGAGTGCTGGAACGCTGGAAAGTTTCAAAAAGAGGCTGATAGAGAGTGGTAGTAACTCTCGACAGGAGCTGCTATGCACAGGCCAACCGGCCTATTGCAGACTCCTTACTTTCTTATGTTCTTATGCTGGGGGGTTGCCCTGTTAATCGCTAACGACACGTGTCAGTGACCTCGTTTGGCTTGTCACCGATGGTCTTAACAGTGGTGTGAGGCTGATGTTGACGTGTTGAGACCTCCGTCCCCACTTCACCTCACCTTTCTTCACCTCTTCTCACCTCACTCCACCTCCACTTGTACCCAGATGGCTGTGTTCACTCGGTCATCTTTTCCCAATCACCCTTCACAGTCTCAACGTGTCTTGCTTCACGATTTAATAATTATTGTACCACACACACACACACACACACACACACACACACACACACACACACACACAATATTCATTTAATTCTCAGTTACATCATATTTAGCGTGGAAGCAGATTTTACCGGTCGACATGTATAAACGTCAAATCTTACACTAAAATCGATCCCCAGATTTACTTACTTACGGTCAGGTCAATAATAACCAAGTGGATAAATTGATCAACGAACTGGTGTGTGTTGAAAGGTGTAAGAGGTGGGTTCAAGCGGCCATTAGTATTCACCTGACCACCGCAGTGACAGGCAATGTGTGTGGTGATCGATCCACCTGTGTTTGCGGGTGTGTGCGGGTGTGTGTGTGGAAAAGAAAAAAAAATACATTAATGAAAGATAGGTAAGTAAACAGAGAAAGAGTGAGCATAAAAACAACTTAATTATTATGAAGGAAGTAAGAAAAATTAATAAAAAAAAATCATAATAGAATCACAGGTATTTTTTTTAATCATTACACGTGGACAGGTGTTGTGCTGTACCTGCAATAGAGCGACACACACACACACACACACACACACACACACATTTGGAATAAGGACCACCATTTACTGAAGACCTCCTCCTGTGGGCCTTTGGTAATCCTGCACCGAGAGTTGGCAACACCGAGAGTTTTACATAAATGGCTGTGTAAATGTTGACTCTCTCTCTCTCTCTCTCTCTCTCTCTCTCTCTCTCTCTCTCTCTCTCTCTCTCTCTCTCTCCGTTATTTTTTATTAGTTTTTATTATTTTCTTAGAATGATTTATTATTATTATATTATTATTATCATCATCATCATCATCATCATCATCATCTACGACACTAATTCTCTACAGTACTTCACAATACAACTTAAGCTAATGTAAACACACTTAAGGCCAAAACTACGACCGAGTAATTAGCTGTTCTCAAACTGACGTAGTGAGTGAGAGGTAAAGTTGACGTGGTTATATATGGGTAATAGTGTGTGTTTATAAGGAACGTGGTTATATACGGGTCTTTTATAAGGGGACGTGGTTATATACGGGTCTTTTATAAGGGGACGTGGTTATATACGGGTCTTTTACAAGGGGACGTGGTTATATACGGGTCTTTTATAAGGGGACGTGGTTATATACGGGTCTTTTACAGGGGGACGTGGTTATATACGGGTCTTTTATAAGGGAACGTGGTTATATACGGGTCTTTTATAAGGGGACGTGGTTATATACGGGTCTTTTATAAGGGAACGTGGTTATATACGGGTCTTTTATAAGGGGACGTGGTTATATATGGGTCTTTTATAAGGGGACGTGGTTATATACGGGTCTTTTATAAGGGGACGTGGTTATATACGGGTCTTTTATAAGGGGACGTGGTTATATACCGGTCTTTTATAAGGGGACGTGGTTATATACCGGTCTTTTATAAGGGGACGTGGTTATATACGGGTCTTCTATAAGGGGACGTGGTTATATACGGGTCTTTTATAAGGGGACGTGGTTATATACGGGTCTTTTATAAGGGGACGTGGTTATATACGGGTCTTTTATAAGGGGACGTGGTTATATATGGATCTTGTATTGCATAGTATTGTATTAGTTGTTGTTTCAGATGTTGGAGGGGTGATGGAGTGGTGGTGATGATGGTGGTGGAGTTGGGGAATGACGATGGAGAACTAGTGAGGAGGTGAAGAACTGGGGGAAGGAGGATTAGGGAGGGGAATGGGGGGTTGTGATGATGGAAGAGGAGGAAGAAGAAGGATGAAAGGTGGAAGAGGAGGAAGAAGAAGGATGAAAGGTGGAAGAGGAGGAAGAAGAAGGATGAAAGGTGGAAGTAGTAATATCTCTCCCATTATTGTTTGTTGATAATGAATATAACAGGTAAATATATATCAGGTGTGGTGTGTAGCGAGGAATGACAGGTGTGAAAACAATAGCGGCCATTGTTTGGTTTAAGTTACCTGATGTATTAATGAGAAAAGCAGCGTTAACGTGTTGTATCTTCAGGTGCAGGAGAGGTGTCTGGCTGTCCGGTTTACATTCATGGTTTACCTGCATGGAGAAGGTATGTTTACTATTTCAGTGTTGGTTTACAATAAGTCTGTGGGTTTATACTGGTTTATGTTTGTGTGTGTTACTTTAGTGGGGTTGGTTTACTATTTCAGTGTTGGTTTAAGTGTGAGGGGTAGTTTACTATTTCAGTGTTGGTTTAAGTGTGAGGGTTACTTAAGTGGGATAAGTTTACTATTTCAGTGTTGGTTTAAGTATAAGTGTATTGTAGTAACTTGGATGTAAATAGTTTGACGCAGTACTCTGGATGTAAGTGTTTGAATCAGGTGAAGATTAGCCTCCCTGCATATTAATTATTTTACCTGTTGATTAAACACCTTCACGCCACCTGAAGGGGATTAGGTTAGGTTTGGTTAGGTTAGGCTTGGTTTAATTTGGTTAGGTTAAGTTAGGTGACATTAAGTTAGATTAGATTGGGTTTGGTTAGATTAGGATAGGTTTGGTTAGGTTAGGTTACGTAAGATTAGATTTGGCTAGGTTTGGTTAGGTTAGGTTAGATTAGATTTGGCTAGGTTAGGTTATATTTCCTTAATTAAATCAGGTTAGGTTTCTTTGGGTTAAGTTAGGTTAGGTTAAAAAAGGTAAGGTTAGTTTTGGTTAGGTTAGATTAGGTTTCTTTAGGTTTGGTTAGGTTAGGTTTGGTTAGGTTAGGTTAGGTTAGGTTAGGTTAGGTTAGGTTACTTTAGCATTAGAACATTTTAATCAACAGGTGTAATACGGTGGGGTGGGTAATCTTCAGGTGCCTCTAAAACCCTTATTATCACACGATGTATTATTTGTTATATTAAAATAAAGCCTCACAGCCGTACACACAGTCGCCCGCTACTGTGTGTGTGATGCATGTAAGTGCTGTGATATACCTGTTTAATTAAAGGGGTAATTGGCTTATACCTGGTGTAAAAAAATCGGAAAAATAAAAGGTGTAAAAAAAAACTAAAAATGTAAAAAGTGTGTAAAAGTGTTAGTTAAAATTTGAAGAAAAAAAGTGTAAGCGTAAACTAGTGTGTAAAAAATATGTAAAAATATAAATCTTAAAAAGTGTAAAATGTGTAATGTGTAAAAAAAAAAAGATAGATCAGAGCTTTTGTTGGGAAGACTGGTAGTGGTTAAGACAGTGCTGGTGGTTATAAAAGACAGTGGTTGTAAGTTGTGGTTATAAGTGGTTTTATGTTGTGGTTGTAAGTTGTGGTTGTAAGTTGTGGTTGTAAGTTGTGGTTGTAAGTTGTGGTTATATGTTGTGGTTGTAAGTTGTGGTTATATGTTGTGGTTGTAAGTTGTGGTTATAAGTTGTGGTTTTATGTTGTGGTTGTAAGTTGTGGTTATAAGTTGTGGGTGTAAGTTGTGGTTATAAGTTGTGGTTGTAAGTTGTGGTTATAAGTTGTGGCTATAAATTGTGGTTGTCCCTGTGTATCGTATTTTCCCACCAACTATTCATGAATACACCACCAGGCCTGATCGCCCCCCTCCTTCACCCCAGAATATTTCACCAAGTTTTAGTTCACCTTAATACAATCTAGATGACAGTGGTACTCAACCCACCCACACACCCACCCACCCACACGCCCACACGCCGGGGGATTTAGTGTCTTGTGTTTACTTGTGTTCCAGCTAACAGTGTCGGCCTGGGAACACAATCTGTACCCCTTTGTCTGTCCACATGAATGCAAACTTTCAATGGTGGGGGTTTTGTAAGGTGTGGTGGTGGTGGTAGCGGTGGTGGTGGTGGTAGTGGTGGTGGTGGTGGTAGTGGTGGTGGTGGTGTGGCTCGGAAGGTTGTGTTTACATTTGTTGTTGTTGTTGTTGTTGTGTATTTTCTCTGCAGTGAGTGATGTTGTGGGTGTTAGAGAATTGTGGTGGTGTGGTGGTGTTGTGTTAACGAGGTGAGTGTTGTGGTGGTGTTGTGTTAACGAGGTGAGTGGTGTGGTGGTGTTGTGTTAACGAGGTGAGTGGTGTGGTGGTGTTGTGTTAACGAGGTGAGTGTTGTGGTGGTGTTGTGTTAACGAGGTGAGTGTTGTGGTGGTGTTGTGGTGTTGTGTTAACGAGGTGTCTCCCTGGTGTTGTTGTTGTAGGTTGTATACACTTCCTTAACACTGCCAAGGTCTACACAGCCAACAGGTTGTGGGTTATAAGTCATCAGTCAACAGGTGAGTTAATTAGTATTGACAGGTAGCCCGACTATACACCTCACAGGTATCGATCACCTGCCAGTTGCCGTGTGTTACTGTGTCCAGGTAATCTGTTGATCAATTAATTACCAGCAGGTGAGTTAGGATTAGTTAAACCATTGATACAGGAGTTTGTTTATTTAGATGTTTATGCTAATTTATATACATATATACTTATAGAAATAATAATAATGATAACTACTATTACTACTACTACTACTACTACAGCTACTACTGCTACTTCTACAACTACTTCTAATAATAATAATAATAATAATAATAATCCACACTATTATCATCATTATTAATACACGAATTAAAAAAATAATAAAATATACCTCAACAATATTTCCACCAAACTTAACTATTCTCGTATACAGGTATTTTTCCCAACAGGTGTAATAGAGAAATACTTTGTTAGGGATTAAATGGGTGCATGAGCGAGCTGTGTGATATATGGGAGGGCTAATGTCACTGTGGTGGTTGTAATGTGCTGTTTAATGGATGGGTCAGGGTGCATTATGGGGGAGGGAGAGTGGCGACCCGATTATACCATGATGACTGTGATGATGGGGAGAGAGAGAGTAGGGTGGGAAGGGTGCTATCTCTCTCTCTCTCTCTCTCTCTCTCTCTCTCTCTCTCTCTCTCTCTCTCTCTCTCTCTCATAATCAACTTCACGATCACATGCTGTACATTTGGGTCACACACACACACACACGTACACACACACACACACACACACATACACACACATATACATACATACACAGTGTAAATCGTATCACCACTTAAAGTAAAGTTTTTAAGCACCGCCCCCTCATCGCCACCACCCTGAACTTTGTCCATTCAGAACCCATAAACCCGGGTTATAAAAACAAGTTATGAACACGTCTCGCCAGGTGGTAGGAGAGAGATATGACCCTCTTACACTGTCTCCTGTCTCGTGGGGGGGGGGGGGGGGGGTGGTAGAGTATGTGGTCAAGAATAAACTAATTTGTTCGTATTGATGAAAATTCTAGGAAAGTGATTTTTTTTTCCGCCCTGAAATTGATGGTATTTTATGATAGATGTGGGTTTTTGTTTTGTTTTGTTTTGCTTGAGAGAGAGAGAGAGAGAGAGAGAGAGAGAGAGAGAGAGAGAGAGAGAGAGGTGAAGTAGAATCTCTCTCCTTTACCTACAAAACGTACTATTTAGGGGTTAATGGTAGAGAGAGGCGTGAGATCCTAACCTAACCCAACCCAACCCAACCCAACCCCCCTTCACCACAACCAAGACTACCACCACTACCACTGTCCATCACAACCACCATCCCTAACCACCATCACCTCCTTCTACTACTACTACTACTACTACTACTACTACTACTACTACTACTACTACTACTACTACCACGACGATTACGACTACCGGCCACTATATCCTCACTTCTCCGTGGTGGCACCCTCTCTCCCGTGGTGGCACCCTCTCCCCCGTGGTGGCACCCTCTCCCCCGTTATGGCACCCTCTCCCCCGTGGTGGCACCCTCTCCCCCGTGGTGGCACCCTCTCCCCCGTGGTGGCACCCTCTCCCCCGTGGTGGCACCCTCTCCCCCGGGGTGGCACCCTCTCCCCCGGGGTGGCACCCTCTCCCCCGTGGTGGCACCCTCTCCCCCGTGGTGGCACCCTCTCCCCCGTGGTGGCACCCTCCGTGACCTAACATAGTGGGGTGTAGGAGGAAAGTAATCGTGTGCCAATGGCCGGCTCTTGGCAACTTGTCTGTAATGGGGAGGAGCACGCGACCCATGAAGGTAGGGAGGAGGGGAGGTGGGGAGAGGGGTGAAGAAGAGAGAGGGATGGGGAGTAGGGGAAAGGAAAGAAAAAGGGGAGAGTAGAGAAGGGGGAAAGGGAAAAGGAGAGGAAAAAAGGGAGGGAAGGATAGAAGAGAGAGAGGGGAGGGGGGATGAATCTCTCTCCTTAGCCACCAAATTAAAAATAAATTCATTGCAGTTTGAAACTCTCTCATGCGCTATAATAAACACGTTTTTGTTTTTTCTCCTCTGTACTGGTCCACGGGTCTTCCTCTGGTCCATTGGTCCATCAGTGTACCTGTCCGTCGGTCCGCTTGTCCACTGGTCCACTAATGAACCGTGGAAAAAATCGTTCACTTTAAATTAAAACCTTCACAGTGACTAAGATTTTTTAGTACTCCCCCAAAAACTCGTTCCTGATGAGGGGGGTGAGGGGTGAGGGGTGAGGGGGTGAGGGGTGAGGGGTGGGAGTGAGGGGTGAGGGGGGTAGTGGTGAGGGAAGAGGAAGGAGCAGTGTGAGGATAAGGTTTGGTGAAGGGATGTATGTGAGGAAGAAATGAGGGGACAGGTGAGGAAGAGGAGAAGAAGGTTGAGGGGGTGACGAGAGAAAGAGTGAGGGGAGGAAAGTTTGATGATCGGACAAGTGAGGAAGGTTGGGGTGAAGAGTGAGGGGGAGTAATTTGATGAGGGGAGAATTGTTGAGGGGGAAAAAAAAAAAGGTGAGGGTAGTGAGAGGTGATGAGGTGGACGAGTGTGAGGGGTGAAGTGAGGGGAGGTGTGTGTGTGTGTGTGTGTAAGTAATGTTACCCCGTATGACCTCTCACTGTCCACCACTGCCAGTAACACACGCACTAAAACTCTCTACATGGTGAGGGGGCGGCGACCACTGAGAGAGAGAGAGAGAGAGAGACACGTTCACTCACTCACTCACTCACTCACTCACTCAAGGTAGTTAATCACGCTCATTAGTTTGGAAAGTGACTGGATTAACGACGACGATTAACTCACAAACTCAAGTTAGCAGAAGTTGTTGACCAAGGTATTTGAAGGGAGGAAATGGAGGCAATATTTGACTGGAATAAAACACACCCCAGAACACACTCCAGTCTTGACACACACCCCAGAACACACTCCAGTCTTGACACACACCACAACACACTCCAGTCTTGACACACCCCAGAACACACTCCAGTCTTGACACACCCCAGAACACACTCCATCTTGACACACTCCACCTTGACACACTCCACAACACACTCCAGTCTTGACACACTCCAATCTTGACACACTCCACAACACACTCCAATCTTGACACACTCCACCTTGACACACTCCACAACACACTCCATCTTGACACACACTCTTAATAATAACATATAATATCTAAGGTACATATTTGATCTGCTTATTATTAACTAAAAAAAAAAAATTAAAAAAATTTACTTGTGACCAAATGACTTTTACAGCACACACACACACACACACACACACACACACACACACACACACACACACACAAAGGTGATACGAAAGTCAATGTTGGATTTATTTGGATTTGTACAAGATGTGTGTTGAGTATTCCAAGGGGGGGAGGGGGGGGGGGTACGTTAGGTCTGTAGTACACAAACAGTTAAAGAGTATTAGTGGAGAACAGCAGTGTTTGTGTGTATGTATGTATGTGTGTGTGTATGCTTGTGTGTATGTGTTAAGAGATGATGAAATAGAATAGACGCAAAAATCGAGCAAATGAAAGAAAGAAAGAAAGAAAGAAAGTGGGAGAGAGAAGAGATAAGTTGGACGCATGAATAGACAGACAGTGACTCTCTATCGAAGCTTGTCATCAGAAAACCAGCGGATTTACACCCAACTTTCCCAATTAATCAACTTGGACAAATGACATTTTCTCCTCGGTTTTACTTCTTAGCGTATCGCAGCACAGAGAGAGAGAGAGAGAGACAGAGAGAGAGAGAGAGAGAGAGAGAGAGAGAGAGAGAGAGAGAGTTACCCATCATCATAGAAAAACAAATACCTTAAGTCGCCCCTTATAGAAAACGAGAATACTCACGAACATAGAAAACGGAGCATCACCCTCTTCGCCTTGGACCGCCGCCCGCCAGTCCCACCTCTTGCTCGTCCTTGTCCATCCCGGAGAGTCACAAAAATGGGTAGTCTTCTCCTCCTCCTCCTCCTCCAAAAAAGGTCTTCCTCTCCAACCAAAAATCGAATCATATAAGGAGGGACGGCGTGAGAGAGGACCAGGCAGCAGGTGAGGGGCATTAAGCGTGACAGGCTGTCCAGTGTGGCCTCGTCTACCCCTCATGATGGCACTAAGGCCGGACTCTCTCTCTCTCTCTCTCTCATAGGTCACATTTTTCCAGCCAGTAGCCTCGGGAGATGTCAAGTCGCATCGATATGGGTTCGTTCTTATCACCCCCGACACGAAGAAGGTCACTGACATGGCCGCGAAATTGCACTGAGACTCTGCTGCTAATATCTGGAAAAAAAATGACATTTACTTTACTCCTCTTAAGGTAGTGGGAATTTTTTGCTCAATTCTCTGATCACACGTCATTTTTTGCCTCAAATCAGGAGTTAAGAGTGAGGTATTAAATTATAGGTACAGTCTCGGTAAAATTTTGCCGTCATTTTGTCCAATTATTACTACTAAGCTGAGGTGCTATTGAGACACGTTACTGATGAGAACTGTCAGGTAAAGTGACTGAGATGGGAAATAGTTTGGGGATTTGGGGTCTAGGGAAGGGACTGTTGTCTTAGTGAAGGGAGGAAATAGAGGCAGTTGTACACACACACACACACACACACACACACACACACACACACACACACACACACACACACCTGTTTTACCTGACAAATCCTTCCAACTTTCCTCTTTTTTTTTCCCTTTTTTCTGAAATAACTTTGAAACTCTAATGGTTCTTTGATAATTATGACGCCCCAGATCCTTCTTCAGCAGGTGGGGCGGGGTGGGGCGGGGCGGGGCGGGGCGGGGTGGGGCTATGTTGAGGTTGTGGTGGTGGTGGTTGTACTGGTTTGTTTGTCTGGTAATATAAGAAAATATATTGTTCGGTGTTTGGGTCAGAGCAACATGTTGTAATGGATGTTCTTCAGATGAACCTTGTAATTGGTTTTGTGTCTCTCTCTCTCTCTCTCTCTCTCTCTCTCTCTCTCTCTCTCTCTCTCTCTCTCTCTCTCTCTCTCTCTCTCTCTCTCTCTCTCTCTCTCTCGTTATAAGCTCCCCACACAGACGTATACATCAACACACCCCTGACTAACACCCCAGTAACTCCTCCCCACCACTTATATAACTCCTATTTCCTCCCTCATCTCCCCTCCCTATATCCCCTCTTCTCCCCTCCCCACAGGCTAAGCTCCTCCTCCTCCTCTTCTTCCTCTTCCTCCTCCTCTTCTTTGCCCCTCTTCCTCTTCGGTGTATTAGTGACACAGGGGAAGGAAAGGTTCTTAGTAGTATTGACAGTGTGGATCATAGCTTCCCTCCCTCCCTCCTTCCCACCCCTCCTTCCTTCACCCCTCACAACATCCCTTCCTCTCCCTCCTTTCCCTTACAACCCTCACTTTCTCCTTCCTTCCCTCTCCCTTCTTTCCTCTTTCCCCTGTTCCTCTATCCCTGGGCCATTCTTCCTCCCTTCTCCCACTTCCCTCCCCCTCCCTCTCCCCTCCCCTCTCCCCTCCCCCTTCCCCCCCCCCCTCACCTCATAACAGAATATAAAGGCTTTATTAAAATCCTGGTCAAAAGATGGCGCTGTGCTGGAGGAGATTTACCTTTAATTAGGTGGGTGAAGGTATGTGTACCGCCTTCATAAGTGGAGGGGCTAATGATATAACAGTGATGATAATGGTGACGGTGATGATAATGGTGATGGTGATGATAATTGTGATGGTGATGATAATGGTGATGGTGATGATAATGTTGATGGTGATGATAATGGTGATGGTGATGATAATGGTGATGGTGATGATAATGGTGATGGTGATGATAATGGTGATGGTGATGATAATGGTGACGGTGATGATAATGGTGATGGTGATGATAATGGTGATGGTGATGATAATGGTGATGGTGATGATAATGGTGATGGTGATGATAATGGTGATGGTGATGATAATGGTGACGGTGATGATAATGGTGATGGTGATGATAATGGTGATGGTGATGATAATGGTGACGGTGATGATAATGGTGATGGTGATGATAATGGTGACGGTGATGATAATGGTGATGGTGATGATAATGGTGACGGTAATGATAATGGTGATGGTGATATTAATGGTGATGGTGATGATAATGGTGATGGTGATGATAATGGTGATGGTGATGATAATGGTGACGGTGATGATAATGGTGATGGTGATGATAATGGTGATGGTGATGATAATGGTGACGGTGATGATAATGGTGATGGTGATATAATGGTGACGGTGATGATAATGGTGATGGTGATGATAATGGTGATGGTGATGATAATGGTGACGGTGATGATAATGGTGATGGTGATATTAATGGTGATGGTGATGATAATGGTGATGGTGATGATAATGGTGATGGTGATATTAATGGTGATGGTGATGATAATGGTGATGGTGATGATAATGGTGACGGTGATGATAATGGTGATGGTGATATTAATGGTGATGGTGATGATAATGGTGACGGTGATGATAATGGTGATGGTGATGATAATGGTGACGGTGATGATAATGGTGACGGTGATGATAATGGTGATGGTGATGATAATGGTGATGGTGATGATAATGGTGACGGTGATGATAATGGTGATGGTGATGATAATGGTGATGGTGATGATAATGGTGATGGTGATGATAATGGTGACGGTGATGATAATGGTGATGGTGACGGTGATGATAATGGTGATATTAATGGTGATGGTGATGAAAATGGTGATGATAATAATAATAATAATAATATTTTAGCATTTTTTTCATTTTCTGTTTTTTATCATTAATTTCTTTTCCATTCGTTAAATTAATCGTTCATCTACGGTGTGAGGTAAATAAAAGCTTTGGTTCACAATACCTGTTACAAGTGTTCACTAATTGGTTTGTGTTATTAGGTTGACAAATATGAAATTGTTTTTGTTTGGGGAATATTATTAGAAATGTTGTGTTTGTTTGTTGAAGTGGATTCTAAGCTTCGCTGTAATTGTTGACGAAATAAGGCGTGGGTTTGTTTACATGTGTACCAGCTGATGTGTCCCGTGTGTATGTATGTATGTATGTATTATGTTTATATTTGTACCAGCTAATGTGTCCTTGTATGTACGTTTTATGTTTATATGTGTACCAACTTATGTGTACATATGTTTTATGTTGACATGTATACCAACAAGTCACAAGTCACGTAACGACCAGGTGTTGAAGTGCTATCTCAGGGTCGTGGTGGTCGTAGTTATTATTGTTGTCGTCATTGTAAGCCACTCTCTTAAATAATTATGTCTTAACGACCATTAGGTAATAGTTCAGTCGTTCAAGGTGTTAAAAGGTAGTTTAACACTTAACTACTACCTTTAAGTCGGTCTTCCCGGTGTCAAGGGGTAGTTAAGTGATTACGAGCACCAAAGGACAGTTAAGAGTCATTAGCAGTTGTGACCTCCACTTGACCTGTGTTGACCCGACTCTCTGACACTCATCCCCAGTGTTGCCAACTCCTCCGGGAAAGGGACTTGGCTGTAATTTTCACTTCTTTTGAACTTCTTCGTCTTCGTCTTATTATTATTATTATTATTATTATTATTATTATTATACTTATTCTTTTTATTCTTATTATTCTTATTATACTTATTCTTATTATTCTTATTATTCTTCTTCTTCTTATTATTATTATTATACTTATTCTTATTATTCTTATTATTCTTATTATTCTTATTCTTCTTCTTGTTATTCTTATTATTCTTTTATACTTATTCTTCTTATTCTTATTATTCTTATTATTCTTATTCTTATTCTTCTTATTCTTATTATTCTTATTATTCTTATTCTTGTTCTTTATTCCAGCGTCTTGCAATTTCCATCGTTATCGACATTTTCTCTGTTTATTCTTTGTTTATTTTAATTTATGTTTGTTTGTTTATTAGTGATGTTTGTGTTTGTTTAATGTCTCCACGTATATGTTGATCAGTTTGTGTAATCTTTATTATATTATCGACGTTTGGATTTGTAAATTTTTTTTATCGAATAATAATTTATCATTTTGTCATTATCATCATCATCATCATCATCATCATCATCGTTTTTGGATATATACATTGATACCTTGGGACCTTTTTACTGTTTTAGTGTGTGTGTGTGTGATTAGGTGTGGGTGATTAGGTTAGAGAAGAGAAGATTACGGTATCTGGATGGGATTGGGGATTGGGAGGTAAATTTGGGATTGGGATGTAGATTGGGGATTGGGAGGTAGATTGGGGATTGAGGGTAGATTTGGGATTGGGAGGTAGACTTGGGGATTGGGAGGTAGGTTGGGATTGGGAGGTAGATTGGGGGTAGATTTGGGATTGGGAGGTAGATTTGGGGTAGATTGTTAGGATGACGTTGACGATAGTTTTTGAGGAAGAGACGATGTGTTTTGGGTTCAGGTGGTGACTCTGGCTGCATAGTTAAGAGGCTTACGAACAGGCAGCTAGGAGAGGGCTGGGGGCTGAGAAGGAAGAGGAGGGGGCTGAGAAGGAGGGCTGAGGGCTGAGAAGGAGGGCTGGGGGCTGAGAAGGAGGGCTGGGGGCTGAGAAGGAGGGCTGGGGACTGAGAAGGAGGACTGGGGGCTGAGAAGGAGGACTGGGGACTGAGAAGGAGGACTGGGGGCTGAGAAGGAGGACTGGGGGCTGAGAAGGAGGGCTGGGGACTGAGAAGGAGGGTTGGGGACTGAGAAGGAGGGTTGGGGCTGAAAAGGAGGGCTGGGGGCTGAGAAGGAGGACTGGGGACTGAGAAGGAGGACTGAGAGCTGAGAAGGAAGGCTGGGGACTGAGAAGGAGGGCTGGGGGCTGAGATGGAGGACTGGGGACTGAGAAGGAGGACTGGGGGCTGAGAAGGAGGGCTGGGGGCTGAGAAGGAGGGCTGGGGGCTGAGAAGGAGAGCTGGGGACTGAGAAGGAGGACTGGGGACTGAGAAGGAGGACTGGGGGCTGAGAAGGAGGGCTGGGGACTGAGAAGGAGGGCTGGGGGCTGAGAAGGATGGAGAAGGAGAATAGAAAGGAGAAAATAAATCAAAATGGGGTAAAGTAGTTGAATAAATTAGTATATATGTATATTAATTTAGGAAGATAAATTTAATATGAAAAATTATATATAAGAAAATGAATAAACTGATAAAACACACACACACACAGTCTCTCTCTCTCTCTCTCTCTCTCTCTCTCTCTCTCTCTCTCTCTCTCTCTCTCTCTCTCTCTCTCTCTCTCTCATTACCTTCTACCCCTCCTCCCTCCTCCTCGCTATAACCCTCACCTACTGTTTTCCTCCTCCTCCTCCTCTTCCTCTCTCATTCCTCCTCCTCCTCCTCCACGTAACCCTCTCTCTTCCTTTCCTCCTCTTTACCTTCTACCCTTCCTCCCTCCTCCTTCCCATAATCCTCTCCTCTTCCTCCTCTTCCTCTTCCCTTCTCTTCCTTTTTTACATTTTTATGAAGTTGACGACCAGCGAGGGGAAATCTTTGCTCCAACACTTCAATATTTATTCAGGCGAGGCTGGGAGGTGAACTCTGACTTATGGGAATACTGTACAGGTCCGTGTATTGCTGGCTGTAAGATGCTCACATGTGTGGGGGGGGGGGGGGGGGGGTTATCATCACTGTCATCACCTTCTTAGTCAACTTCTTGTCATCACCTGTTTAATACATAGAGACGATCTAAAATCACATTGACCTATCATATGAGGTCATTCACTCAGCCGTTCATCAACAATATACTGATATGAATTAGCCCACTCTCCCACTCCACCACTCATCCTCCCACTCCCCCAACACTCACTCCATCCTCCCACTCTCCCCTATACCCTCATCCACTCACATCCCTACTCCACCGACCACTCACCCCCTACTCTCCACTACCCCACCACTCCCCATCCTCCCACTCAACACCCCACTCACCACCACCCCCCCCCCCCCAAAAGGCATAATTTACAGATATCATGACCCGGAAACGAGAAATTTACAGCCCGGAGTGTACTAATGCCGGGTCGTGTCCATAATAACTGGTGATTATAGGATTATAATCTCCCTTTAGCGGGTGATGAGCGGCCCTACTCACCTGTCAGCTAATGAGCGGCCCTACTCACCTGTCAGCTGATGAGTGGCCTTACTCACCTGTCAGCTGATGAACGGCCCTACTCACCTGTCAGCTGATGAGTGGCCCTACCCACCTGTCAGCTGATGAACGGCCCTACTCACCTGTCAGCTGATGAGCGGCCCTACCCACCTGTCAGCTGATGAACGGCCCTACTCACCTGTCAGCTGATGAACAAATTTTCTCACCCAACCAAACATCATAACAAAAAACAACAAGAAAAATGCACAACCCTGGCCAATAATTATTCACCATTAAGAGACCCGGGGGCACAGGTGGGTGCTATTGGTCCGGCAGTGTGTAGTGTAATGGAAATTGATGGTGTGAAGTGAAAGATGTGCGTGGGTGTTGTTGGGTGAGGCGGGCCGAGCTACTCACGACCTCCGCTGTTAATGTGTGATGCCCGTCTGTCTGACTTTCCTGATTTTCCCTTTTTCTTCATTTCTTCTTATTTTTCTTCAGAACACCTGTCTGTTCTTTCCTCCTTTGTTCATTTTTTTCCTTCCTTCCTTCCTTCCTTCCTTCCTCTATCCATCAATCCTCTCTCTCTCTCTCTCTCTCTCTCTCTCTCTCTCTCTCTCTCTCTCTCTCTCTCTCTCTCCTACCTTCCATCAAAATCTCTTACGATAAATTATTCTCCCGGTTGATGAAGTGAGCATCCACTAACGGGCTCACATAAGTTGGTTGTTGTAAATGTAGTGTTTCGTTTGTGTGCTTTTGTATATATGCATGTATGTATGTGGCGACCTGTGGTGTAATGGTCGCTTCGCAGGTGAGCGGATCCTGGTTCGATCCCCGGGCAGGATGAAACGGTGGGCAAGTTTCTTTAAACCATTTGCCTCTGTCTACCCAGCAGTAATTGAGAACCTGGATGTTAATCGATTTGCGGATCCTGTTCCGGGGTAATGGTTAGCCAGTGCAGTTGGTGAGTTGTCCGGTCTTCTCGAACTATTCCTTGACACTGGGTCATGCAACTCGTCAACTTAGGGTGTGGTTGTTGTGTTGGCGACAGCTTCTACACCCTAAACAAATTCACTCCTAGGTGGCAACCACTATTTATGTATGTATGTGTGTGTGTGTAAACGTGTAGGAAAAGAATCCGACACAAACATTAAAACTTCAATTTCCAGTAATGCAGTTTCTTAAGGCACGAAACAATCCCCGGCCAAACTACCTTCAACTACTGAATGAGGTCGTTTGTGCTCGCCAAGTCAATTTAGTCAAAACTTTGCAGCAGGCGGAGTGGTAATGGCGAGGTGGAGTGGTAAAGGCGAGGTGTGGTGGTGGTGATGGCGAGGTGTGGTGGTGATGGCGAGGCGGAGTATTCATGGCGACGCCGAGTGTTCATGGCGAGGTGGAGTGTTCATGGCGAGGCGGAGTGTTCATGGCGAGGCGGAGTAGTGATGGCGAGGCGGAGTGTTCATGGCGAGGCGGAGTGTTCATGGCGAGGCGGAGGAGTGATGGCGAGGCGGAGTTTTCATGGCGAGGCGGAGTAGTGATGGCGAGGCGGAGTGTTCATGGCGAGGCGGAGTGTTCATGGCGAGGCGGAGTGTTCATGGCGAGGCGGAATTTTCATGGCGAGGCGGAGTAGTGATGGCGAGGCGGAGTGTTCATGGCGAGGTGGAGTGTTCATGGCGAGGCGGAGTTTTCATGGCGAGACGGAGTAGTGATGGCGAGGCTGAGTGTCCATGGCGAGGCGGAGTGTTCATGGCGAGGCGGAATTTTCATGGCGAGGCGGAGTAGTGATGGCTAGGCGGAGTGTTCATGGCGAGGTGGAGTGTTCATGGCGAGGCGGAGTTTTCATGGCGAGACGGAGTAGTGATGGCGAGGCTGAGTGTCCATGGCGAGGCGGAGTGTTCATGGCGAGGCGGAGTGTTCATGGCGAGGCGGACTAGTGATGGCGAGGCGGAGTGTCCATGGCGAGGCGGAGTGTTCATGGCGAGGCGGAGTGTCCATGGCGAGGCAGAGTGGTGATGGCAAGGCACTAAAAGACAGTGTTGGGTGTCACTGTAGTTTTATAGGTCCAGCTAAGGGTGTTGGGGTCATGGTTAGTAATAATATTGTTACCTGTTGTTACTACCTGTTATTACTACCTGTTGTAACTACCTGTTGTTACTACCTGTTGTTACTACCTGGTGTGACTACCTGTTATTACTACCTGTTGTTACTGATGATCCTCTAGCCGGGGGGGGGGGGTGACCTTACACAACTCACTCATGGTAGGGGAGTCACCTGTTTCCACACCTGTACACACGATGCGGCACATTTAACCTGGATGTTTTTTTTCAGGTGTGTGTGTGTGTGTGTGTGTGTGTGTGTGTGTGTGTGTGTTAATATCATTCGCAACATCACGGCTTTAAAACTTAAATTTACATTTTTTTTAGATAATGAATTATGAGTGACAAAAAATCCATCTGAATTAATTAAAAGTGTATAATGTAGTGAGGGGTGATTAATTACCGGGGGCTCGATGCTGAAAGGTTCATATGTTAAATTCTCCTCCCGGTGCCATTATACTGTAGAGGCGAGAACTGTCTGTATCTGTCTTAAGTTACGCCACATGGATGGATTATCGTAAGTTACCATTTTAAGATTTTCCCTTAACTAGATGACGGGAGGGGGGAAACTTTTCTGTCTCTCTCTCTCTCTACACAAACACATAGATTCTCGAAAAATATATAAATTAAAATGACTGATCTGTTTAGTAGTTGAAAAATATTTAAATTAATCACTGCATATTTTTGTGTCTACTGATTTTGATATGACCTCCCCGCACCTTACACCCCCCCCCCCACCCAGCCTCCTGACTCCCCCAATCCCCCTCACCCCCCTCATCCCCATCACCCCCCTCACCCACCCACCACCCCCCCTCACCCACCCATCACCCCCCTCACCCACCCACTTATAAAAAAAATGCAAAATGCCAATTACGTCATCCATTAAGTGAGATATATTTTTACCTTGTTACAGAGAGGAATATTGTATTTTAATTTAATGGTGTCACGCGATGGGGTGGTCAGGATTCTTGGCTCAGCATGCGAGAGGACCAGGGTTCGATACTCGGGCGGGGGAGAACATCTATCTCTGTCTCTTGTCTACGAAGAATAAATCGATTTTCAGACCTTAATCGTGAGATAATCGTTAGCCAGTACGGTTAGTGAGGTGTCCGATCTTCCTGGGTTACACAGCAGCAGTAACTGTAGGTGCAGTGGTGATGGCAGCAGTCTCTACACCTGTACACTTGAGTTACCTGTAATATTTCCCCTACAGGTAATACTTATAATTAATTAGTCTTTCACTTTAGTTGAGTCCCAGTGGAATCTCGACGCCATCTTTGTGTCGTTTTAAGTTGAGAGAGGGAGATAATTACGTGCTGGTGTCCTCAGGAAGTGTGGCGTAAGGAGCCGTGAGGGTAAGAGGTCCCGAGCGTGGAGAATATAAGGCGGGTCTTACAAATATTTATTCAGGCGAGGCTTGGCTGAGACGTGGTCCGCTTCATCCGGGAGACGCTGGGGGGATTACTATTATTATTGTTGTTGTTTCGTTATTGGTGTTATTAATATTGTTATTATTTTTTTTACTGTTGTTATTATTATTATTGTTATTATATGTTACCTTTGTCTTTACCGGTGTGTTAATATATTTCTTTGTTTACATATGCGTTATTCGTTTTATTTTACACTTCATTATTGTATTTCTTCGTTTGTTTTGTCTCTCTCTCTCCGTCATCACCACAGTTGATAACAGGTGTAAGACGAGTAATTGATTATGTATTTTTGATCTCCATAAAGGTCAACTATTTTCTCTATATATATTCCGGCTTTCTCGGGGGAAATCCTTAAAGCTGTTGACCTTTTCCCGACGTCGGTGGTAGGTCCTCGCCTCACTTTTTTTCAACAATAAGTGGAGGCTGAAGGCGACTAGTTAGGCCTATACCTAAACGGCGTCGACTTCTTCAATGTCGACCATCTCTTTATGTAAGGTTCCTCACTGGTTGTCAGGGCAACACCTCCTGCATCTACCTCACTCACCTGTCAGTCAGTAGTTAACCTGTCACCTGTGGGGGGGGGGGGGGGCTCTACTGCCCTCCGTGGTGTAGTGGTTATCACGTCACGTCGCTGTTCACACCCTCAGAGGACCCCAGTTCGATTCCCGGGTCCTCTCTGTAGGGTGTGTCGACAGTCGTGATATATCAAACAGCGAGGCAGAAAAGAAAAGACTAAAAAAACTCGACCTATTTCACCTTAAGAGGAGTGACACAGTCTGGCCTGGTCTAGCCTCTCGCAGGGCCCTCCCCTCTACGCCTCGCCGCTGTAACTTTATATTACACCTGAACCCTCGCCTCACTGCCCGCCTTAACACACTCGCTCAACGATTTTTATTCAGAGTAAACTTTAGAAACTGTGATTTCCAATGACCTTAAAGAAGAAAATTGTGAAGTGGGTTGACTGGTGAATGTTTCAGCCTCAGGTGTTTGATTAAAGGAATTATGTCCCGGTATTAAACTTCTTATTTTTTTTTTATATATTGTGAGTAAAACAAAAGTTACTGCGTCATTTGTTCCATAGTTATTAGTGATGGAGAGGTAGATGGGGGTGAGGTGATCAGTATTAATTAAGGAGCAGGTGGCAGGTGTGTGTGTGTACGGGGGGGGGGGGGGTGGTCATGTTCACCGCCATAATATAAACTAAGTAAATAATATCATTCCCAACCTAACCTAACCTAACCATCAGTAACGCTTAAATGTTTAAATGGGACAAAGGTGAGTTGTGACCAGGACAGCCGGAACAATGGCTTCTACAACACACACACACACACACACACACACACACACACACACGCACGCACACACACACGCACACACACACACACACACGCACGCACACACACACACACACACACACGCACACGCACGCACACACGCACACACACACACACACACACACGCACGCACGCACACACACACACACACACACACACACACACACACACACGCACGCACACACGCACACACACACACACACACACACGCACGCACACACACACACGCACACGCACGCACACACGCACACACACACACACACACACACACACACACACACACATCTATTAACCAACCAAACTATAATGAGTGTAAATAGGTAAAGGGTCGTTAACTAACACCATGTATTACACCTTTGGCGAAACTGTGAACAAAATAATAATAAAAACCAACTGATTGGGTCTGGCGTGGTTTATTTTTGTCGTCACATCAGAACGTAAAGGTTTAACACAATGGTTTAATGTATCGTTATAAATATATACATTAAAACTCTATAATTATAAAACAAAATGATTATAGAGATTGTTATATAGGCCTCTAATACTCATGTTGTGTAAATAAAGGTTAAATATATAGTGTGAGTGAGGGCGTGGCGGATATAGTGTACTGTAGACTGAGGCACTGTACACCCATTCACAGTCTTTATGTGAACTAGTAGTGCTCAAGACACGAACCAGCGACCTTTAGGAGAGGAGGCGAGGGTTGTGTCCACTCGACCACCGCAACACACGGTAAAGAGCGTTATCTCAAAATACAGCAAAATATGAAAAATGTTTTTGAATTTTTTTTTGTTATTGATAAAAGTGATAGATGTGCTGCCATGAACCCGACACTTTTATATGATTAATAATATGATGTTAATAATACGAGGACATGAAGGTTACTCACTTCAAACAGCATATCAGATCACTTACAAATTACTTATAAACTGTACAGTAAAGTGAATCACTATAAAGATTGTTCTATACTTACAACGTCAGCCAATCACAGGCTTCGTCAGGTTACCGCGTCACGGAGATGAAGTAGCCAATCAGAGAGCACCATGTTTTTGTCAAGACTTACATGAGTTTGTTGGTTTTCGGACACCACCTCCTCCCCCTCCTCCATATTTCATCACGGTGTTATAATAAATAAAAATTAAACCCATTATTAATTTATCAACCTGTCTTATTATATTATTAAGCCAATCATAACCGTGTTAAGTGAGAGAAATTGCAAACTCTCTAAGTTAGCAACATTATGTTACGTCACAGTGTCATTAGCCAGTCATATGAGTTATCGTTTCGTATGTTACATGACGTCATTACTTGCCAGCCAATCGTAGTAATTTTCAGTTGATCTGGTACATGACGTCATTATTATTAGTGTTATTATTATTATTATTATTATTATTATTATTATTATTATTATTATTGTTATTATTATTATTATTATTATTATTATTATTATTATTATTATTATTATTATTATATTATTATTATTATATTATTGTTATTATTATTATTATTATTATTATTATTATTATTATTATTATTATTATTATTATTGTTATTATTATTATTATTGTTATTATTATTATTATTATTATATCTTAAATTGAATACAGGATAGTCTAAACCTTAGGTAAACATAACATTCACACACACACACACACACACACACACACACACACACACACACACTCACAAAAATATCAGTTTGGGACCGTAACATTGGGGTAACCATTGTATTTTTTAATCAGAAATGAAATTGAATTGGGAATTGAAATTGTTTGGACGTAAGCACACAGCCATGAGTTATCCGGTGGCTGTAACTAATATAACTAAGGCAGCCATTACCTCCATAACTACAAGATTAAATTATAGAAAATGGGAAATTAATTGAGCGATTAAATTATAGAAAATGGGAAGTAATTAAGCAAGATTAAGCTATAGAAAATGGGAAATTAATTGAGCGATTAAATTATAGAAAATGGGAAATTAATTGAGCGATTAAATTATAGAAAATGGGAAGTAATTGAGGAAGATTAACATAGAAAATGGGAAATTTATTTAGTAAGATTCAGTTATAAAAGAATGAGAAGTTGATTGATGAATTACAACTACTTAGGTGTAATAACTAATTAAAATAATGATTACAAATATTACTGTAACAGCTAATTACAGTAAAACTTGCAAGTGCAATTAAGGAAATACAATTGATGTCTTTTTAAGCTGAGATATAAAAGTATTTTCTCGCACATTTTACGTTTTTGTTTTTGTTTTCAATTCGAAGGATTTTTGTTAAACCTTCATAAAATCTGTTTAAAATCTGTCAATATATTTTTAAGACTTTTTTTTAGAGCCGATTTGGTCTGTTTTATAATCATAGGATTATGTTCAAGGGGGTGTAAAAACTTTCGCCAGGTGTAAAAACGTTCGCCAGGTGTAAAAACGTTCGCCAGGTGTAAAAACGTTCGCCAGGTGTAAAACATTCAGAAGGTTTAAAAACGTTCGCCAGGTGTAAAACATTCAGAAGGTTTAAAAACTTTCGCCAGGTGTAAAAACGTTCGCCAGGTGTAAAACATTCAGAAGGTTTAAAAACGTTCGCCAGGCGTAAAAACGTTCGCCAGGTGTTGATTAAGTGTCATACAGGTGTGTCAAGAGGCATTAACCCCGGCACAGTCAAAGTATAACAGAGAGAAAAAATATTAAGTGTAAATATCTCTAAAGGATGTCACTTGTCCAATCTCTATTTTTTCTACCCAAATAAATTCTTTCAATATCCGTATCAAATGCATAACTATTTTCCTAACTCACTCTTATAGTATTTCAATTCACTTTTTTTTTATAATCCTTAAGAGTATAAAAAAAAAATCGATTCAGCTTTTTCCAAATCTTTCATATAACGTTTTTTTTTTACAATTTCCAAACTACTTTTTTTTACGCATTTTACGCATCCCTACAAATTTCTGGAGACTGGATTTAAACGCGTCTCTGTCGGGAAAATTACGAGTTAACAAGTTTGAGAAATGAATTTATGACTTTGATATTGATATTCTGCTTAACATACGAGTGGCATATGTGTGAAAATTGAGTCCGTGGAGGAGTCGGCCAGGCGTGTGGGTGGTGAGGCGTGTGGATGGGTGGTGAGGCGTGTGTGTGTGTGTGTGTGGTGGTGGGGTGTGGGTGGGTGTGTGGTGATGGGGTGTGGGTGGTTGGTAAGGTGTGTGGGTGGGTGATGGGGTGTGTGTGGGTGTGGATGGGGTGTGGGTGGCTGGTGATAGGGTGTGGGTGGTGATGGGGTGTGTGTGGGTGTGGATGGGGTGTGGGTGGATGGTGATTGGGTGTGGATGGGTGGTGATGGGGTGTGGATGGGTGGTGATGGGGTGTGTGTGGGTGTGGATGGGGTGTGGGTGGCTGGTGATAGGGTGTGGGTGGTGATGGGGTGTGTGTGGGTGTGGATGGGGTGTGGGTGGATGGTGATAGGTGTGTGGATATGTGGTGAGGAGTGTGGGTGGCTGGTGATGGGGTGTGGATATGTGGTGAGGAGTGTGGGTGGGTGGTGATGGGGTGTGTGGGTGGTGGTGGTGGGGTGTGGATATGTGGTGAGGAGTGTGGGTGGGTGGTGATGGGGTGTGTGTGTGTGGCTGGTGATGGGGTGTGGATATGTGGTGAGGAGTGTGGGTTGGTGGTGATGGGGTGTGGGTGGCTGGTGATGGGGTGTGGATATGTGGTGATGGGGTGTGTGTGTGTGGCTGGTGATGGGATGTGGATATGTGGTGAGGAGTGTGGGTGGGTGGTGAGACGTGTAGGTGGATAGTGAGGCATGAGGATAGATAGTGAGGCGTGAGGATGGTGGTGAGGCGTGTGGGTAGGTTATGAAACGTGTGGATGGTGAGGCGTGTGAGTGGGTGGTGCTGGCAAGGCATGTATGTGTAGTGAAGCGTGGGAGGAGGGCGAGTGTGGCGAAGCGTAGCAGTGTATGGCGAAGCGTAATGGCGAATTGGCGAATCTAGATATAACCCACAAACAAACTAACACTACCTTAATTATATAACTCATAGAATATACCCAACTAAACCCCGATGAAGTGAATTATATTATCATCGGCTCTTGTAGTTTAATTATAAAAAAAATAATCATTAATTGTTTAACTGACTTTGTATATATTTTTTTTTCCACTTATATAATAATTTCCAACTTGGATATATATAAATTGTGTCGGAATATATATCTTGAAAGGCATTTAGTCTCACAACTCAATAATTCACGTGGGATTGAAACCTTTTTATTTTGTCTAGTAAACAATTTCTAAAGTTACGAATTTATTTTGTGGGGTTTTTACAGGGATATATTTTATTTCTATTTTTACATTGGGTATTTTTTTTGCATGTTTGGTATTTATCTTTTGTTGTTGGTGGTACTGGTGGTGGTGGTGGTGGTGGTTGTTGTTTTGTGTTGCGTTGATTTTTTT
>CAUDMG010003687.1:1485000-1497500 GCA_958450375.1 Homarus gammarus | reverse complement strand
TTATTATTTTTATTATTATTATTATTATTATTATTATTATTATTATTTTCCATTTTACCTTTAGGATTTACTGTATTTTTTTGAAAGGTAATTAAATGTGATAATTACATAACAACGACAAAGGTAAATCCAGGTAGCGATTCTCTTCTATACCGTAGCGCCACACCTTAAGTACTTCATTACCATAATTACCTTAAAAGTGCGTATTAATTACACCTGGCCGTTATGTGGAGGACGCGTGGTATAGAGGTTTACTGGGTGTTTGTTTGTTTGTTTGTTTTTGTTTTGTTGTTGTTTGATTTGATATGGAAGTGATTTTTATTCATCTGTCTGTCTTGTTTCTCTCTCCCTCTATCTATCTCCCTCTTCTCTCCCTCTTCCAGTCTTCATTTTCTTACCTTATTCCTTTAGTATATTTCCCCTTCCACCTCTTCCCTCCCTCCCCCTTCCCTCCCTCCCTCCCTCTCCCCCTCCCTTCCTCTCCTCCTTCCCTCCCTCCCCCTTCCCTCCCTCCCCCTTCCCTCCCTCCAGGACACATCATCACACGGCGTTTTTGAGGTAGTCTTCTATAAATCTCTCGGGGGATTAAACTGAAGAGCAATACTTGAGATTTAATTACTTCATGAGGTGAGATACTCCCTCCCCTCCCCTTCCTCCGTTCCCTCCCTCCCCTATCTCTCTTTTCTCCCTCTCCCTACCCTCCCCTCCCCTCTCCTTTCCCTCCCTCACTTACCTCCGTACCTCCCCACCTTCCCTCCCTCCCTCCTTCCCTCCCCTATCTCTCTTTTCTCCCTCTCCCTACCCTACCCTCCCCACCTTCCCTCCCTCCTTTCCTCCCTTATCTTGCTTTCTCCCTCTCCCTACCCTTCCTACCTTCCTCCCTTTCCTTACCTACCTCGTTTTCTCCCTTTCTCCCTCTCTCTTTCCTTCCTTCTCTATCCTCATCTTTTCTGATCCCTCGTTCTCTTCCTTTCCTCCTTCCCTTCTTCTCCCTCCCTTCTCTTCCTCCCTCCGTAATATGCTTCTTAATCCCTCACCCCAAGAACTCTTCTTCTTAATTACATTTCCTCGAAGGTGCATCAAGTACCTGAGAGAGAGAGAGAGAGAGAGAGAGAGAGAGAGAGAGAGAGAGAGACTGACTACACCACTCTACTGTACCTCTACACACACACTCAGACCCCAGTACACCACACAACTACTGGGACCACCACGGTACACTTCCTCTGGACCGGTACAAATGGCCCAACACAGTACTGAGCTCCCCCCCCCCCCCTCCTGTACCGCACCTCTCTCTCTCTCTCTCTCTCTCTCTCTCTCTCTCTCTCTCTCTCTCTCTCTCTCTCTCTCCAACTTTAATTATACGCTTCTCGTGGTCACAATTTTAGTCTTTTTTTTTTAATGAATATAATTTCCTGACTTTATTAAACGTAATTTTGATATTCCACTTTTTTTGTAATATAATATATATATTTTTTTTTATATATTCAGTTTAAGAAAGAATTACCTTGTGTGTGACAGTAAAATTTACCTTAATTCACTGTTGGTAATTTTGAATCGTAAAATATTCTTGATTATTTTTTCTTTTTATGGTATTTTTTTTTTCGTTTTTAATTTTGTATCATTAATTTTTATCTTATATTCGTTTATTTGTTATTTAATTGTATTTTTTATTTGTTATTTTTTTAATATTATTTTCTTTTACGTTTTCATGTTGGGTGAAATGAATTTTTTGTATTCGTAATTTTTTTATTTAATTTTTATTGTTATTTTTTGTTGCTTTTGTATTAAAATGGTTAATAGTTTAAAGGTTCATTTTTAAAAGGTAATTAATTGACCTGGATTGTTGTTGTTGTTGTTCTTGTCATTGTCCTTGTTATTGATTTTATTGTTATTATTGTTGGTGTTGCTGTTATTATTATTATGTTAACATTATCATTATTTATTGTTGTTTTTATTCTTATTGTTATTATCATTATTATTATCATTATTATCATTATTATTACTAAACACCGTTCATTAAGCTCTTCATAACCTACCCTACAAGAGACAAAATTCTCCTCCCTCACTCTCTCCCTCACTCACCCTCACCCCTCCAGACTACACTGTCCCCTTTCCAACCTAGAGAACCTTGCCGTCCTCCCCCTCACCCACCCCCTGCCCTCCCTCACCCCTCCAGACTACACTGTCCCCTTTCCAACCTAGAGAACCTTGCCGTCCTCCCCCTTACCCACCCCCTGCCCTCCCCCTACCCCCCCCCCCCCACAAAAAAAATACACTGTCCCCTTTCCAAGCCTAGAGAGTTTTGTCGGCCTCTCCTACACATCAATTTTAATCTTCGCTACATTATATTCTATTTGTGGAATCATTATTGTGTAGTAAATCCTCTCCTCTCCCCCCTCCTTCCCTTCCCCCTCCTTCCCCCTCCCCTTTTAATTACACTGTTTCTACCCTCATATTTGGCTCAATTTCTCATGGGGAGTTTTAGGGGAAATTTAGGGATTTTTTTTTTTATATTTCCGTGATTTAGGGATTTTTTTTTTAGTGAGTCTATTTAACTTTGTACGTAACTGTAATGATATTGGTGTATTAGTTAGTACTTACACAAGACTTCATAAAACACACACACACACACACACACACACACACACACACACACACACACACACACTCCAGGTCGTAGATTCCACGAAGCTCCTCGGCGTCACCATAGACAACAAACTAAATTGGAAACCACACGTCAATGAAGTTGTCAAATCCTCCAGTTTCCGTCTCCACCTCCTCCGCCGACTCAAGTCCCTCGGAGTTCCTGCACACGAGCTCCTCAGTGTCTACACAACATTCATACTTCCCAAGCTCACCTATGCCTCCCCCACCTGGTCTTCCTCCCTAAATGCCACACAACGTAAACACCTAGAAAAAGTACAAAAGAGGGCATGCAAGATTATTCTCTCCCCCTCCTACTCCACATATCAAGAAGCGCTCAACACACTGACCCTTTCGACTCTCACTGACCATCACCACGACCTCATCTGCAAATTTGGTAAGAAGCTTCTACACCATCCCCGACACCGGCTCCTACTACCACCCGAGGTCCCTTGTCCGAGAATTGCTGTTCGACACCACAACCGCATCCAGCCCATACGTGCACGAACTGATCGCTATAAGAACAGCCCAGTCCCAACCATTGTAAAAATTATCAATAACTTGTAATACTGTAACACTGTCACTATGTTGAATTGAACTGTAGTTTGAGCTTTTCCCCATCTAAGTTATTATATGTCTTATTTGTGTCACTTATGTTACTTGTATATTATTTGTAATTCGTAACCCACTCCCCAAATATGTAACTGTATATTTTCAGCCTTCTGGCTGCCAAGCTCTTTCAATAAACCGTTAATTATTATTATTATTATTATTATTACACACACACGGCTGCAACAGTGACCAGGTAAGACATAATAGGTATAATGACTTAATTACAACAGGGTCACAGCTCAAGGGGAGAATAACATGATATTAAACACAAGGAGTTTGACACCAAGTGAGACATTATATAAATTAGGTAGATATTTTGTAGGTTGATGATTTTTTTTTACTTTATTAATGTCATTATTGTTTTGTTTATAGTTTGTATTTATTTATTTTTTGTCATTATTGTTTTTGTTTAGAATTTTTATTTTTTGTTTGTATATTTTATTACTCTGTTTCACATAGTTCTTGGCAAATATAAACAGGATTGGATTACAGTTTGATTATTATTTTTTCTTTGTTTTATTATTTTTTACAAACATCTAAAAAAAAAAACTATGATTTACAATTAGGAGTTGATTAGTCGTGTCCTGCAAATTCCAACAGTTTTCTCTTTTACAAACATCTGAAAACACACGTCTGATTTACAATAAAGAGTTGAATAGTGTGCCTTGTCCTGTAAATTTTCACATTTACTATTTTATATAAACGCCTAAGAAAAAATATCACTTTATAATACTTGTGTTCTGTAAATTCTTCCTTTTTTACAAACATCTAAAAAACAACAACAACAGCAACAACAATACGATAGATTTACAATAGGGCGTTGAGGTGTGAGCAACAAATCCCTCCTTCCCTCCCCTCCCCTTCCCTTTCTCATCCCTTCCTCCGTCCCTTCCTCCTCTCCTTCTTCCCTTCCTCCTATCCCTCCTCCTCCCCTCTCGTCCATCTCTTCCCTCTCCCTCCCTGCCTCCCTCCTATTCCCCTCCCTCCCCCCCCCACCCCCGCCCCCTGCCCCCCATAATTTGGCGCAGCTCCTCCCAAGTGCCAGTCTGAGCTGAAGGTTTTCATTCTGTGGCACAAAAGGAGAGTATTGGTTCAGTAAGCGTCCAGCCTTGGGTGCCACACTGCCTCAACCGGTAGCCCTCACGGTGACTCCTGTGTGTGTGTGTGTGTGTGTGTGTGTGTGTGTGTGTGTGTGTGTGTGTGTGGTGTTGTTATAGTGTGGTGGTGATAATTTGTGTTGTTGTGGTGGTGTGGTGAGGTATCCATGTCTACGTACTTCCGTCTTTCCGTCTGAGAAGGGGTCACGGGGTCGCCAGGTCATTGGTCACAGGGGTTAGGGGATCACAAGGCCAGAGGGTCACAAGGTCATTGGTCAGTGGGGTCACGGGTCATGAGGGGACAGGGGTCAAGGGTCATGAGGGGACAGGGGTTAAGGGTCATGAGGGGACAGGGGTCAAGGGTCATGAGGGGACAGGGGTTAAGGGTCATGAGGGGACAGGGGTTAAGGGTCATGAGGGGACAGGGGTCAAGGGTCATGAGGGGACAGAGGTTAAGGGTCATGAGGGGACAGGGGTTAAGGGTCATGAGGGGACAGGGGTCAAGGGTCATGAGGGGACAGGGGTCAAGGGTCATGAGGGGACAGGGGTTAAGGTCTTTGTTCCTGGTATAACATGATATATTTGCGACCCTTAATGTGAGTTTCGAGGTCTAACACCGCACGTGGCTGGCCCCTAGGGAGTGGTCGGTCACCAGTTTAAGGTTACAAGAGGTCAAGCAATTCAAAAGGTCAGGGTCATTAGTGCTTGTTTGTTGATGTTCAGTGAGAGGTCGATGATGTTACCTCTCTCTCTCTCTCTCACACCTCACTTCACCCCTTCCTCTCCTCCCCCCTTCATACCTCACTATACCTCTCCGCCCCCCTCCCTACCTCCTATATCAACCCCCTCTCCCTACCTACACCCCATATCTCTCCTCCCTGTCCCATCTCTCTCTCTCTCTCTCTCTCTCTCTCTCTCTCTCTCTCTCTCTCTCTCTCTCTCTCTCTCTCTCTCTCTCTCTCTCTCTCTACTCTCCCTCCCTCTCTCTCCGCCTCAACACCCCCCCCCCCACCCCAACGTCTCACCCGAAGAGATATTTCCCATGCAAATATCTCTCCGTCATTCAGCTCCAGCGTGCCATTTACATTTCTGGCCAGCATTATCATAATTCCCCTCGTCGGGTGTCTTAATAGCGTTCGTCGCCATTTCTCCGCTTCTCTGAGTTTCTTCCTTTTCCTCTGGTTCACCTTTATGTCTGTGTCTGTCCGTGTTCCAGTCTTTATTTATTTATTTATTTATTTTTTTTTTTTTTTTGGGGGGGGGGGTGTTTGAGAAGAGTGTGTGAGTGTGTGTTTGAGAAGAGTGTGAGAGTGTGTGTTTAAGAAGAGTGTGTGAGTGTGTGTTTAAGAAGAGTGTGTGAGTGTGTGTTTAAGAAGAAAAACCTATGTGTTTTTTATATTACTTTTTAATGATAATGACTAATAATAATAAAGTTAATAAGTTTCTCTACATTACAGACTCAGGATTGGTTATATATATATGACTTATCTATTAACTACTTCTTATATATTTTGTCTATGTATTTATTTTTAATTTATTTGTTCTTCCTTTTCTTCTTCTCTTTTGTCTTCGGTGTCCTCTCCTCCTTCTCCTGTCCTCTCCTCCTTCTCCTGTTGATGTTTTTATTCTTCTTCTTGCCTTTCTTCTCTTTCTCCTTCTACTTTTCCTCTGCTCTTCTTCACTTCCTTTGCCTCTTCATTTTTCCTTCCTCATCTTCCTTCTTCTTCCTCCTCCTTCCTCTTCCTCTTCCTTCTTCTTCCTCCTCCTTCCTCTTCCTCTTCCTTCTTCTTCCTCCTCCTTCCTCTTCCTTCTTCTTCCTCCTCCTTCCTCTTCCTTCTCCTCCCCTCCTTTCTCGCCATGTTTCGTAATCAGAGGTATGATAAATGATGTTCATGTGTGTGTAAGCTGGGCCCGACACACACACACAGAGGACGTACACACACATATACATGACGTACCCACACACACACATACACACATAGGACCTACGCACACAGAGGACGTACACGCACACAGAAGACGTACACGCCCAGGCTAATATTAATAAATCACAAACACGCCCAGCAGATATCCTCGGCCTGGTTTTCTGTTGCGGGATAATGCAGGGGAGACTTAACCTTGGTTTAGGGGGAGTTATTTATGTCGGACACACACACACACACACACACACACACACACACACACACACAACACACACACACACACACACACACACACACACACCAAATTATCACGTCAAACATTTCTACTTTAATCAATTTTTATGTACTAATTTTAGCTGTAAAGTTAATTAATTAAGCAAATCCATAAGACTGTTATTTCCACCTGTGACTATTAAATGATTCAAACATTTAAAAATAAAGGAAATATTTTTTTTGTTAGTGATGATGATAATGAAATGTTACGTTCTCAGGTAAGCTAACTTATATTTACTTACACAGGTATGTAAATTCTTCTATGCCCAGGTAAACTAATTAATATAGTTATTCACTCGGGTGTATAAATTTTATTTGCTCAGGTAAAGTCATTTATTTATGTACTCATAGATATTCTTTTCTCAGGTGAACTAATTTATATTCACTCCAGGTGTATAAGTCCTTCTATACCCAGGTTAATCAAGTTTATATTCACTCCTCCAGGTATCTAAATTCTTCCGTGCTCAGGTAATCAAGTTTATATTCACTCCTCCAGGTATATAAATTCTTCCGTGCTCAGGTAATCAAGTTTATATTCACTCCTCCAGGTATATAAATTCTTCCGTGCTCAGGTAATCAAGTTTATATTCACTCCTCCAGGTATATAAATTCTTCCGTGCTCAGGTAATCAAGTTTATATTCACTCCTCCAGGTATATATATTCTTCAGTGCCCAGGTAAATTAATTCATATTAACTCACCTGAATCCTCGAATACCTGGACACACTACAGTAATTACTTCATAAGCGTTGTGTTAATTCTCTCTCTGGGCTCTGGACTTAGGCGTCTGTTAAAGGGTCTAATTGTTGTGTTGTGTGTAGTTGTTGGGAAGTTGTAGTCGAGTAGTTTGGGTAGTTTGGCTGTTAAGGTGGTTGGTTATTGGTGCTTGAGTGGGGAGAGGGTGAGGGGGTGAGGAGAGTGGTGAGAGGGATGGGGTGGTTATGGGGGATGGGGGAAGAGAGGGGTGGTGATTGGGGTAGGGAGGGGGTGAGAGGGATGGGGTGGTTATGGGGGATGGGGGAAGAGAGGGGTGGTGATTGGGGTAGGGAGGGGGTGAGGGGGGTGAGAGGGATGGGGTGGTTATGGGGGATGGGGGAAGAGAGGGATGGTGATTGGGGTAGGGAGGGGGTGAGAGGGATGGGGTGGTTATGGGGGATGGGGGAAGAGAGGGGTGGTGATTGGGGTAGGGAGGGGATGAGGGGGGTGAGAGGGATGGGGTGGCTATGGGGGATGGGGGAAGAGAGGGGTGGTGATTGGGGTAGGGAGGGGGTGAGGGGGATGGGGTGGCTATGGGGGATGGGGGAAGAGAGGGGTGGTGATTGGGGTAGGGAGGGGTTGAGGGGGGGGATGTTGTTTGGTTAAAATTGTTGTCAGTTTGTTGCATTTAACCTAACCTAACCTAACCTAGCCTAACCCAACCCAACCCAGGTGAGTGTAGGTGAGTTAATTAATGGCAGGTGTTTCTTATTTCAGTGAGTGTGAGGAAGACCTGATCCTTGGCTCACTGTTGCTGGAGGTCGACCTTGTGAGGTGTGTGTGTGTGTGTGTGTGTACCTCAGCCACTAGTGAACTACCAATTGTCATCCCATAGCAACTGGTCGTATCAAGGTCCGTAACAGTTGATTGGTGGACGTCAATCAACCAATCATTCCCATTCGTTCTCGGTGTTGGTGCTGGAATGCTACACGCTGGCCTCTGATTGGTTGAGTAACTTCCCTAACCTGACGTTGATTGGTTACGGGAATTCGGTTTTTTTTTAGGGGAATATCTGTGTAATTCTTTTATTTACGATATATTCTATTTTTATTCATAGTTTTTCATTTATTTTTGTTTCAATTAAGTGTGTAATTAATAATGGATCACTGAGATAATTATATATATTGTTTAATTAGTGTTTATTAATATATTTCATAAAGGTTCAGATAATTGTTTTTAGTCTGAAGGTTCACGATTTTTTCCCATAAAGTTTCGATCATTTTTATTTATTTATTGCAGTTTTTATTAAATGATTTCAACTCTTACAACCAAACACTTAACATCCAATACCACTCAACCAAACAATCGCTCCACAAACCCAAACAAACACACAAACAAACAAAAACAGAACAAAAACAGAACAAACAATTAAGTAACTTTATCTAATCACTTAAAACTCACGAAAGAAAATATAAGTAATGTTATTTTCCCCCTGTGTCTTCCGCTGACCTCAAACACCATTAGTAACTTAGGTTATTAATTTCTCTCTCTTGTTGTCATTAAAGTTGGTAATTAAACATCAATTGTGTTTAGGAGGAAAAAAACAAACATTAGTGGAAAGCTTAAGAGGTGGTGTGTGTGTGTGTGTGTGTGTGTGTGTGTGTGTGTGTGTGTGTGTGTGTGTGTGTGTGTGTGTGTGTATTGGTTTTAGAGTGATATGCCGTATTTTAAAAGAGAGAAAGAAAGAAACAGAGGGACGGGCGGCTAAGAAAGAGAGAGAGAGAGAGAGAGAGAGAGAGAGAGAGAGAGAGAGAGAGAGAGAGAGAGAGAGAGAGGCTGGCTGGTAAGTGTTACACATCATGGGATTCACTATGCATAACTTACACGGCCTGACACACGACTGGCATTACAAAGTTTATGCGTAAAATATACCGGGAGACTGAGAGAGACATTCAACGTTTGAGATAGAGATGAAGAGATAAAATGGAGGGAGGGATAGAGAGAGACTCGGTAAGATGAAGGAGAGAGATAGAGAGAGACTCGGTAAGATGAGGGAGAGAGATAAAGAGATAGAGAGAGACTCGGTAAGATGAAGGAGAGAGATAGAGAGAGACTCGGTAAGATGAAGGAGAGAGATAGAGAGACTCGGTAAGATGAAGGAGAGAGATAAAGAGATAGAGAGAGACTCGGTAAGATGAAGGAGAGAGATAGAGAGATAGAGAGAGACTCGGTAAGATGAAGGAGAGAGATAGAGAGACTCGGTAAGATGAAGGAGAGAGATAGAGAGATAGAGAGAGACTCGGTAAGATGAAGGAGAGAGATAAAGAGATAGAGAGAGACTCGGTAAGATGAGGGAGAGAGATAAAGAGATAGAGAGAGACTCGGTAAGATGAAGGAGAGAGATAAAGAGATAGAGAGAGACTCGGTAAGATGAAGGCGAGAGATAGAGAGACTCGGTAAGATGAAGGAGAGAGATAGAGAGACTCAGTAAGATGAAGGAGAGAGATAGAGAGATAGAGAGAGACTCGGTAAGATGAAGGAGAGAGATAGAGAGACTCGGTAAGATGAAGGAGAGAGATAGAGAGACTCGGTAAGATGAAGGAGAGAGATAAAGAGATAGAGAGAGACTCGGTAAGATGAAGGAGAGAGATAAAGAGATAGAGAGAGACTCGGTAAGATGAGGGAGAGAGATAAAGAGATAGAGAGAGACTCGGTAAGATGAGGGAGAGAGATAAAGAGACTCAGTAGGTTAGGTAAATATATTCGTGAAAAAAAAAAGATTAATTGATTTACGTAAATATATTTGTAAAAAAAATTATTCTTGATTTACAGAAAGAAAAAAGAAAGAATATATTTTTTTCATAGAGGAAATAAAAACAGCAGAGACGTATTATTTTATTAATTTTTATTTATTCTTTATTTTATTTATTTTTTTTGTAAATAAATTGAAACGATATATTTGATGGGTAGGCGTTAGTGGTGACCAGAGCCCGGCCACACCTTTTACTGAATGGTATTTGTAAAAGATATTGATATGTGGGAAAAAATATATATACTGAAGGTATGGTATATTGAAATAGATTACTGTATAGGTTTGTGTTTGTTTTATGTGTATATATGTATGTATGTATGTATGTATGTATGTATGTGTATGTATGTTAGTATAAGACATTCAAATAGAAATTAATGTGTTTTTTCTTCCTCGTATCAATCTTTAATTTGCCAGACACACACACACACTCACTCACACACTCACACACACACACACACACCACTGTAGAGGAGAAACTTCTGTACCCGGGAATCTTCACTACAGAAAATATATATAATGCCCTTGTATAAAAATGAATATGAAATAATTTATACACCCGCATGACCTATGACCTGTGATGGCGGGCGTACGATGATGTCCACCTTCCCTCCTCTCCCCCTCTCCTACCCACCCTACCCCTGCCATCCCCTACCCCCCCCCCACTAACCTTACACTCAATTATACCAACCATCCATTATAGACGCTGCCAATTGATTCATTTTCTCTAACTTAACCAAAGGACTCCAGAAGGTATGTTTAATTTTTTTTTTTTTTACTCCTCAGATTGGCCTCAAAAAGTGAATTATGTAACCCAGTGTTTACATAACATTACCGCAAACTCGTAGTCTCTATTAGGCAATGTTACGTTTTAATTGTGGGTTTGTCCTCGTTTCGTTGTTTTTTTGTCTTAGTTTTTCGTTATTCTATGTCACTTCATTTATGTATTTATTTATTTTTTGTTTCGTTTTTCATTATTTATCGTTGTCTGTGTGTAATTTTCCTTTTATCTTGGTATTTCGTTATTCTTTGTTATTCACTGACGTTATAACACAGCCTCTGACGTCATTAATATGTCCCTCCATTGACAGACAGACAGATAGTGAGAAATAGACAGACAGACAGACAGACATCATCATGAGGATCACAGCCCGGGCAGGTGGTGAGACTTACCAGCTGTGTGTGTGTGTGTTGTCGCCAGCTGTCAGTTACCTCCTTCACCAGCTGGCGGCAGAAGAACCACCTGGAGGGCCATCTGGAGGAGAGAGAGAGAGAGAGAGAGAGAGAGAGAGAGAGAGAGAGAGAGAGAGAGAGAGAGAGACTATATCGTGTTTTTAAGGGCATTTACACAGATAGACAGACAGACAGACAGATCGATAGATAGATAGATAAAAAAAGACAGGCAGGGAGGAAGAAAGAGACAGACAGACAGACAGATATTTAAATGGACAGGAAGAAATAAAAACAACAAAGGGAATGACAAACCAAAAAAACAAACAACCCGATAAAAAACTATGACGAGTATAACAAGTAAACAAAAGTAGAAAACAAGAAACAAACAAACAGACAAAAAAAAAAAAAAGGCACAAATTGGTGGGTGGAGGGGAGCTATTGACCTTTCCTGACCAGACCTTTAACCCTTCCCCTGGTTAATGATGTCATAGGTCAAGGTTAGGTCTCCATATATTTCCATCTACTCTCTCTCTCTCTCTCTCTCTCTCTCTCTCTCTCTCTCTCTCTCTCTCTCTCTCTCTCTCTCTCTCTCTCTCTCTCTCTCACGGACACACAATCAATCACAATACCTTTGAAGATAAATTCTTTTTACATCGTTGACTGGAAAAAAAAAGCTGATGGATGGGCTCAGTCAGGGAGGGGGAGACACACACACATACATACACACACACATACATACATACATACACACACGCATACATACATACATACATACATACATACATGCCGTGTGTGTGTCTCTCAGCAAAGGACTTATGTCGTGAGGTCACTGGTCAGAACTGTAGGTCACGGGATCAAGCTTAAGTATAGTAGTAGTAGTAGTAGTAGTAGTAGTAGTAGTAGTAGTAAATAGTAGTAGTAGTAACTCAACACATCTAGGGTAGCTACTTATATATTAGGATAGTTAATTTTAAGGTAATAAAATGGCGGCGAAGGTGTGGCTATTGGGGGAGGCTGGAGGCCATTAGAAAAATGTAGTAGTAGTAGTAGTAGTAGTAGTAGTAGTAGTAGTATAACAGCAACAGGGTAAATTAAATATTTAACCAATTAAGCTGCCTCGCCTCTCCCCTGTCCACAACTGAACTAAAATAATGTGAAGTTGTTTATGTAATTTCAAGCTACAGATTAATATTAGTTGAGCAGTAATGGGCTTCCTCTTAATTAACTGATAAGAGGGGTAACCACTGTATGTGTGTATGTATGTATGTAAAGTAGA
>CAUDMG010003687.1:1382500-1480000 GCA_958450375.1 Homarus gammarus | reverse complement strand
CACATCCCCTCCCACGGTGACACATCCCCTCCCACGGTGACACATCCCCTCCCACGGTGACACATTCCCTCCCACGGTGACACATCCCCTCCCCATAACATAAATATCCGCTATTATCAAAGGTAAAATGTTTTGTCGTAGGGGCACAAAAAAATATTCTACGTAAAAGTTAAAGGGGTATTAGGATCTTGTCTGGGTGAATGTGTTAGTAAAAACTTAAGATTCTCTAATGGACCAGATTTTAAAGCGGGTCAGATTACAAGTAGCGGAACCCACCTATAAGGGTCTGAACCTACCTATAAGGGGCTGAACCTACCTATAAGGGGCTGAACCTACCTATAAGGGTCTGAACCTACCTATAAAGACCTGAATCTACCTATAAGGGGCTGAATCTACCTATAAGGGCCTGAACCTACCTATAAGGGTCTGAACTTATCTATACGTGGCTGAACCTACCTAAAGGGGCTGAACCTACCTGTATATCTTAGGGTACTGAACCTGCCTCCTCGCCCACGCTCGAAACAACTTTATAGGGTTAAAAAATCTATATATATAAATAGTTGGGGAATTGAAGCCTTTGAGGGGAATACTTTTAACACCAGTCCGTTAAAAATATTATATCGCCATCGTCACAAAAACTTATATAAACATTTTGTGAAGATGTTGAATGTTTATGTTGATGTTTATGTTGATGTTAATGTTAGTTTTAGTTGTTTTTTGTTTTCTTTGTCATTAGATAAGATGAGGTTATTCTTCTCCGGGTTTTTCCATCGTCGCCACAACAGTTGAAGCGAGTGTTGTTGTTGTTGTTGTGGTAGTTGTTGTTGTTGTTGTTGTGGTAGTTGTTGTTGTTGTTGTTGTTGTTGTTGTTGTTGTTGAATCATGTGAAGTATAGGCACCCTAGTTTTTATTTTTACCTGATGATGATCCGTCCTAACGCTAATCTAACCTAACCGAACCCAATGTAATGATATTTAATGTAACCAAACCTAACCTAGCCTAACCTAACCTAACCTAACCAAACCAAACCTAACCAAACCTAGCCTAACCTAACCTAACCTAACCTAGCCTAACGTAACTCTAACCTAACCTAACCAGCTGTTGAATCAGAAATGATACATCAAACGGAAACAGGAAGAACACGACGAAATTCCCCCCCCCCTCCCTCCCCCCCCCCCCCCCTCACCCTCCCCCCCCCCCCACCCACCCCCTCAAAAAAGGGTGTAGCGAGTGTTGTCTGGGGGGGAGGGGTGGGGGGGGGGGTAATGCCAGTAGTGTTAACATTAGCACTTTGTTGACACGAGTCTGTTCACGCCGACAGCTTTTAATCTCACTTTAATTCTGACTTTTTTTTCAGAGAGAGAGAGAGAGAGAGAGGAATTAATGATTACTTTATCCTCCTGTGTTGTTGGCGCTCTCTCTCTCTCTCTCTCTCTCTCTCTCTCTCTCTCTCTCTCTCTCTCTCTCTCTCTCTCTCTCTCTCTCTCTTTCGTCTGTCGGTATCACATTATCATTTTTTTTAAGTTATGTTCAAATAAAATATAATTACACCCAGTTAATAATTTCATGTTCGTTTCTGTGTAAATTTCACATAAACAAAAACAATAATTTACCCTGATATTTTTTGTTTTTGTTTTTGTTTTTTTGTTTTTGTTTTTTTGTTTTTGTTTTTTTGTTTTTGTTATTTTTGTTTTTGTTTTTTGTTTTTGTTTTTTTGTTTTTGTTTTTGGTTTTTGTTTTTTTGTTTTTGTTTTCTTGTTTTTGTTTTTTTTTGTTTTTTTTTGTTATTTTTGTTTGTTTTTTTGTTTTTGTTTTTGTTTTGTTTTTTGTTTTTGTTTTTTGTTTTTGTTTTTTGTTTTTGTTTTTTGTTTTTGTTTTATGTTTTTGTTTTCTTGTTTTTTTTTTTTTATTTTTTTTTTTTTTTTATACCGATGGAAGAAGATGATGATCAGTGTATCATGTTATTATTGGGATATAATTAACAAATATCATGTTTTAGGGTGTGTTTTTTTGTTTGTTTGTTTGTTAATGTTAATGATGGTGATAATTAACAGGTGTGAGACAGGTGTTAGAGACAGGTGTGAGAGACAGGTGTGAGAGACAGGTATGAGAGACAGGTGTGAGAGACAGGTGTGAGACGGGTGTGAGAGATAGGTATGAGAGACAGGTGTGAGAGACAGGTATGAGAGACAGGTGTGAGAGACAGGTATGAGAGACAGGTGTGAGAGACAGGTATGAGAGACAGGTGTGAGAGACAGGGATGAGATAGGTGTGAGAGACAGGTGTGAGAGACGGGTGTGAGAGACAGGGATGAGATAGGTGTGAGAGACAGGTGTGAGAGACAGGTATGAGACAGGTGTGAGAGACAGGTATGAGAGACAGGTATGAGAGACAGGTGTGAGAGACAGGTGTGAGAGACAGGTGTGAGACAGGTGTTAGAGACAGGTGTGAGAGACAGGTGTGAGAGACAGGTATGAGAGACAGACACGTGGATTACTTGGCTACATTATATACATTATTGCGTCATCAAGAGAAGGTTATATCATTTATTATTTATTCATAACCTCGTCTCACCACTCCCACTTACGCCCCCACTCCCCCCACTCACTATTCAGCCCACTCATCCCTTTATTTCTGTTGTCTTCCCTCTCATCCGTAACCAAACCTAACCCCACTCATCTCTTACTTCCACCCTCCAACTCCACTCAGATTATAGGTGGTATAGTCTTTCAGATTATAGGCCTGTCAGATTATAGGCCTGTCAGATTATAGGCCTTTCAGATTATAGGCCTGTTCAGATTATAGGCCTTTCAGATTATAGGCCTTTCAGATTATAGGCCTTTCAGATTATAGGCCTTTCAGATTATAGGCCTGTTAGATTATAGGCCTTTCAGATTATAGGCCTTTCAGATTATAGGCCTTTCAGATTATAGGCCTTTCAGATTATAGGCCTTTCAGATTATAGGCCTGTTAGATTATAGGCCTTTTAGATTATAGGCCTTTTAGATTATAGGCTTTTCAGTTTATCGTTGGTTTATTCATTCATGGAGGAAATATGTTATAGGTCGTCGAGTCGATGAGATTATAGACTGGAATGGGTCATCACGTCTCCAGACTCTGTGATTTAAGTGAATTTTATCTCCCACTTGAAGGATAATGAATCTCTTAAGTCCTACTCGAGGGGTTACAGGGCAGAGAGAGAGAGAGAGAGAGAGAGAGAGAGGGGGAGGAGGTGAGAGGTGTGACGTGTGCTCATTGGTCCCTGTCTGTCGTTACGTCACAATAGGATGGATATACGAGGAAACGAAGGGTACTGATTGGTTCTTCTTCCCTTTAGTGATGTCAACTTTTCTTTTCTCTGTGTGGTAATTGGCCACTTTGTAGGTATGATGGGTGGTGATTGGTCCTTATCCATCATGACGTTTGGAGCTCGGAGTGTGTCGATTGGTTATTCCCCTTTGTGACGTCCGCTTCACTCTGTTTGGTAATTGGTCAATGTGTAGGTATGAGGGGTGGTAATTGGTCCTTATCCATTGTGACGTTTGTTGGTCTCTGGGTGTAGACGTGTGGTGATATTAGTATATTTGTATGTCTTTATATATTATAATGTAAGCCAGTAACTCTCCCATCAACAATTACAATTTTATTAAGTTTGAAATTTAAACGATGAATGTGTATAAGAAGTGAGTAGTGGGAGGAGACATGTTTGTGACGTCATGGAAGAGAAGGACCAATCAGGACACCACTTCTCCCACCTACACCTACACACAGGAAGTAAATTCCCCTAAACTCCGGAGCGCTGGAGTAAACGATTATTTCCCCCAAAAAGGTCAATTTCGTATATTTTCCCCCCGCAAGTATCGATATCCAATACAAGTATGAGATGGGGGGGGGGGGGGGGGAAATGAAGAAAGAGTTGATCTAGGGATAATTTGTGCATGATATTAGGGGAAAAATAAAAGAAAACAGACATTTGGCAACTTGGAAAATTTGTTCTGTGGATTTTCATATTTTTTCCCCCAGGATGGTTAGTTGTGGTAGACCTTGGTAATGATAGTAAAAAAAAATATTCCTATAGGGTATTTTTTCCTAGGATGGATAATTGTAGTTTATCTATCCCTCCCTCTATCCATCTATCTCTATATCTGTCTATCTATTAATATCAATTCAATAGACATATTAAACAGTCTCTACGCCCCTCCCCTTCACTCTCCTGTCACTGAGGAATATTATATTACTCAGACCCTCGCCTCTAACGTCACTAAATTCCCTTTGATATTGCTCAAGGTCATCACTCAGGGTCATATCGGGTCAAAGGTCAAGGTCATCACTGAGGGTCATATCGGGTTAAAGGTCAAGGTCATCACTGGGGGGTCATACCAGGTCAAAGGTCAAGGTCATCACTGAGGGTCATATCGGGTCAAAGGTCAAGGTCATCACGGGGGGTCATACCAGGTCAAAGGTCAAGGTCATCACTGGGGGGTCATACCAGGTCAAGGTCATCACTGGGGGGTCATACCAGGTCAAGGTCATCACTGGGGGGTCATACCAGGTCAAAGGTCAAGATCATCACGGGGTCACACCAGGTCAAAGGTCAAGATCATCACGGGGTCACACCAGGTCAAAGGTCAAGGTCATCACTGGGGGGTCATACCAGGTCAAAGGGAGATAATTTCCAACGTCAGCTTAGGAAACTGGTCCTTGGTAGTGACCGGAAATTAATATGTGTAAGTCTCTCTCTCTCTCTCTCTCTCTCTCTCTCTCTCTCTCTCTCTCTCTCTCTCTCTCTCTCTCCTTATAATAGAGGTGCCAGAGAGAGAGAGAGAGAGAGAGAGAGAGACGGAACAATGACTATATCCACATTATAATTACAACGTTATTACCATCCAAAATAATGAGGGTAATTTTTGAAGTTAAAATTACGGCCGGTGTTATTGCGTCATTTTTTTTAGAATACTCATACAAGGTGAGTACTGTTATGGCCCGTTGTTGTTGATGGTGAAATAATCTCAATGTATAAAGGGAATAAGATCCATTATATTATTTTAAGTAGGTAATGATACGACTTTCGCCACCCCCCCCCCCCCTGGTGTGAGTGGGTAAATGGTTGTAGTTTAAGAGTAGTAGGAGTAGAGACAGATATACATACATACATACATATATACATACATACATACATACATTCAATATACATACATACATACATACATACATACATACATAATGGCAATGTACTTCACAAAATTAAAGTTGAAAGTCGGGTCATGAATAAAGCTCAACTACTACTACTACTACTACTACTACTACAACTACTACTACTACTACCACCACTATAGTGACAATAACCTATTTCATTATTTACACCGCTAACGTACCTCCCTCCCATATCAAACTAGCGACCAATTTCACTATTTTTTTTTCCCGTACGAGTAAAGTGATTACAGCTCTTACTAATGGGAGGGGGGGGGGGGGGGGGGCACTATTACCGTTCTTACTGGCCCACACAGTTCTTAATTGGCTACAGATTGTAATTCTGACTGTAATAGGGTACATCAACTTCATTTTCCACCTCGTCACGGAGACCATTTTACACACACACACACACACTTCCCCCAATTACAATGACATTAATTGCCTTTCGCGCCCTCCTCTCCCCCCCCCCCCCCAAATCATAATCCAAATACAAGTCATTTATACAAGTTCATTCACTAGTTCACATACCTACGTCAACATGAATGCGTTTTCTCCATTATAATAATAATGGTTGACCCTCGTGTAACACAACAACCACACCCTGAGTTAACGAGTTGTATGATCCAGCGTCAAGGCATAGTCCGAGAAGACCGGACAACTCTCCAACTGCACTGGATAACCATTACCCCGGAAAACGATCCGCAATCGTTTAACATCCAGGTTCCCAGTTACTGCTGGGTAGACAGAGGCAAATGACGTAAAGAAACTTGCCCATAGTTTCACCTTGCCCGGGGATCGAACCCGGGACCGCTCTCTTGCGAGGCGAGCATGCTGACCATTACACCACAGGTCGCCATTGGCATTGGACAGACACAAACACACACACATATTACAGCTTCTAAAACAAACATTATATTAAATTAAAATAGGCATAATTAAATTTAACTAACTCAAATTAAAACATTAAATATGATGTGGGTGAGACTGGGTGCTGCTGCTGCTGGAAACGTGGTCTGGCTCTAATTTGGTCTGTGGTCTGTTCTGGTCTCTGGTCTGGTCTGTTCTGTGGTCTGCTCTGGTCTGGTCTCTAGTCTGGTGTGGTCTGAGAAGTTATAGTTACTGTTTACGATCAGTCACATAACTTTGAGATGTCGTGGAATGAGAAGGTGAATTGTTTAATGCGTTAGAGAAGGCCGGGAACTGGGTGGTGGTGGCTGGTATGACTCTTGATATTGTACCGCCAGATCTGAAACTTTTAGGTGGGCGTGTGGTTATACCGGGGAGCTTTGTGGGGGTGTGGGGTGTTGAGGTGTGTGTGTGTGTGTGTGTGTGTGTGTGTGTGTGTGTGTGTGTGTGTGGTAACCTAACTTATCTAACCTAATTAAATTGACTCAATATACCCTACCCTATACATTACATCTAGAAGAAGTTCTCCTCGTTTTCAGATCATTGTCGTTTTCCTGTGTGTGTGTGTCTGGTGATTTGTTGTACAGCGTTTCTTCCTCCCTTCCTCCCTTCCTCCCTTCCTCCCTTCCTTCCTGTGTAAATCTCCCTTTGTGTCTTGGTGGTCTCAGTATATGATTGGTGTTGACTTCAGTTTTCTTTTCTTTTTTATATACGGGCAACAGCCCACCCGGGCACAGGTCATCTACCCACAACGGGGCCCAGGGGGCGAAAAAAATAGAGAAAAAATAGTAAAATAGAAGAAAAAGATTATATTAATCTACACCACGAAGATGCCGGAAAACAAACTCTTAAAAGTGAGACAGATTGTATGAGTATGGTAACACAAGAAGACAGAGCATTCCACAGTTTGGCTGTGTGAGGAAAGAAGGATGTACTATAACGGGTTAGTCTAGTGTGGCCGACAGCCACAGAGAAACGGTGGGCACCGCGGGCAAGACAGTGTTACGAGCCCACGGCCTTGCCGGCGGTACACAGGATGCCAAATCCACCGAACATTGCCCGTTAAAGTACCTGTAAAAGAGAGAGAGTGAAGCAACACTGTGGCGAAGAGAAAGGGAAGAGAGATTATTGATTAAAGGAGGAGAGTAATAAGACGAAATGCCTTTGATTCCACCCTATCTCACATTTGGACAGAAGAAGAGCCACCCCAGATATGAGAGCAGTACACCAAGTTAGGACGAATGAGTCCCTTATATACTTGACGCAACTGTTCAGGAGTGAATTAGCTACGGCATCTGCACAGCATTCCCAGCTTTCGGGAGGCAGCTTTAGCTATGTTGTGGATGTATTATGGTATTGTCGATATTCTCTCTCTCTCTCTCTCTCTCTCTCTCTCTCTCTCTCTCTCTCTCTCTCTCTCTCTCTCTCTCTCTCTCTCTCTCTCTCACAATCAAGTCTGCATTGTTGCCTCAGGGGGTAAAAATATCGTTAAAAATGTTGAATTAGAATTGTATGTACTGTGAGGGGGGTAGGGTAGGATGGGGTGAAGTGGGGTGGGGGTGCGGGTGAAGTGGGGTGCGGGTGAAGTGGGGTGGGGGTGGGGGTGAAGTGGGATGGGGTGAGGGTGAAGTTGACGTCGTAAAAAATAGTTGCATAAATGGTGTTTCTGTCTGGGCCGGGTATCAGGGATTCTTTATGACTACGGTACTAAGAGCTCCTCCTTCACCTAGCACTGTGGGCCGTAAACTTTTATGAATGGGGGCGATGTGTTGTATTTATGGGTGTGTGTGTGGGTGTGGGAGGTGTGTGTGTGGGGTGTTGTGTGAGTGTGTATCATACGTCTCGGAGTTGAATCTATGTACTGTATGTCCGGTAAGGTGACAAACACACACATACATACACACATACATACATACATACATACATACAAAATGGCAACAGCAGCAGCTAATGGGTACAATGGTGACGTAAATCATTAGTCACAGAGTTCGTCATATCATAATAAAAAAGAGTGAACCCTTCCTCTAAAACACGATATTCATTATTATAAAAACCCGCCAACTGATATATAGCTTTCATTCGTCTATAGTTGCTTTCATTCATCTATATTTGTGATATATTTGTTTTGGTATATACATTTATTGACTATTAGTGGATGGTTGTGTTGTTATATTGGTGTGTTTGTGGGTATGTTACCTGTATGGTGAGAGGAAGATTGTCTGATTAGATATAGATCAGCTGTAATGGGATTGGTGTTGTTGTATAGATGAATAAAAGTTAGAGTGACTTGTTACTGGATAAAAACAAATGACAGTTTGAATGATATTTTGTTAGCTAAAACAAATGACAGTCGCAATGATACTTTACCTTATAAAACAAATGACAGTCGCAATGATACTTTACCTTATAAAACAAATGACAATCGTGATAATATTTAACAAGACAAAAACAAGTGACGGTCGTATTAGTCTCATATCAGATGTAAACAATTATCTACCAGAATTCGATGCTAAACAACCGTCTGCCAGATGCAAACAAACGTCTGCCAGATCAGAATACACGTCTGCCGGACTAGATACAAACAAATGTCTGCCGGACGAGATCAAAACAAATGCCTGCCATAAACGCAGTGGTAAATCAGATGAAAGTGCCACTGAATCATCTCTTGGACTGAGAGAGAGGATTGGCTCCTTTGTGTGCTTCTGTGGATCCTTTATATATGACTGAGGATCCTTTATATATGACTAAGGATCATTTATATATGACTAAGGATCCTTTATATATGACTAAGGATCCTTTGTGTAGTGTGTGTGTGTTTTCCATCGTTCTACAGCGAGAGCAACAAGAGGGAGAGAGAGAGAGAGAGAAGACTAAGTTTCACTGTAGAGTAATAATGAGGGAAAATATAATTAAATAAAAGGAATTAGAAAGGGAAATACAAGAGAAAACAGAAGGAATGTAGGAAGAAGATAAATTAGAAGAGAAAGCAGAGGGAATAACTGAGGAAACAAAGAAGATGAAGAAAGATTGCGAGGAATAAGGAGCCAATAGAGGGAGAGAAGTGGGAAAGTTAAGCAGTAATGATGAGAGTGAGTGAGAGGGAGGAGTGGTGTGGTGGGGAGGGGGAGAGTGAGTGAGAGGGAGGAGTGGTGTGGTGGGGAGGGGGGAGAGTTTAGTGGTGAAAGTTAACGAGAGGGGTGGTGGGAGGAAGGGAGAGTGATGTGGAAGGAAGGGAGAGTGATGTGGAAGGAGGGAGGGAGGGAGGAGACCGTATGTGTGTGAGGGAGAGGGAGCAGTAGGGTGGGAAAGACAGACAGACGGAGGAGATAGGGAAAGAGAAGAGAGACGGAGGATTGGGAAGGAAGGGAGGGAGGGAGAGAGAGAGTACGGAAGGGAGGAATTGGGCCAGTGAGGAAGGAAGAGAATGAATGAGTGGGGAAGTTAATGAAGGAGTGAGAGAGGTGGGAAGGAAGGGGGTGATAGAGGGAGGAAGGAAAGGGAGTGAGAGAGGGAGGAAGGAGAGAGAGGGAGGAAGGAAAGGGAGTGAGAGAGGGAGGAAGGAAAGGGAGTGAGAGAGGTAGGAAGGAAAGAGAGTGAGAGAGGGAGGAAGGAAGGGAGGGAGGAAGCTTAAAAGTGAACCATCAGCGGAAAAATCAAGTCTAAAAGGGGTAAATTTTTCTCCCTGACAACTCTGTATTTCTCCCTCCAGCCGCTACCACCACTACAAACATTTACCACCACTACCACCACCGTTTACCACTACCACTATAGCCACCACTACCGCCACTTCCGGGTACCACTAACACTTACCACTTCTACCAATGTTTACCACCACTACCAACATTTACCACTACTACCAACATTTACCACCACTACCAACATTTACCACTACTACCAACATTTACCACTACTACCAACATTTACCACTACTACCAACATTTACCACCACTACCAACATTTACCACCACTACCAACATTTACCACTACTACCAACATTTACCACTACTACCAACATTTACCACCACTACCAACATTTACCACTACTACCAACATTTACCACCACTACCAACATTTACCACTACTACCAACATTTACCACTACTACCAACATTTACCACCACTACCAACATTTACCACCACTACCAACATTTACCACTACTACCAACATTTAACACCACTACCAACATTTACCACCACTACCAACATTTACCACTACTACCAACATTTACCACTACTACCAACATTTACCACTACTACCAACATTTACCACTACTACTAACATTTACCACTACTACTAACATTTACCACTACTACCAACATTTACAACTACCACCATCGTTTACCACCACTACCAACATTTACCACTACCACCATTTACCACTACTACCAGCATTTACCACTACTACCAACATTTACCACTACTACCAACATTTACAACTACCACCATCGTTTACCACCACTACCAACATTTACCACTACCACCATTTACCACTACTACCAACATTTACCACTACCACCAACATTTACCACTACTACCAACATTTACCACTACTACCAACATTTACCACTACCACCATCGTTTGCCACCACCATTCTCAAAGACCCGTACCATAAATACATCATTGTTAAAGAACCAGTCATCCATACCTAAAGGCACCAAATAAAAGAGTATAATGGCCTTTAATGGAGCCACTTACTTAATGGTTCCCTCAGTGTTGTCATGTGCCCTCTGGTGGTGGTGATGGTGCGTCTTTGAATCATTAATGGCACCTATTATCTTGCCTTTCCTCGACGGGAGACAAGATCACCTCATTGTCCCGTGTGTCGTGTTGTGTTGAGTGATATTAATGTCACCCCGGGGAACATCCTCTACCAGGTCTTGGCCAGTACTAACGTAAGTAAACATTGCAGAGATAAGGCAGTGTTTAAGGAGATGGGTCAGGTAGTGTTTAAGGAGATGGGTCAGGTAGTGTTTTAAGACCCCAGGTGTTAGAGAGAGATGGGGCAGTGTTAGAGAGAGATGGGTCAGGCAGTGTTTTAAGACCCCAGGTGTTAGAGATATGGGGCAGTGTTTAAGGAGATGGGTCAGGCAGTGTTTAAGGAGATGGGTCAGGCAGTGTTTTAAGACCCCAGGTGTTAGAGATATGGGGCAGTGTTTAAGGAGATGGGTCAGGTAGTGTTTTAAGACCCCAGGTGTTAGAGAGAGATGGGGCAGTGTTAGAGAGAGATGGGTCAGGCAGTGTTTTAAGACCCCAGGTGTTAGAGAGAGATGGGGCAGTGTTTAAGGAGATGGGTCAGGCAGTGTTTAAGGAGATGGGTCAGGTAGTGTTTTAGGACCCCAGGTGTTAGAGAGATGGGGCAGTGTTTAAGGAGATGGGTCAGGCAGTGTTTAAGGAGATGGGTCAGGTAGTGTTTTAAGACCCCAGGTGTTAGAGATATGGGGCAGTGCTTAAGGAGATGGGTCAGGTAGTGTTTAAGGAGATGGGTCAGGCAGTGTTTAAAGAGATAGGGCAGGCAGTGTCTAACCAAAGTAGGTCATTTATGTAAGCAGCATTCGACGGTGGAAAGAAAATATTGCTATAAACTCACTCTGACATCACCTGAGGGGTTAACAAGGACTGATGTGTGTTGTGAGGGGGTGAGGTGATGATAGTGAGAGAGATAGTGAAGATAGTGCCTAGAGATAATAGATAAAGAGGGAGTGTAGAGAGATAATGAAGATAGTGCCTAGAGTTAATATATAAGGAGGGAGTGTAGAGAGATAGTCTGTGAAGATGGTGTGAAGGAATAGTAATAAATAAGAATGGGTGTAGAGGTAATAAAAGAGGGTACGTAGAGATAATAATGAATGAGGAGGTAGTGTAGTGGTGATAAAGAGGGGCATAAAGGATGAAGATAAGGATAGGGTGTGGACAGTGGTAATAAACGAGTGTGGATGTGAGACGAACGGTGATGTTAATGGTGTTTCTTCTTCTTCTTCTTCTTCTTCTTCTTCTTCTTCTTCTTCTTCTTCTTCTTACCTCTTCTTCTTACCTCTTCTTCTCTTCCTATTCCCTTCCCCTTAATCATCTGTCCCCTGTCTCCTTTCCCTTCTTCCCTTCCATCCTTCTCTCTTCCTTCTTCCCTCCTTCCCTTTCTCTCCGTGCAGCCTCCTCCCCCTTCCCCTATTTAACCATTTCCCTTTCTTCTTATCATCACAATCTCTCACTTCCCCTTCCCTTATCTCTTCCTCCTCCCTCTTCTCCCCTCTGACACTCCCTCTCTCTCCTACTCCAACCCCCTGCTCTTCACTCTCTTTCCCTCCCTCCTTCTCTCTCCCTCCCCCCCCCTTCCTTCCTTCCTCCCCCTCCTCTCTCTTCCTCTTCCTCCCTCCGCCCGACTTTCCGACTGTAATGTTCCTCTCGGCTCACTGACTCATCTCGACTCACTGACTCATCTCTGCTCACTGACTCATCTCGGCTCACTGACTCATCTCGGCTCACTGACTCATCTCGGCTCACTGGCTCATCTCGGCTCACCGACTCATCTTGGCTCACTGACTCATCTTGGCTCACTGACTCATCTCGGCTCACTGACTCATCTCGTCTCTCACTGACTCATCTCGGCTCACTGACTCATCTCGTCTCACTGACTCATCTCGCCTCGCTGACTCATCTCGTCTCACTGACTCATCTCGGCTCACTGACTCATCTCGGCTCACTGACTCATCTCGTCTCACTGACTCATCTCGGCTCACTGACTCATCTCGGCTCACTGACTCATCTCGGCTCACTGACTCATCTCGGCTCACTGACTCATCTCGGCTCACTGACTCATCTCGGCTCACTGGCTCATCTCGGCTCACTGACTCATCTTGGCTCACTGACTCATCTTGGCTCACTGACTCATCTCGGCTCACTGACTCATCTCGTCTCTTACTGACTCATCTCGGCTCACTGACTCATCTCGGCTCACTGACTCATCTCGGCTCACTGACTCATCTCGGCTCACTGACTCATCTCGGCTCCCTGACTCATCTCGGCTCCCTGACTCATCTCGTCTCACTGATTCATCTCGCCTCGCTGACTCATCTCGGCTCACTGACTCATGTCGTTTCACTGACTCATCTCGGCTCATTGATTCATCTCTTAATACAAGATACATAAGAATACATAAATAAATAAATAAATAAATAGAAAATGTGTGAGAGAGAGAGAGAGAGAGAGAGAGAGAGAGAGAGAGAGAGAGAGAGAGAGAGAGGTTAAAGTGTGTGTGTGTGTCAACATATTCACCAGCCGACGAACCAAGTATTTGCATCTGTTAAAAACGATATGTATGCAGCCGTGGGCGAGCGGGCGGGGTGATAAGCTTTTGCCAATAGGTGCTGGTCAGGTCAAGAATGGTGGAGTGGTGTATAACAGGTGCTGGAGTGGGGTGAGAGGGGGAAGGGATGAGGGAGATGAGAGGAAAGATAGGTGAGGGGGGAAGGGTGAAGGAGGGGAGGAAGGGTGAGAGGGGAGAGGAGGTGGTGGAGGGGGAAGAAGAAGGGGAGAAGAGAGGTATTTGGTGTTTGGAATCTTGGGGTAAAAGGGAATGGGGGGTGAGGTCAGGGGGAAGGTGTTTAAGGTCAGGGGGAGGGGGGTTTGAGGCCAGGGGGAGGGGGGTTTGAGGTCAGGGGGAGGGGTGTTTGAGGTCAGGGGGAGGGGGGTTTGAGGTCAGGGGGAGGGGGGTTTGAGGCCAGGGGGAGAGGTGTTTGAGGCCAGGGGGAGGGTGTTTGAGGTCAGGGGGAGGGTGTTTGAGGTCAGGGGGAGGGTAGAGGCCAGCTGTTTCATATAAAATATATCTTATATTAATGATCTAATTTTTCGTATACAGACTGTGTGTATGTATGTATGTATGGTATGTATGTATGTATGGTATGTATGTATGTATGGTATGTATGTATGTATGTATGTATGTATGTATGTATGTATGTATGTATATATATATGTATGTATGTATCGTATCAAACTTATATAATATGGAAGTATGAATCTTTTAATGTTTTAACGTGGTATAAAATCATAATATACAAGCAGCTTTAATACATCACTTAGTGTATAGTGTATGAATAATGGTGTTATGTATATATTAACCCCTACGACAGCTGCTATACAAGGGGGGGGGGGTGTATGTTAATGGCGCGACACAAACAATCTATTTTGCTCCTCTGACGCACATATATAAAATATTTTAATGACGGGGACAAAAACACTGTATTTTTTGGTGTGTGTGTTTGTGTGTGTGTGTGTCCTTGAAATAAACATAGTGTGTGTTTTATCAGTACTGGGTGTATGTGTTTGGCAAGATTATGGGTTAGGTTAGGTTAGGTTTGGTTAGGTTCGGTTAGGTTAGGTTAGGTTAGGTTAGGTTGTTGTGGTAAGATAGATTAGGTTAATTTCTGTTTGGTTTGGTTAGGTTAAGTTTGGTTAGGCATCTCAAACATTATAAAATATACAGTTTAAAAAAAAATAATATTACCAGATAAAAGAAGTGTAGCGAATTAACCGTGCAGTGTTGCCATCATGACGCGAGACCCCAGTGTTTGTTGAGAGTAATTAATTAGAGCAACATATTAGCGGTGTGTTGAGGAAAATATTACGATGTTGTTGGTAATTAAATCATGGGAGAATATTGGTGGGGGGGGGGGGGGCAGTGTTGTGTGGTTCATGTTGTGAGTGTTGGTGTTGGTGTTGGTGTTGTTGTTGGTGTTGGTGTTGGTGTTGGTGTTGTTGTTAGTGTTGGTGTTGGTGTTGTTGTTGTTGTTGGTGTTGTTATTATTATTATTATTATTATTATCACAAACTTTAATCATACACCAGCTCTCTATCACCAATAACTGCGGTAGAGAAACACCTTAATACTCCCATACAAATTATAATGATCCTTCAAAAAAAAAAAATTAATATATTCAGAGTAAAAGTTTAGCGTGAAGTTGTAATAATTTATGTAGGGGGTGTGTGGCCGGGAGGATGGTGGTGGCCGGGAGGATGGTGGTGGCCGGGAGGATGGTGGCGGCCGGGAGGATGGTGGTGGCCGGGAGGAGTAGGGCCGGGGGGGGGGGGGGGGAGGTGTGTGGGTGGAGGGTGTGTGGCCGGGAGAAGTGTGGTGACCGGGAGGAGTAAGGCCGGGAGGAGTGTGATGGCCGGGAGGAGTGTGGTGGTCGGCCGGATGGAGTGTGGTGGCCGGCCGGATGGAGTGTGGTGGCCGGGAGGAGGGAGTGGTGGCCGGGTGGAGTATGGTGGTCGGGTGGAGGGTGGTGACCGGGTGGAGTATGGTGGCCGGGTGGAGTATGGTGGTCGGGTGGAGGGTGGTGACTGGGTGGAGTATGGTGGCCGGGAGGAGTGTGGTGACCGGGTGGAGTATGGTGGCCGGGTGGAGTATGGTGGTCGGGTGGAGGGTGGTGGCCGGGTGAACTGTGTCTCTGGAGTAATTCTTTCCATATGGATAAATTGTCGAACGCCCGATCTATATGTGACGGCTCTCTCTCTCTCTCTCTCTCTCTCTCTCTCTCTCTCTCTCTCTCTCTCTCTCTCTCTCTCTCTCTCTCTCTCTCAGGTCAGAGCGTCCATTACTTCAGCTAGTGTATACATAGGAAGGCTAGACACCTCACCTCCTCCAACACTCCTCGCCACCACCACCACCTCCTCCAACACTCCACCACCACCACCACCTCCAACACTCTCCACCACCACCACCACCTCCAACACTCTCCACCACCACCACCACCTCCAACACCCCCCACACCTCCAACACTCCCCACCCACACCTCCAACACACCCCCCACACCTCCAACACTCTCCACCACCTCCAACACACCTCCGCGCCAGACTCCCCCACAAACTTTACATATTACTGATGGGCCAACCCGGATTTCCCTTCATTCGGGACCAAAGTTTTGATCATTCGGGGAGAAATTCTCTTAAGGGGAGAGACTAACACGAGAGATACGATATATAAATGGTGAGAATATATGTGTGTGTGTGGAGTAGAGATGCTCTCTCTCTCTCTCTCTCTCTCTCTCTCTCTCTCTCTCTCTCTCTCTCTCTCTCTCTCTCTCTCTCTCTCTCTCTCTCTCTCTCTCTAAGTTATTAACAGCAGCAAGTGTCCCGGTGACTCATGTAAATTGAACCAAGTCTTCCTCTTCCTCTTCTTCCTCCCCCTCCTTCTCTTCTTCCTCCCCCTCCTCTCTCCTCCTCCAAGTATTCGAGGCTAAAAGCTCTTACTCACACACTTGACTATGGGACAAAGTTAATTCCTATGAATGTTGTGTGTGTGTGTGTGTGACTCATGACTCGTTGTGTGTCTGACTCATGGTGTATGTGTGTGACTCATGACTCATGGTGTGTGTGTGTGTGTGACTCATGACTCATGGTGTGTGTGTGTGTGTGACTCATGACTCGTGGTGTGTCTGACTCATGGTGTATGTGTGTGTGACTCATGACTCATGGTGTGTGTGTGTCTGACTCATGGTGTATGTGTGTGACTTATGACTCGTGGTGTGTCTGACTCATGGTGTATGTGTGTGACTCGTGACTCATGGTGTGTGTGTGTCTGACTCATGGTGTGTGTGTGACTCGTGACTCATGGTGTGTCTGACTCATGATGTGTGTATGTGTGTGTGTGTGTGTGTGACTCATGACTCATGGTGTGTCTGACTCATGGTGTGTGTGTGTGACTCGTGACTCATGGTGTGTGTGTGTGTGTGACTCATGACTCGTGGTGTGTCTGACTCATGATGTGTGTGTGTGACTCGTGACTCATGGTGTGTGTGTGTGTGTGACTCATGACTCGTGGTGTGTCTGACTCATGGTGTGTGTATGCGTGTGTGTGTGTGACTCATGACTCATGGTGTGTGTTAGCTGACTGATTCATGAGTCACATACAACAGCTTGGTCAAACCTTTGGTGGCACTGTGCCAAGCTGCCATCACTAGACTGATCTTGTCACAATTTTCGTCTTTATGACATCCCTGGCCCCAGTGTATGTCCTTGTCTGTGGCACATGGCCCCAGTCTGTGGTAAATGACCTCAGACTGAGTTACATGGCCCCCAGGCTGTGGTACATGGCCTTGGACTGAGTTACATGGCCCCAGGCAGTGGTACATGGCCTCGCACAGTTACATGGCCCCCCTCCCCCCCAGGCTGTGGTACATGGCCTCACACTGAGTTACATGGCCGCCCCAGGCAGTGGTACATGGCCTCGCACAGTTACATGGCCCCCCCCCCCCCCGGCTGTGGTACATGGCCTCACACTGAGTTACATGGCCCCAGGCTGTGGTACATGGCCTCGCACAGTTACATGGCCCCAGGCTGTGGTACATGGCCTTGCACAGTTACATGGCCCCCCTCCCCCCCCCCCCCCCGGCTGTGGTACATGGTCTCGCACTGAGTTACATGGCCCCAGGCTGTGGTACATGGCCTCGCACTGAGTTACATGGCCTCGCACTGAGTAACATGGCCTCACACTGAGTTACATGGCCCCAGGCTGTTCTTGAGCTTCACTATATGTCACAAGTAACATTTGTCAAATATATTACCTCTTATGGTGTAATTTTAAGTTTTGGTTATGAAGAAGGAGGAGGAGGAGGAGGACCGAGAAGAAGTAAAATAGAAGAGTGAGGAGGAGGAGGAGGACCGAGAAGAAGAAAAGGAGAGTGAGGAGGAGGGAGAAAAATTGGAATAGAAGAGGGGGAAGAGGAGGAGGAGGAGGAGGAGGAGGCGTAGGAAATCAAGAATGAGAAGAAATAGAATACTGATAAAGAAGAGGAAGAGTAGAATATGGATGAAATGAAAATGGAAGTAACAAATGAAATAATGATAATAAATAGGTATAACAATGATAACGGTGTAGAAATGAAAATAAATATATAAATAATAAAACACACGACGCCTCCTTCCACTCCGTCATGCTACGTAAACATTAACAATATTCCGCTTACTTTCCCACGCTTGTCCAAAATTTCCCACGGGGGTTAGGTATACCTGAACTGAAACGGCCAGGTGTGTTATGCCCCCCCCCCTCCCAACCCACGCGACCCCCCCCCCCCCCTTTTCCTTCTTTAAGGTGGCCGTATTTTTATTTTTTTCACACTTGCCTCATATACCTGACCTGATTTGGCTTGATATGACCTGACCTGACCTGACCTGACCTTACTCCACGTTATTGTGTTGTACAGACCAGAAAAGTATCATTGTATCTTGTGCTCTCTCTCTCTCTTTCTCTCTCTCACACACACACACACACACACAGCCGCAGCAATAACAGCAGTTCGACGCTGAGGGTAACGTGATACAAGCAACACACTGTCTATTTTTTAGACTTTAAGCAGCATTAACAGCGGCCGCCACGGGCACAGCAGCGAGGTAGTAACAGCACAAGTTACGGTTATCGCTGCAGCTGTACAGGCGAGGGACGCAGTGACGGCGGCCATGTTGTAGCCGGCCACAGTGATATCAACAGCAGTGACAACAATAGTGACACCAACAGTGATACCGGCAGTAACATAATCCCCCCCTCCTCCAACCCTAGTCTCACTACCCTTTAGTACCCCCCTGCAAGAGACACATTTTCTCTAATTCAAAACCCCAGGACAATTTCTCCCATTGCAACAGAATATTATTTTTAATATTATTTACCATACATAAAACGCTCAAGAGAATTTACAGGATATTTAATTATTTTTTTTGTATATACGTTTCCAAGTTTAGGTATACGTGTCGTGGTTTGAGTCGTGTACAGGGAGGTGAAGACGTGTGTTTTTTATACAGTAGTTTGTAAAGGAGAATAACAGGTAATTAAGACATTTTATATATTATTGTGTAAACGTGTCTGTGATTGATTATGTTATTTAAATAGAAATTTGTGTGGTGTTAAACTGTTTATAATGTACTTGTTGTTCTGGTTATTGTGGCGCCAGGAAGTAGTTGTGTTGGTACAAGGCAGTGACACCGGTAGTGACAACAGCATTAACAACGATTGGGTTAGGTTAGGTTAAGTTAAGTTAGGTTAGCGTTATTGTGATTAGTTTTGAGGTAAAATAAGCTGGGGGGGGGTTAATCTTCACGTGATCTCAAAATTACTCTGAAAATATTACTTCTTTTTATACTTATTTTATTTTTTTTTTAGTTATGTATCATTTAGTACCACACAACGGTATCATTTAGTACCACACAACGGTATCATTTAGTACCACACAACGGTATCATTTAGTACCACACAACGGTATCATTTAGTACCACACAACGGTATCATTTAGTACCACACAACGGTATTATTTAGTACCACACAACGGTATCATTTAGTACCACACAACGGTATATATTGTCATTGTATTTTAATAATAAATGTCAGTTTGTGTGTTTGTCATTTAGTGAGAGTAACAGACCACACCTCGTTGATTGCAGGAAGTGGATTAGTGAAGGGGAGTGAGACAGGTACCCTTGACTCACCTGTGGGAGGGTCGTCAACACTACTCATCAGTAATGGTCAGTGAGATAATGTTGTTTTCTTTCATAGTTACAGGATTTATATGATTTTTTTTTTATCCTCCAACCTAACCTAACCTGACCTAGCTTGACCTGACCTGATCTTAACCTAACCCAACCAATCCCAACCCAACTGGAACTCACACACACACACACACACACGCTTTCTCAGTTCTACTAAACTATTTGCATGTGTCCATTTGCATTCAAGAGTTCTTATTTAATGTTGTGGCGTTCGTGCTAGCGTTCTGTTGTTGTTGGGGGTAAGAGAGTGTGTGTGTGTGTGTGTGTGTGTGTTTTGGGGGGTTATTTATTTTGGCCCCTGTGTTTGTCGTGTTGTTTTTATTGTTATTATTCTTCTTAATATGTCTATCTTTACTCTGTCTCTTACTTAGCCTACTAAAAAATAATAATAGCAATAATAACAACCGCAAACAACCACAACAACCACAACCACAACAACAACCACAACCACCATTAACTACACGTGGCGGGCTACAAAAAATAAATAGATAAATACAAAATAACTAAACTGGATAAAAATTAATATACTCTCTTGATTTAATTACCAGTGACACGGGATAGAGGTCACTTGAGATAACTGGACCAATCATATGTTAGTTCACTTAATTACTATAACTTATTAACACAAACTGGTAATCTCGTTATGCTAATTACTGTAGCATTTGATGTATATATTTATAATGTATTGAGATAATGTTGATGAGGTAGGGAGTTTTATATCGTGTTTGGGGTATATATAAGGTAATTAAGGTATCTTCCTTATACTGAGACTTACTTATTCCTTATACTGGTGCTAACTCGAGACCACCTCCTCATACTGGTGCTAACTCGAGACCATCTCCTTATACTGGTGCTAACTCGAGACCACCTCCTAATACTGGTGCTAACTCGAGACTTCCTCCTTATACTGGTGCTAACTCAAGACCACCTCCTTATACTGGTGCTAACTCGAGACCACCTCCTTATACTGGTGCTAACTCGAGACCTCCTCCTTATACTGGTGCTAACTCATGACCACCTCCTTATACTGGTGCTAACTCATGACCACCACCTTATACTGGTGCTAACTCGAGACCTTATTACACTGTGACTTGTTCCTCCTTATACTGGGAATTCCTTAAGATTTCCTCCTTATTCTAGCACTTCAAGACCACCTCCTTATACTGGTACTTCCTCCAAGACCTCCTCCTCAAGGGAAGGACTCACCGCCGGAGCCAGACATCATAAATTCTCCCGGTTGTTTACTTAATTCCAGAGGGACATTAATCTCCATCGATGTGTGGGGGAAAAAAATAGACGAAACTCAAAAACAAAAGAAATAAAAGAAGACGCAAACTCTCTCTGGTGATCCTGGGTGGGTGGGGGTGGGTGGGCGGTGGTGGGCGGTCGCTAAACTTTGCGGACACTATTAATAACTAGTTTGGGAAAATCTTCGCGAAAGAATGAGAAGGAGGGGGGAGGGTGGGTGAGGGGGTGGGTCGTGGTGGCCAGAGGGAGGGGTGGGTGAGGGGGGGGGGGCGTGGTGGCCAGAGAAGGGAAAAAAATTGTTAGCGCGCGACAATTTTTACCGGGGGAGGGGGAGGGGGGGGGGAACAGGGAGGGGAGATAACTGAGAGAGGAAGAGGGGAACCATAGTGTCATATCCTCACAAGTTCCTACATTTTTTTTTTCTTTCTTCACACTAATATTTACCTTCTTGGGAGAATATATCAACACTTGACATAGTATATTCTCCTACCTTATTGTGGGTTATAGTCATATATATAGATCGCCTGGAGCTATATATAAAAGGGTGTTGTGGTGGTGTGGTCATTGGAGTGAACGAGAGAGATTCTACGCCTTTCCTTCATCGCCAGGAGCGGGGTGGAAACTATTAAGGTACGATCCCTTGGGAATCTGAGTTTTGGAGTGTGGCCATAACTCACCCGGAGGAGAAGGTGGGGGGGGGGGGTGGTGTTGGAGGTGGTGAAGGAGAGGGAGGAGGTGGTGCTGGTGGAGAAGGAGAGGAGGTGGTGGGTGTTGGAGGAAGAGGTGATGGTGTTGGAGGAGAAGCAGAGAGAGTGAGAGGTGTTGGAGGAAGAGTTGGTGCTTGTGGAGGAGGGGAGAGAAGGGTTGGTGTTGGAGAGGGAGGAATTGAAGGAGAAGATGGTGCTTGTGGTGGAGGAGGAGAGGGAGGGGGTGCTGGTGATGGAGGAGGAGGAGGGGGGGGGAGCAGCAGGAGGAAGGGGAAGATATTAGATATTTTCCTATATGTCAGCTCGTGTGTGTGTGTGTGTGTGTGTGTGTGTGTGTGATAAGACTGTGGTATTGACCTAGAATTGGTATAGAAGAACGTTGTTACAAAGGTCAAGGTTATGGCTGAAGTAGTAGTAGTAGTTGTTGTTGTTGTTGTTGTGGTAGTTTCCTCAAAGGGGATGTTTACGTCTTCTACAGCGCCTCCTCCTCCTCCTCTTCCCCCTCCTCCTCCTCTTCCCCCTCCTCCTCCTCTTCCCCCCCTCCTCCTCCTTTCCCTTCCTCCTCCTCCTTTCCCCTCCTCCTCCTCCTTTCCCCTCCTCCTCCTTTCCCTTCCTCCTCCCCCTCCTCCTCCTCTTCCCCCTCCTCCTCCTCCTCCTCCTCCTCCTCCTCCTCCTCTTTCCCTTCCCCCTCCTCCTCCTCTTCCCCCTCCTCCTCCTCTTCCCCCCCCTCCTCCTCCTTTCCCTTCCTCCTCCTCCTCTGTAGCTTAATGGCCACTTTTACGCGGGCGATGTTTACCCCACCAGACCTTCAACCAACACACCTCTAATCCTCCTCCAACACACCCCTAATCCTACTCCAACACACCTCTAATCCTCCTCCAACACACCCCTAATCCTCCTCCAACACACCCCTAATCCTCCTCCAACACACCTCTAATCCTCCTCCAACACACCCCTAATCCTACTCCAACACACCTCTAATCCTCCTCCAACACACCCCTAATCCTCCTCCAACACACCCCTAATCCTCCTCCAACACACCCCTAATCCTCCTCCAACACACCCCTAATCCTCCTCCAACACACCTCTAATCCTCCTCCAACACACCTCTAATCCTCCTCCAACACACCCCTAATCCTACTCCAACACACCTCTAATCCTCCTCCAACACACCTCTAATCCTCCTCCAACACACCCCTAATCCTCCTCCAACACACCTCTAATCCTCCTCCAACACACCCCTAATCCTACTCCAACACACCTCTAATCCTCCTCCAACACACCCCTAATCCTCCTCCAACACACCCCTAATCCTCCTCCAACACACCCCTAATCCTCCTCCAACACACCTCTAATCCTCCTCCAACACACCTCTAATCCTCCTCCAACACACCCCTAATCCTACTCCAACACACCTCTAATCCTCCTCCAACACACCCCTAATCCTCCTCCAACACACCCCTAATCCTCCTCCAACACACCCCTAATCCTCCTCCAACACACCCCTAATCCTCCTCCAACACACCCCTAATCCTCCTCCAACACACCTCTAATCCTCCTCCAACACACCCCTAATCCTCCTCCAACACACCTCTAATCCTCCTCCAACACACCCCTAATCCTACTCCAACACACCCCTAATCCTCCTCCAACACACCCCTAATCCTCCTCCAACACACCCCTAATCCTCCTCCAACACACCCCTAATCCTCCTCCAACACACCCCTAATCCTCCTCCAACACACCTCTAATCCTACTCCAACACACCTCTAATCCTACTCCAACACACCCCTAATCCTCCTCCAACACACCCCTAATCCTCCTCCAACACACCTCTAATCCTACTCCAACACACCTCTAATCCTCCTCCAACACACCCCTAATCCTCCTCCAACACATGAATGCATAGATTTTCACTAGCTGCTACAGATATTTTCTAGGATACAGATTTCACTAGATTACAGATTTATTCGAGGTCACAGATTTGCACAGATTTTTCCACTAGGTCGCCAGATTTCCGGGTCAGAGGTCAGGTGTGTGACGGGGGGGGGGGAACTTTAGGGGGTCACACCTCGAAAAACACCCGAAAAGTTTGCTCAAGAAGACGAGATTGAGCTGGGAGGTGCGCTGGGAGGTTAGTTTGTGAGAGCTGGGAGGTCAATTTGTGAGAACTGGGAGGCCAGTTTGTGAGAGCTGGGAGACCAGTTTGTGAGAGCTGGGAGGCCAGTTTGTGAGAGCTGGGAGGTCACTTTCTAAGATTGATCAACTCTCTCTCTCTCTCTCTCTCTCTCTCTCTCTCTCTCTCTCTCTCTCTCTCTCTCTCTCTCTCTCTCTCTCTCTCTCGTGTCAAAAGAACTTACAATGGCGCCTCATAATTTAGTCTCCCCGAAAGTAGACTCGAGTATCTAGTTAAACCAGTTTGCGTTGTGAGGTGCTTCATCCAAGTGAGACACAGTGATTCACCCCCACCAAGTCTTACGTTACTGCAGGTATAAAGTGCTTCACCAAGATGCCACCAAGTATTTACGTTGCTTCACCAAAACCCGAAGTGGTGGTGGTGGTGGTGGTGGTGGGGTGGTAAGATAAGCAGCTCACCAAGCCAAGTGAAGCACCAGGAACCTATGACGGGGTAAAATACGGCCGGGGGGAGGCCAGGGTGGTGCCATTGTGACCAACAGCCCGTAGAGTGCGGTCGGGTTGACTAATTTATGGCACGAGCTGAGAGAGAGGGGGGGGTGGGGGTGGGGGGTGTGGGGGGTCATGACACGAAAGAAGAAAAAAATGTCATGATAAATGTGTGGGTGAGAAGGACGGGGGTGATGAGAGAAGACGGTGAGGAAGGCCGTAGTTTAACTAAGAATGGTCGTAGTTTTACTGAGAGAGGTCGTGTAGCTTGACTGAGGACGACCGTGTAGCTTGACTGAGGACGACCGTGTAGCTTGACAGAGGAAGACCGTGTAGCTTGACTGAGGAAGACCGTGTAGCTTGACAGAGGAAGACCGTGTAGCTTGACTGAGGAAGACCGTGTAGCTTGACAGAGGAAGACCGTGTAGCTTGACTGAGGAAGACCGTGTAGCTTGACAGAGGAAGACCGTGTAGCTTGACAGAGGAAGACCGTGTAGCTTGACAGAGGAAGACCGTGTAGCTTGACTGAGGAAGACCGTGCAGCTTGACAGAGGAAGACCGTGTAGCTTGACTGAGGAAGACCGTGTAGCTTGACAGAGGAAGACCGTGTAGCTTGACTGAGGAAGACCGTGTAGCTTGACAGAGGAAGACCGTGTAGCTTGACAGAGGAAGACCGTGTAGCTTGACTGAGGAAGACCGTGTAGCTTGACTGAGGAAGACCGTGTAGCTTGACAGAGGAAGACCGTGTAGCTTGACAGAGGAAGACCGTGTAGCTTGACTGAGGAAGACCGTGTAGCTTGACAGAGGAAGACCGTGTAGCTTGACTGAGGAAGACCGTGTAGCTTGACAGAGGAAGACCGTGTAGCTTGACTGATGGAGGTCGTGTAGCTTGACTGATGGAGGTCGTGTAGCTTGACTGAGGAAGACCGTGTAGCTTGACTGAGGAAGACCGTGTAGCTTGACAGAGGAAGACCGTGTAGCTTGACTGAGGAAGACCGTGTAGCTTGACAGAGGAAGACCGTGTAGCTTGACAGAGGAAGACCTTGCAGCTTGACAGAGGAAGACCGTGTAGCTTGACTGAGGAAGACCGTGTAGCTTGACAGAGGAAGACCGTGCAGCTTGACTGAGGAAGACCGTGTAGCTTGACAGAGGAAGACCGTGTAGCTTGACAGAGGAAGACCGTGTAGCTTGACTGAGGAAGACCGTGTAGCTTGACAGAGGAAGACCGTGTAGCTTGACAGAGGAAGACCGTGTAGCTTGACTGAGGAAGACCGTGTAGCTTGACAGAGGAAGACCGTGTAGCTTGACTGAGGAAGACCGTGTAGCTTGACTGAGGAAGACCGTGTAGCTTGACAGAGGAAGACCGTGTAGCTTGACTGAGGAAGACCGTGTAGCTTGACTGAGGAAGACCGTGTAGCTTGACAGAGGAAGACCGTGTAGCTTGACTGAGGAAGACCGTGTAGCTTGACAGAGGAAGACCGTGTAGCTTGACTGAGGAAGACCGTGTAGCTTGACAGAGGAAGACCGTGTAGCTTGACTGAGGAAGACCGTGTAGCTTGACTGAGGAAGACCGTGTAGCTTGACAGAGGAAGACCGTGTAGCTTGACAGAGGAAGACCGTGTAGCTTGACTGAGGAAGACCGTGTAGCTTGACTGAGGAAGACCGTGTAGCTTGACAGAGGAAGACCGTGTAGCTTGACTGAGGAAGACCGTGTAGCTTGACAGAGGAAGACCGTGTAGCTTGACTGAGGAAGACCGTGTAGCTTGACAGAGGAAGACCGTGTAGCTTGACTGAGGAAGACCGTGTAGCTTGACTGAGGAAGACCGTGTAGCTTGACAGAGGAAGACCGTGTAGCTTGACAGAGGAAGACCGTGTAGCTTGACTGAGGGAGGTCGTGTAGCTTGACTGAGGAAGACCGTGTAGCTTGACTGAGGAAGACCGTGTAGCTTGTCTGAGGAAGACCGTGTAGCTTGACAGAGGAAGACCGTGTAGCTTGACAGAGGAAGACCGTGTAGCTTGACTGAGGAAGACCGTGTAGCTTGACTGAGGAAGACCGTGTAGCTTGTCTGAGGAAGACCGTGTAGCTTGACTGAGGAAGACCGTGTAGCTTGACTGAGGAAGACCGTGTAGCTTGACAGAGGAAGACCGTGTAGCTTGACTGAAGAAGACCGTGTAGCTTGACTGAGGAAGACCGTGCAGCTTGACTGAAGAAGACCGTGTAGCTTGACTGAGGAAGACCGTGTAGCTTGACAGAGGAAGACCGTGTAGTTTGACTGAGGAAGACCGTGTAGCTTGACTGAGGAAGACCGTGTAGCTTGACTGAGGTAGGTCGTTGGGTGCGTCTCCAAGAGGTGCTTCATGCTGAGGGAGGAAGAAGGGAGGAGACGGGTTATTAAGACCCTTGAGTTTATGGATCACTGAAGGACAAACAAGGGGAGACGTGTGTGGTGTAGGGGCCCTCGTGTGGTGTAGCGGGCCCTCGTGTGGTGTAGGGGCCCTCGTGTGGTGTAGCGGGCCCTCGTGTGGTGTAGGGGCCCTCGTGTGGTGTAGCGGGCCCTCGTGTGGTGTAGCGGGCCCTCGTGTTGTGTGGTGTAGGGGTCCTCGTGTGGTGTAGGGGGTCCTCGTGTGGTGTAGGGGTCCTCGTGTGGTGTAGCGGGCCCTCGTGTTGTGTGGTGTAGGGGTCCTCGTGTGGTGTAGCGGGCCCTCGTGTGGTGTAGGGGGCCCTCGTGTGGTGTAGCGGGCCCTCGTGTTGTGTGGTGTAGGGGTCCTCGTGTGGTGTAGCGGGCCCTCGTGTGGTGTAGGGGGCCCTCGTGTGGTGTAGCGGGCCCTCGTGTTGTGTAGGGGCCCTCGTGTGGTGTAGCGAGCCCTCGTATTGTGTGGTGTAGGGGTCCTCGTGTGGTGTAGGGGGCCCTCGTGCTGTGTGGTGTAGGGGTCCTCGTGTGGTGTAGGGGGCCCTCGTGTTGTGTGGTGTAGGGGTCCTCGTGTGGTGTAGGGGGCTCTCGTGTGGTGTAGGGGCCCTCGTGTTTTGTAGCGGGCCCTCGTGTTGTGTGGTGTAGGGGTCCTCGTGTGGTTTAGGGGTCCTCGTGTGGTGTAGGGGGCCCTCGTGTGGTGTAGGGGCCCTCGTGTTGTGTAGCGGGCCCTCGTGTTGTGTGGTGTAGGGGTCCTCGTGTGGTGTAGGGGCCCCTCGTGTTGTGTGGTGTACGGCCCCTCGTGTTGTGCGGTGTAGGGCCCCTCGTGTTGTGTGGTGTAGGGGCCCTCGTGTTGTGTGGTGTAGGGGCCCTCGTGTGGTGTAGGGGCCCTCGTGTTGTGTGGTGTAGGGGACCTCGTGTTGTGTGGTGTAGGGGCCCTCGTGTTGTGTGGTGTAGGGGCCCTCGTGTTGTGTGTGGTGTAGGGGCCCTCGTGGTGTAGGGGCCCTCGTGTGGTGTAGGGGGGCCCTCGTGTTGTGTGGAGTAGGGGCCCTCGTGTTGTGTGTGGTGTAGGGGGCCCTCGTGTTGTGTGTGGTGTAGGGGGCCCTCGTGTTGTGTGTGGTGTAGGGGTCCCTCGTGTTGTGTGGTGTAGGGTCCCTCGTGTTGTGTGGTGTAGGGGCCCTTGTGTATGTGATGGAATGGTGGTGTAGGGGTCCTAATGTGACCTAACCTAACTCCTCTCAGGTAGCATTAGGGTGTCTAATCTTCAGGTGATCCAACTAAAGACAAAAGGGAAGTTTAATTTTCCATCCTGACAAAAGAAAACAAAAACAAAATTGAAATTGTATCAAGGTATTAAAACTCTTCGAACTTATTGCCATCAACAGTGAAGTAAAAACAAACGTCGATAAAGATAAGAAATAGTGAAGAAATATTACCAAGAGAGAGATAGGGAGATAGTGAGAGAGAGAGAGAGAGAGAGGGAAGGAGAGAGAGAGAGAGAGAGAGAGAGAGAGAGAGAGAGAGAGAGAGAGAGGGAAGGAAGGAGAGAGAGAGAGAGTGAGAGGAGGAAAGTATTAAGATATATCACGTAGAGAAGATAACAAGAAAAACGATAAGAAGAGAAGACGTGGAAAAATACATTCTTTTAAAAGGCAGAAATGTCGAAGAGGTTAGGTTAGGTTAGGTTAGGTTAGGTTAGGTTAGGTTTTGGTTAGATTATGGTTAGGTTAGGTTAGGTATGGTTAGGTTAGGTTAGGTATGGTTAGGTTAGGTTAGGTTTCGTCATGTTAGGGGAAGTTTAGTTAGTTAAGTTTAAGTCAGGTTAAGGTAGGTTTGGTTAGAGTGTAGGTCAGATTAGCTTAGGTTATGGTTAGGTTAAGGTTAGTTTAGATCAGGTTAGGTTAAGGTTAGTTTAGATCAGGTTAGTTTAAGGTTAGTTTAGATCAGGTTAGTTTAAGGTTAGTTTAGATCAGATTAGGTTAAGGTTAGTTTAGATCAGGTTTGTTTAAGGTTAGTTTAGATCAGGTTAGGTTAAGGTTAGTTTAGATCAGGTTAGGTTAAGGTTAGTTTAGATCAGGTTAGGTTAAGGTTAGTTTAGATCAGGTTAGTTTAAGGTTAGTTTAGATCAGGTTAGGTTAAGGTTAGTTTAGATCAGGTTAGGTTAAGGTTAGTTTAGATCAGGTTAGGTTAAGGTTAGTTTAGATCAGGTTAGGTTAAGGTTAGGTTAGATCAGGTTACAGTAGGTTAAGGTTAGTTTAGATCAGATTAGGTTAAGGTTAGTTTAGATCAGGTTAGGTTAAGGTTAGGTTAGATCAGGTTAGGTTAAGGTTAGTTTAGATCAGGTTAGGTTAGAGTGTTTAATCAAGGGGTGGGTGATGCAAGGAGAAGTGTGTAATCTTGGGGGAGAGAATGCCTCGTGTAGCAGCACAGGTCACCTAAGACACAAAGAACCTAATAAAGGAGATCAAACAGGTGAGGGACTCTTATGGTACTTTGTTCTGGGTGGTGACAGGGTGGGCAGGGGTGGTGACAGGGTGGGCTGGGGTGGTGACAGGGTGGGAGCAGGGGTGGTGACAGGGTGGGCAGGGGTGGTGACAGGGTGGGCTGGGGTGGTGACAGGGTGGGGTGGGGTGGTGACAGGGTGGGCAGGGGTGGTGACAGGGTGGGCTGGGGTGGTGACAGGGTGGGCTGGGGTGGTGACAGGGTGGGCTGGGGTGGTGACAGGGTGGGAGCAGGAGTGGTGACAGGGTGGGCTGGGGTGGTGACAGGGTGGGCAGGGGTGGTGACAGGGTGGGCAGGGGTGGTGACAGGGTGGGCTGGGGTGGTGACAGGGTGGGGTGGGGTGGTGACAGGGTGGGCAGGGGTGGTGACAGGGTGGGCTGGGGTGGTGACAGGGTGGGCTGGGGTGGTGACAGGGTGGGCAGGGGTGGTGACAGGGTGGGCTGGGGTGGTGGCAGGGTGGGCAGGGGTGGTGACAGGGTGGGCTGGGGTGGTGACAGGGTGGGCAGGGGTGGTGACAGGGTGGGCAGGGGTGGTGACAGGGTGGGCTGGGGTGGTGACAGGGTGGGCAGGGGTGGTGACAGGGTGGGCAGGGGTGGTGACAGGGTGGGCTGGGGTGGTGGCAGGGTGGGCAGGGGTGGTGACAGGGTGGGCTGGGGTGGTGACAGGGTGGGAGCAGGGGTGGTGACAGGGTGGGCTGGGGTGGTGACAGGGTGGGAGCAGGGGTGGTGACAGGGTGGGCTGGGGTGGTGACAGGGTGGGCTGGGGTGGTGACAGGGTGGGAGCAGGGGTGGTGACAGGGTGGGCTGGGGTGGTGACAGGGTGGGAGCAGGGGTGGTGACAGGGTGGGCTGGGGTGGTGACAGGGTGGGAGCAGGGGTGGTGACAGGGTGGGAGCAGGGGTGGTGACAGGGTGGGCTGGGGTGGTGACAGGGTGGGCAGGGGTGGTGACAGGGTGGGCTGGGGTGGTGACAGGGTGGGAGCAGGGGTGGTGGTGGTAGAGTTGGTGAAAGGGTGGGGCCAGGGTTTGGTGGCAAGGGTGGTGGTTGGGTGGTGGCAGAGATGGTGAGTGTTGTGTTGGTAGGCTGGGGAGCAAGGTTGGTGGTAGGGGTGTTGGCAGGCAGGGGTAGTGAAAGGGGGGGTTGTGGCAGTGGTGGTGATGGCAGAGGTGGTGGCAGTGGTGGTGGTGGTGGTCGGGATGATGATGGCAGCCTCGACCCCTTTGATGAAGACGACTTGGAGATGAGCAGTGTGGAGAGCTCCTCGAGCATGTGTGGCCCCTAGTAGACCTGTGCTCTCTCTCTCTCTCTCTCTCTCTCTCTCTCTCTCTCTCTCTCTCTCTCTCTCTCTCTCTCTCTCACTGGAGATAGATGTGGAGAATTGAAGGAAGTTAGAGGTTATTTTCAGACAGAATTTCAAGGCATTTAAAGGGAATTTTCAGATAACTTTGAGAGAATTTTGAGACAGAGAGAATCGAAAAGCTGCCGAGAGAGAGAGAGAGAGAGAGAGAGAGAGAGAGAGAGAGAGAGAGAGAGAGAGAGAGAGAGAGATAAGAAGACGAGATTTTGCACCAGGAGAGGAAGTGACGTCATGAGGAAGCACTCTAGCCTTGAGACAGTCTTGATGATCTCAACGAAAAAAAAATTCCACCTTGACGAGAAACAAGTGACTCTTCCCCTTGTACCATAAAAGAGTGTCTTGGTGGGGCAGAAGGCGGACGAAAAGTTGCGTCTGGCGAAGATTCCATTAGTGTGTTATTTAGGGAGTGGTGGGAGAGTTGGCGAAGTGGTTCGTCTGGCGAATATAGTGTGGAGGCGAAGTATGGCGAATGCTTGTACTGGCGGATAGAAGTGATATGATCTTCATTTTGTCGATGTTTTTTCTTTCACACACACACACACACACACACACACACACACACACACACTTATATGTTTGAGAAGCGGCGTTTTTAAAGTTGTTTACATCCGGTGTAAGTGTGTTTATGTGGGGGAGTAGAGCCGAGGTCTACTCTTCCCCTCCCCCCTCCACCCTCTCCTCCCCCTCACTACCCCCTCCCTCCCTCTCCACCCCCTCCCTCCCTCTCCACCACCTCGAGGACGGGCGTGATAGAGGCAGGAATTAATATAAGAGCACTTGGTCTGCTTCTCCTGCCGTCTCGAATCTCCCCCCCTCCCCCCCTCTCCCCCCCCCCCACTCCCCCCTCCCCCCCCCCCAAAAAAAACAACTTACTACCATCTTGTTTTTCCCCGTGACTGGACACGAGGAAATGCTTAAGGTAGAGTCTCAGTCTAATATCGCCGCCATTTTTTTAATCAGCCAAGGTGGTAAATTGATCTTAAGTTGTTTGTTTGTTTGTTTGTTATGAGGAATCTTAAACCCCTCACCTGCCCCCCCTCACCTGCCCCCCCTTACCTGTCACCCCTCACCTGTCACCTCTCACCTGTCCCCCCCCTCACCTGTCCCCCCCTCACCTGTCCCCCCTCACCTGCCCCACTCACCTGTCACCCCTCACCTGTCACCTCTCACCTGTCCCCCCCTCACCTGTCCCCCCCTCACCTGTCCCCCCTCACCTGCCCCACTCACCTGTCACCCCCCTTACCTGTCCCCCTTACCTGTCACCCCTCATCTGTCCCCCCTCAACTGTCACCTCTCACTTTTCCCCCTCCACCCTCTCACCCACTCAGATGTAATAGATTGTTTCTAGGTAGTTGATGAGAATTGCTGGATGATATACAGGTGTCTGGGGTGAGAGAGAGAGGGAAGGAAGGAGGGAAGGAAGGAGGGAGGGAAGGAAGGAGGGAAGGAAGGAGGGAAGGAGAGGAGGGAAGGAGGGAGGGAAGGAAGGAAGGAGGGAAGCAAGGAGGGAAGGAAGGAAGGAGGGAGGGAAGGAAGGAGGGAGGGAAGGAAGGAAGGAGGGAGAGGAGGAAAGGAGTAGATAACTGGGGAGGGAGGGGTAGGTGGTGTGGTGGGGAGGGAAGGTGGTGTGTAGGTGGCTGAGGAGGGAGGAAGGGAAAGGGGGGGGGGGGTAGGTGGTGGTGCTGGGGTGGGAGGGGCAATGGGAAGGAGGTGTGTAGGTGGGAGGGAAGGAGTGAAGGAGGAAGAGACTGGAGAGAAGGAGGAGGTGAATGGGGGAGATAAATGAGGGAAGTTATGGGAGGGGGAGAATAAAGGAAGATTAATAGGGGAGGCAGGGAGAAGTTTGAGATGAATGGGGAGGAGATGAGGGAGATTAATGGGTAGTTGAGGGAGATTAATTGGGATTTGTGGGAGATTAATGGGTAGTTGAGGGAGATTAATTGGATTTGAGGGAGATTAATGGGTAGTTGAGGGAGATTAATTGGGATTTGAGGGAGATTAATGGGTAGTTGAGGGAGATTAATTGAAAGGTGAAGGATATTAATTGGTATTGAATAGGGATGAAAGAAGAGGAACTAAGGGAGATTAATGTTTTCAAGGGAGATTAATGGATAGGATTTAAGGGAGATTAATGGATAGGATTTAAGGGAGATTAATGAAGAAGGAAACAAGACGAGCTAGACTAAGAATAGAGAGGGAGAATGAATGAGGGAGAAAAAAAAGGGGGATATAAGTAGGGAGAGTAAAGATGGATGGGCGGGGAATTAACAGGGAGAGAGTCACAGGGAGATTAATGGGTAAATTAGGAGTATTATGGTGAGAGTAGAGAGGGAGTTTACTTGTGTTTGGGGTGAGGGAGGGGAGTAAGAAGGGAGGGTGGGGAGTTTACAGGGAAGTGAAGGAGGAAAGGGAGTTTACTTGTGAGGGGAGGAGGTCGAGGGTGGGGAGTGGAAAGTTTACGCGTGAGGAAAGTGAGTTTACACGTGAGGAAAGTGAGTTTACACGTGAGGAAAGTGAGTTTACACGTGAGGAAAGTGAGTTTACACATGAGGAAAGTGAGTTTACACGTGAGGAAAGTGAGTTTACACGTGAGAGGCGAGTGGGCTGGAGGCCAGGACGGAGGTGTTGTCGTCAGAGGCTGGCTATTAAAGGTTCTCTTAAGGGCGTCAACCTGGTGTAAAATAACCCCAAAGCCGCCCTTAATGGCCTTCTGTTGAGTGCAGACGAATGAGGGGCTCACTCCGATGGCAACAGGGGGATGAGGCCCTCTAAATCCGGATAAATTGACGCGTTTCCAAATCCGGATAATTTGATGCCTCTCTAAATCGGGATGAATTGGCGTCTTTCGAAATAGGAATGAATATGGTGTCCTTAAACCCGGGTAAATTGACACGTTGCTATATCCGGATAATTTGATGATTTTTTTTTTTATAAATCCGGATAATATATTGCCTCTCTAGATCGGGATAAATTAATGTCTCTAAATCGGGAAGTCATTCGAGGGAGAGGCGAGACGAGGTGATTCGAGGCGAGGAAAACTACCAATTGTATATAACCTAACAATCAGATTAAGGTATTGTAATTGTGATCTATAATAACAACTATAACACAAAGACCTATAATTAGAATAGCCAATTATATAGAGTTGATGTACAGAAATAATTAAATATATATGTGTGGCTAGTAGTTTTTAATTAATTACTATTCACGAAATATACAGTAATTAGTAGATGGGTCATTGTAGATTATTATTATTTTTATTGTTATTTTTTATTATTATTATTATTATTTTATTTTATTGTTATTATTTTTATTATTATTATTGTTATTATTATTATTATTATTATTATTTTTTTTTTGGTTGTAATATAATATTTTTCAAGTTAATTTCCTCTTGAGTTATGTTCGTCGCAGCAAAATTTTTAAACTAGCTAAAACGAAACAATCTGTACCGTGTCGTTAAGGCTCTGTGAACCCCGTTGTTTATAGTGGGTGATTACCTCTTGTGACATCACGCCTCAGGTCAAGTTTTAGGGGTTGTGTGTGTGTGTTGGAGTTAAGTTTGATACTCTATTGCATGAAGCTATGATAAGTTCTTTCGTCTGTATGTCTTGTCATTCTGTCCATCCGTCCGTATATTTGTCTGTCCGTCCGTCGAGGGAGTAACAATGATCCCGAGGGAGTTAACGTGTCCCGAAGGAGCCATGGGATTTAGGTGGTGGTGAGGCTCCCGAGAGAGAGAGAGAGAGAGAGAGAGAGAGAGAGATCCTACTACCTTAATTAACTTTATCCAGATGAGTCTAGTCGTCCTCTGCCTTTCACCGCCCGGCTCCCTCATTACCTACCCCCTCCCCCCTTCCCCCTCCCCCCACCACTTCACTATCACCGTCAACCCTTTATCATTCCCACTTACTTGTAATGAGGTTTTTAAGTGAGCTGAGGAAAGTTACGAGAAATAGAATTATGATGTATTCAGAGTATTCCTCCCCCCCTTCCTTCCCCTCCCTCTCCCCTTCCCTCCTCTCCCCTTTCCCTCCCTTCCCCTCCCCTCGCCCTTTTTCTGGGGGGGGGGGGGGGGTTATATTGGCCAAATGTTAGGTTTTGTATATTGGCCAAAAATACTGAAAATGGATGAAAGTATAAAAGTATTGAAAAAAAAAGACGAAAATATTTCAAAAAAAAAAATTACAAAGACGAAAAAAAATATTGAATCGAAATGAAAATATTAAAGAAAAGGTGAAACTATTAAAAAAAAACAGACGAAAGTATTAAAAAATATATATATTAAAAGTAACACAGGTTAATTACTATAAAAAAAATAGTACTATATCATTCATTACCTGTTGGGGATCGCTCCACTTAATTAAAAATGTTATCTTAATTAATAACGTTAATTAATTGTGTGTGATTTTTTTATATATATACAAAGAGAGGTGTTATTTAATTCCCCAGGGTGTTAACTACTGAACTAGATAATTAGCTCAATTACACCTACTGGCTGATGTAATTAATAGGTTATTTTGTAAGTGGGTGAAATAGTGGTGGTGTTAATAATTTAGTACAGGGAGTTTTATCACCAATTATTATCATCATCTTGGTGGAGTAAAATTATTCTATTGGGCTATTGTGGTGGGATATCGTCCAATCAGAGCGTAAGATAAAGGTTTCTTCCTTGCTGATTGGTGAATATGATGAAACGTTGCCCAATCAGATTTTAAGATAAAGCCTTCTTACTGATTGGTGAATGTAAGAAAATGTCCTCCAATCAGAGTACACGATCAAAACTTTTTCCTGGTTGGCGACAGTGAGAGAACATCGTCCAATCAGAGTTCAAGATCAAGGCGGCTTCTTCCTGATTGGCAGAGGAGATAAACTCTGGGTAACTTAATCTACCTGGGAGTTTAATCAAGAGAGGTGACCAGACACGCTCTCTCACCTGACGGAGGCGCTGAAGGATCATCACTAATTGACAGGTGTGAGAGAACTTGTTCACCTGAGGGCTGTGTCGTCTCCCCGTGTTAGATCTGCAGGTAGATCGATAGAAAGATAGATGATAGATAGAGATAGATAAATAAAGTACATATATACAGTACATCTCTCTCTCTCTCTCTCTCTCTCTCTCTCTCTCTCTCTCTCTCTCTCTCTCTCTCTCTCTCTCTCGCCCTGAAACGACTTCTTAAAATGACCAGAGGAAAAAACTATAAAATGAGACGTTAGATATTCATGATGTGAGATGAGGAGGCTGGCGGAGAGGGAGTGAGTGGGGAGTGGAGAGTGAGAGTGGGGAGAGGGGAGTGAGAGTGGGGAGAGGGGACTGAGGGAGTGAAAGTGAGGGAAGAAAATAGTGAGTTTTAGGTCAGTAAGTACAGATGTGTGTGTGTGTGTTCGTCTCTTACCTCAGGTATTTGGGGAGCTCAGGTGAACACGGGTTTAATTTCGCTTATTTGTGCAGGTGTTGTGTTCAGGGTGGATGGCAAGGTTATCTGAGCTAAGGAGTTATTTAGGTATCTTGGCCAGGGGAGCTATTTTTGTGGGTTACCTTGGCCAGGGGAGCTAATTGTGTTAGTTATCTTGGCCAGGAAAGCTATTTTTGTAGGTTATCTTGGCCAGTGGAGCTAATTGTGTTAGTTATCTTGGCCAGGGAAGCTATTTTTGTAGGTTATCTTGGCCAGTGGAGCTATTTTTGTGGGTTACCTTGGCCAGGGGAGCTAATTGTGTTAGTTATCTTGGCCAGGAAAGCTATTTTTGTAGGTTATCTTGGCCAGGGGAGCTAATTGTGTTAGTTATCTTGGCCAGGGAAGCTATTTTTGTAGGTTATCTTGGCCAGTGGAGCTAATTGTGTTAGTTATCTTGGCCAGTGGAGCTATTTTTGTGGGTTATCTTGGCCAGTGGAGTTATTTTTGTAGGTTTTTCTTGGCCAGTGGAGTTATTTTTGTGGGTTATCTTGGCCAGTGGAGTTATTTTTGTAGATTTTTCTTGGCCAGTGGAGTTATTTTTGTGGGTTATCTTGGCCAGTTGAGCTATTTGTGAAGGCTGTCTTGGCCAGTGGAGCTATTTGTGAAGGTTATCTTGGCCAGGGGAGCTATTTTTGTGGGTTATCTTGGCCAGTGGAGCTATTTGTGAAGGCTGTCTTAGTTGCCAGGGCTATGCAGTGGAGTTATTTGTATAGGTTATCTTAGTTATCTTGGCCATATAGTCCGCTAAATAGAGGTTTCATATCTAACGTACCCTCGATATAATGGACTTTCCTCTCCATATAGTCCGCTAAACAGAGGTTTCATATCTAACGTACCCTCGATATAGCGGACTTTCCTCTCCATATAGTCCGCTAAATAGAGGTTTCATATCTAACGTACCCTCGATATAGCGGACTTTCCTCTCCATATAGTCCGCTAAATAGAGGTTTCATATCTAACGTACCCTCGATATAGCGGACTTTCCTCTCCATATAGTCCGCTAAATAGAGGTTTCATATCAAACGTACCCTCGATATAGCGGACTTTCCTCTCCATATAGTCCGCTAAATAGAGGTTTCATATCTAACGTACCCTCGATATAGCGGACTTTCCTCTCCATATAGTCCGCTAAATAGAGGTTTCGCTGTATTATATTTGTCGCGTCATTTGAATAAACTCATTTGCATATTCAGTAGTGGAAATTAGTATATTTTAATGTATAACCCAATATTATGCGACGCGGTTCCCTGAAAAAAATAATAATTTGAAAGTAGCTTAAATTTATATGATAGTTTCCCCAATTAGAAATAAATAGTTAAGTAAATATAGATATGAAATGGGTAGTTAGTGATAAATGAGGTGATTAGAGTGTGAATGTTTGTCATGACCTGAGTACAAATAGATATATGGATATGTAGATAGATAGATAGATAGATAGATAGAAAGTGACTTGTAAATTTTGAGCGGATGGATGACACCTCAGGTAAAATTTACTTAATTACCTGAAGGCACTCTTAGAGACAGGTAAGACAGGTAACAGTGCCATGGATGAGCTTGGTTAGGTTAGGTTGGCTTTGGTTAGGTTAGAGTAGGTTAGGTTAGGTTAGGTTAGGTTAGGTTAGGTTAGGTTAGGTTAGGTTTGGTTTGGTTAGGTTAGGTTAGGTTAGGTTAGGTTAGGTTAGGTTTGGTTTGGTTAGGTTAGGTTTGGTTAGGTTAGGTTAGGTTAGGTTAGGTTGGGCTGGTTTGGTTGGGTTAGGTTAGGTTAGGTGTGAATGTTACTAGGAGACGTTGTATATAAACACAACCAAAAAAATCAACTAATTCTGAAACTTTGACAAATTTGTTTTAACTAAAATTGATCTTTGGAGAAAATATCACATAACCAATCCCAAAACTACGACAAAAACGACCGTAACTAATAAATGTATTTGTGTAAAAACGGGAAAAATACAGAATTATATTTTTTACGGTGAAATTAAATAGTTTGTAAATAAAAAAAAAATCACAAATATATGTAGTGATTTGTGTATACCGGAGGGGCTGTGTGTGTGTGTGTGTGTGTGTGTGTGTGTGTGTGTGTTATCCGGACGGACGATTCGGTTTGGTGTTGAATCCGTAAAAAAAAAGACTATAATAATAATAAAATAATAATAAAAATAACTAAATAAATGAATAAATGATAAACGAAGGAAAAAAGTGAAGGTGAATTAATGTTTATGTGCTTATCCGCTAAATTGTATTCATAAGCGTTAATTAACACCTGCCACACCTTACCTTACCTGTTAGTGTTATAGTACGCCACACACACACACACACACACACACACACACACACACACACACACTCATATGAATATAATTACTGTATTTACATTGTATACATGTACTGTCTGAGTATACCTGCCGAACAATCTATCTATCTATCTATCTATCTATCTGTCGAGTTAAAAGTATTATTAATTCCCTGGCTCTTAAGTTTACCTGTTGTCATTAAGCGGACGTCAGGTGGCGAGTGTTTGTCGCCCTTCCTCCTGGGATTACCTGCACTGAAGACCTACCTGTTTGTGTACGTCTTATACTCAGGTGTGAGGGCCCGGGGCAGGAGGTACAGGTAACAGCAGCAGGTGGAGGAGGTGGCAATTAAAAGCCTAACTTCACGACTTTGTTTTTGTATATTACTGAAGGCTCCGTCTGGCTCAAGAGGAACACCCTGTACACAGATGACGTGAGTGGGTGGGTGGCTGGTGGGTGGGTGAAGGAGTGGGTGGGGTTACAGGCGGAGTGGGTAGACTAACGATAGGTGGGATAGGCATGTGGGTAGGTGGAATGGGTGTGTGGGCGTACGGGCGTATATAAACACATCAACACCTCGATCACCGCCTCGTCGCCGCCCGCCGCCACCTGGACACGACAGGTAAGGGAGGTCGTGTTTACCTTGATGTGTCTGTATTGGTCTAATTGCCTGAGGGATTTACCTGGTGGACAGATCACTTGATGGTGCTTGTTTGGTTGTGGTATGGGTGATTAGTAGCAGTTATTTGAGTGATTGGTGAGTGGCCTTGGTGAGTGACTGTTTGAGCGGCTTTAATGCGTGACGGTTTGAGTGGCCTTAATGTGTGTCTGGTGAGTGACTGTTGGGTGCTCTTATTTGAATGACTTTTGAGTGACTGGCGAGTGGCCTTGAGTGACTGGTGAGTGGCCTTGATGAGTAACTGGTGAGTGACCTTGAGTAGTGACTTGTAAGTGACCTTGGTGAGTGACATTGGTAGTGACTGTTGACTGGTCTTGATGAATGACCGGTGCGTGACTGGTAAGTGGCCTTGGTGAGTGACCGTTGAGTGACATTGGGGAGTGGTTATCGAGTACTTCTAATTTATGAGTATGATGAGTGACCGGTGAGTGTACCTGCCTGTAATTGGTGGTCGGTACTGTAGCCAATGACAATGTAGTAAAATGTGACTCTTTTATTTGGCCCGCTCTGATTGGCTAATACTGAGATTGCCTTTTATTATGATCCGATTTGTCAGCTCTGATTGGCTAATATTTAGACTGGTATCGTTAGTGCTCCAATATGCAGTAAGGTGTAATTACGTCCGCCACGCTGTGATTGGACGATCAAGTGGCCAATTATCTAAGCGTAAAAATAATTATCCGTAAAATAGGATTATGTTTACCAGGCTATGATTGGTCGTTCTTTTAGCCAATTACATTTGCGTCATAAACTGTGATGATGGTTAGTGCTCTTATGACTGGTCGATGCTGCGGCCCAATTATTTTTTGTCGTAAACCGTGATTTATGAGGTGATGGGTCGATGCCACTCGTTATTGCGGCTGTGGTTGACTGCTTGGCGCTATGGTTGAGTGACAGCAGGTGATTGAGTGACATCAGGTGGTTGAGTGTCAGCAGGTGGGTGAGTGACAGCAGGTGGGTGAGTGTCAGCAGGTGGGTGAGTGACAGCAGGGTGAGTTACATCAGGTGGATGAGTGACAGCAGGTGGTTGAGTGACAGCAGGTGGGTGAGTTACAGCAGGTGGATGAGTGACAGCAGGTGGTTGTGGTGGAGCGGGTGACTTGTATAGCCTAATTTGAGAGTAAGGTCAAGGCCTCACGCGACCCACACCACACGAGCCTGTCAACCAACTCATCAGGTCAATATTTTAACCAACCAACCAGCCAAGTAAACCGCTACCAACCAACTTACCTTTCCACCAGTCAACCAAACCAACCACTCCACCATGACAGAGTAGGCTTGAGTGATCATATAGTCATAGATAAACACTGAGTGACCATTCATCTAAATTACTACAAATATATTGGCCTTTTGATGTGTGTACGTGTGTGTGTGTGTGTGTGTGTGTGTGTGTGTGTGTGTGTGTGTGTGCTTTCATTGCAGACTCAGGCCATGTTGAAACCTATGTCCATGTGTTGCAAATTCACGGCTCTGCAAAGTATGGGTTTGATATATTCAATGAACGTCATATGTGTGGGTGGGTGGACGCTGTTGGCTGACTTGACTGTTTCCGGCTTGTGAATTAAAGGGGGTGTTTTTTTTTGTTTTTTTATTATTGTCGTGAATTATGATTTGAGTTCACGTCAAAGTCGACAAGTTGAGTCTGGTGAGATTATGGGAGTTTTAGAAAGAGTTTGTGGGGGTTTTCGTTTTTTGTCTGTCTGTCTGTCTGTCTGTCTGTCTGTAAGTCCTGTCTGTTCTGTTAGAGTTCGGTTCTATTTGGCAACTTTTTAAACACCTTTATGTGTATTATTTCTCTATTGCAACCACAACGACCACCATCACTACTACTACCACCATCACTACTACTACTACCACCATCACTACTACTACTACCACCATCACTACTACTACAACCATCACTACTACTACCACCATCACTACTACTACTATCATTACTACCTAGAACATGGGGCACCAGAGGGAGAGTAGTCACGAGTTAACACAAAAAATAGGGGTAAGAGGCCGTGTTTACAAGTGAGGACACGCACCCCTCCCCGCCCCTCCCCGCCCCTCCTCCTGTGTGTGTGTGTGTGTGTTTTGATTTTCCCCTGCTACTGGCCTCAGACTTTCCCAAACGCGGGTCATTTGCATATAACGCCAGAATGATAAGTAGAACGAACAGATAACAACCCGTGATGCCCTTTTGATGATGGGTGGGTTACGTCACTCCTGTCTTGTAAATATGATGCTCTCTCTTCATTGGTTCATTTACGATGGTGACTCGTGATTGGCTGTTGTGTGTGTGAGAGAGAGAGGGAGAGGCGTTGGGTAAATATGACGTTATCTTTTGATTGGTTCATTGACGATAGCGCTGTGTGATAGGCTGGTGTGTGTGTGTGTGAGAGAGAGAGAGAGAGAGAGAGAGAGAGAGAGAGAGAGAGAGAGAGAGATAAAACAAGAAAGATAAAAAATAAATACAAAAATCACACACTCGTCCCGGGTTTTTACTTACGTTAAGAATAAACCTCGGAGTCATCACCAGAGGAAGACTATTAAGAGTTAAATCTAACCCAACCCAACCCAACCCAAGCCAAGCCAAGCCAAGCCAAGCCAACCTAACCTAACCTAACCTAACCTAACCTAACCTAACCCAAGCCAACCCAGCCCAAGCCAACCTAACCTAACCTAACCTAACCTAACCTAACCCAAGCCAACCCAGCCAAGCCAAGCCAACCTAACCTAACCTAACCTAACCTAATCTAACCCAAGCCAACCCAGCCCAAGCCAAGCCAAGCCAAGCCAACCTAACCTAACCTAACCTAACCCAACCAAGCCCAAGCCAACCTAACCTAACCTAACCCTAACCTAACCCTAACCCAACTCAAATTACATTACCTGACATAACATTAATTAACTGTGTACATACAGCTGAGGGAGACAGGCATGAGGTAATGGCCCCCCTGGCGTATGTGAGGGGGGGAGGCGAGGGGAGGGGGAGACGAGGGGAGGGGGGGAGGGGAGGTTCAGAAAAGCGTAATATACAGTGTAAATAAGAAGTGAGAGGAGGGGGTGGGGGTGGGGGGTTACTGGCGCGTGAGGGGGGGTGGGGGTTACTGACGCGTGAGGGGGGTGGGGGGTTACTGGCGCGTGAGGGGGGTGGGGGGTTACTGGCGAGGATATCTTTAACCCCTCAGAAGAAGGTTTGGGGAGGGGAGGTAAAGGAGAGAGAGAGACGGAAGAGAAGGGTAGGGAAGGAGGAAGAGAGGGAGGGAAGGGAGAGAAGATGAGAAAGGGATGGGAGGAGAAGAGAGTGAGTAAGGGCGTGAGAAAGTGAGTGAGGGGGAATAGGTGAATTAGAGGGGTAGAGCAAGGGAGGGATGAGCGGGGGGTGAGAGAGAGGGAGAGTAAAGGAGCGAGGTAGGGGGTGTGAGAGGGAGAGTAAGGGAGGGAGGTAGGGGGTGTGAGAGGGAGAAGGGAGAGTAAGGGAGGGAGGTAGGGGGTGTGAGAGGGAGAAGGGAGAGTAAGGGAGGGAGGTAGGGGGTGTGAGAGGGAGAAGGGAGAGTAAGGGAGGGAGGTAGGGGGTGTGAGAGGGAGAGTAAGGGAGGGAGGTAGGGGTGTGAGAGGGAGAAGGGAGAGTAAGGGAGGGAGGTAGGGGGTGTGAGAGGAGAGGGAGTAAGGAGGGAGTAGGGGTGAGAGGGAGAGTAAGGGAGGGAGGTAGGGGTGTGAGAGGGAGAAGGGAGAGTAAGGGAGGGAGGTAGGGGGTGTGAGAGGGAGAAGGGAGAGATAGATTGAAAAGATAGGCAAGAAACTCTTTGATGTTCTGAATATATTATTTTTTATTTATTTTTTCCAAGTTGCACACACACACACACTCACACACACACACACACACACACACACACACACACACACACACACACACACACATTAACTCTCACCTGCCGACTCACTTACCCAGACGAACACCATACACATACACACAAACCTTCCTAGTTCCCACCCACCCGCCCATACACCCTCCCGTCAGGAGAGTGTGAGGGCGTGTGCCGTGGGTGTGATAGTGGCAGCTGGGTGCTAAAAGGGTTGGCCCTCTCCCTACAAGAGCTTTTATCACTACTACGACTCTTGACACCATTTATTTTTTAATATTAACAAAAAATTATGTTATATTTTTTCCGTTTATTAGATAATTATTTTTTTTAACCTTTTTTACCTTTTTTTTCCTTTTATATTTTTTTTCATCGCGTAATATATAATTTTTCTTAATGGATAATGATTTTTGTTTTTGTTTTATCTGTCATCTATTTATTTTTTTTCATATTTTGTTCTTGAATTTTTGTGATATCAGTCAAATTTATTTTCTTTATATTGGTTAAAATAAATTATGGTTTCTGTCCGTCAGTAATTTTTATCAGTAATGTTTTCTTTTATCTGTTGCGTTAAGTTCTTCAGACAGATTTATTTCTTCATAGAGTAAATCGTGCTGGACAAAATCTCTCCCTTATACGTGAAATATCTCCCTGTAGTCTTTATATCCTCCCTGTGAGCTTTTTATTCTCCCTGTGAGCTTTTTATTCTCCCTGTGAGCTTTTTATTCTCCCTGTGAGCTTTTTATTCTCCCTGTGAGCTTTCTATTCCCCCTGTGAGCTTTTTATTCTCCCTGCATTGAGCATAATAGTCACCCTGTACGGTATACCTTCCTTGTAGCACATACTCTCCCTGGCTGATATACCTCGACCTATCCTGTATATTCTCCCTGGAATATAATAAAGGAAGGACCGACCCTTTCTTGATGAGTCCCGTCTGAGGAGGAGGTGGAAGGAGGAGCAGAGGAAGGCAGGGGGTAAGAGGAGGAAGAGGAAGAAGGCAGGGGATAGAGTGAAGGAGGAGAGGAAGGCAGGGAGAAGAGGAAGGCAGGGGTGGAGTAAGAGGAAGGCATGAGAGGAGAAGAAGGCAGGGGGTAGGGGAGGTGGAAGGAGGAGGAGAGGAAGGCAGGGGGTAAGAGGAGGAAGAGGAAGAAGGCAGGGGGTAGGAGGAGGAAGGAGGAGGAGAGGAAGGCAGTGGGTAAGAGGAGGAAGAGGAAGAAGGCAGGGGGTAGGGGAGGTGGAAGGAGGAGGAGAGGAAGGCAGGGGGTAAGAGGAGGAAGAGGAAGAAGGCAGGGGGTAGGGGAGGTGGAAGGAGGAGGAGAGGAAGGCAGGGGGTAAGAGGAGGAAGAGGAAGAAGGCAGGGGGTAGGAGGAGGAAGGAGGAGGAGAGGAAGGCAGGGGGTAAGAGGAGGAAGAGGAAGAAGGCAGGGGGTAGGGGATGTGGAAGGAAGAGGAGAGGAAGGCAGGGGGTAAGAGGAGGAAGAGGAAGAAGGCAGGGGGTAGGGGAGGTGGAAGGAAGAGGAGAGGAAGGCAGGGGGTAGGGGAGGTGGAAGGAGGAGGAATGCAAGGAAGAGGAGAAAGAAAGCAGGGAGGGGAAGAGGAGGAGGAAGAAGGAGGGAGGGGAAGAGGGGGAGGAAGAAGGAAGGGGGTGGGAGAGGAGGCTTTGATGGCACAGCTGGAGGCGACATCAAAGAAAACGGAGAGTCATTGTGTACATACCTCCCCCTCCCCCCCCCTCCCCCAGCTGGCGCGCGTCTCGACATAACTCTCTCTCGTCTGTCTGTACCCACCTGTCTACCCACCTGTCTACCCATCTGTCTACCCATCTATCAATCTATATAATATCTATCAATCTGTCTATCCAGTTTATTTCACTTAAAGATTAATTAACCTAACCTCCCAAAGAGTGTTAGGGTGGTTAATCTTCAGCTGTAGTCTTGTTTTACCTTGCTAACTACCAACACTCGTCACACCTGGCCAGTTAATATTCACCTTTCTTACCTGTACCTTAATCCAATACCACTAGATTCCATTTTTTTTCCTCACTATTTTCGCTCAAAAAAAAAAAAGTCAAAATTTCTCCTTTACTTCCGGTCCAATTAATTTGAAACTGTCCCAATACGTCACAACCCCCCCCCTCCTCCCCCCTCCTTCCCCCTCCCCCCCTCCTCCCCTCCCTCTCTCTCTCTCTCTCGTTTATTTATTTTTTATTTATTTGTTTTTTTATGGAATTTATGAGGTCAAAGGTCAAATGTAATCCTAAGAGTGTGTGTGTGTGTGTGTGTGTGTGTGTGTGTGTGTGTGTGTGTGTGTTTGTTTGTTTTGTTGTATGTAGATTAGTTAGTATAAAGAGGTTTGTAAGATGACTTGCTGTGTAGGTTAGGTTAGGTTTGTTTGTAATTATGTTATATTTTACAAATATGAGATTCGTAGGTTTTTGGTGGCAGTGGGTGGGTGGGTGGGGGTGGGTGGATGGAGGTGAGTTTGTGTGGGCGGGTGGGTGTGGGTGGCAGTGAGTGTGTGGTGGGTGTTGGTGGAAGTGGGTGATGGCAGTAGGTGTGGATTTTTAGAGATGGATGGCTGAATGTGGATGAATGGACATGGCTCTGGGCGGGTGAACGTGGGCATGAATGTCTGGAAGTGGATGACAGCGGGCGTGGATATCTAGAGATGGATGACCGTGGGTATGGATAAGTGGAGGTACACCGGCATCATTTATATAACCTTCTAGTATTAAACCTCATCTTCTATTCCTTTGTTTACTGATCAAACTTTTAGAGTGGTGGGCCATGGTCGCCAACCCTCAGAGTGGTGGGCCGTGGTCGCCAACCCTCAGAGTGGTGGGCCGTGGTCGCCAACCCTCAGAGTGGTGGGCCGTGGTCGCCAACCCTCAGAGTGGTGGGCCGTGGTCGCCAACCCTCAGAGTAGTGGGCCGTGGTCGCCAACCCTCAGAGTGGTGGGCCGTGGTCGCCAACCCTCAGAGTGGTGGGCCGTGGTCGCCAACCCTCAGAGTGGTGGGCCGTGGTCGCCAACCCTCAGAGTGGTGGGCCGTGGTCGCCAACCCTCAGAGTAGTGGGCCGTGGTCGCCAACCCTCAGAGTGGTGGGCCGTGGTCGCCAACCCTCAGAGTGGTGGGCCGTGGTCGCCAACCCTCAGAGTGGTGGGCCGTGGTCGCCAACCCTCAGAGTGGTGGGCCGTGGTCGCCAACCCTCAGAGTGGTGGGCCGTGGTCGCCAACCCTCAGAGTAGTGGGCCGTGGTCGCCAACCCTCAGAGTGGTGGGCCGTGGTCGCCAACCCTCAGAGTGGTGGGCCGTGGTCGCCAACCCTCAGAGTGGTGGGCCGTGGTCGCCAACCCTCAGAGTAGTGGGCCGTGGTCGCCAACCCTCAGAGTGGTGGGCCGTGGTCGCCAACCCTCAGAGTGGTGGGCCGTGGTCGCCAACCCTCAGAGTGGTGGGCCGTGGTCGCCAACCCTCAGAGTGGTGGGCCGTGGTCGCCAACCCTCAGAGTGGTGGGCCGTGGTCGCCAACCCTCAGAGTAGTGGGCCGTGGTCGCCAACCCTCAGAGTGGTGGGCCGTGGTCGCCAACCCTCAGAGTGGTGGGCCGTGGTCGCCAACCCTCAGAGTAGTGGGCCGTGGTCGCCAACCCTCAGAGTAGTGGGCCGTGGTCGCCAACCCTCAGAGTAGTGGGCCGTGGTCGCCAACCCTCAGAGTGGTGGGCCGTGGTCGCCAACCCTCAGAGTGGTGGGCCGTGGTCGCCAACCCTCAGAGTGGTGGGCCGTGGTCGCCAACCCTCAGAGTGGTGGGCCGTGGTCGCCAACCCTCAGAGTAGTGGGCCGTGGTCGCCAACCTCAGAGTGGTGGGCCGTGGTCGCCAACCCTCAGAGTAGTGGGCCGTGGTCGCCAACCCTCAGAGTGGTGGGCCGTGGTCGCCAACCCTCAGAGTGGTGGGCCGTGGTCGCCAACCCTCAGAGTAGTGGGCCGTGGTCGCCAACCCTCAGAGTGGTGGGCCGTGGTCGCCAACCCTCAGAGTGGTGGGCCGTGGTCGCCAACCCTCAGAGTGGTGGGCCGTGGTCGCCAACCCTCAGAGTGGTGGGCCGTGGTCGCCAACCCTCAGAGTGGTGGGCCGTGGTCGCCAACCCTCAGAGTGGTGGGCCGTGGTCGCCAACCCTCAGAGTGGTGGGCCGTGGTCGCCAACCCTCAGAGTGGTGGGCCGTGGTCGCCAACCCTCAGAGTAGTGGGCCGTGGTCGCCAACCCTCAGAGTGGTGGGCCGTGGTCGCCAACCCTCAGAGTGGTGGGCCGTGGTCGCCAACCCTCAGAGTGGTGGCCGTGGTCGCCAACCCTCAGAGTGGTGGGCCGTGGTCGCCAACCCTCAGAGTGGTGGGCCGTGGTCGCCAACCCTCAGAGTAGTGGGCCGTGGTCGCCAACCCTCAGAGTGGTGGGCCGTGGTCGCCAACCCTCAGAGTGGTGGGCCGTGGTCGCCAACCCTCAGAGTAGTGGGCCGTGGTCGCCAACCCTCAGAGTAGTGGGCCGTGGTCGCCAACCCTCAGAGTGGTGGGCCGTGGTCGCCAACCCTCAGAGTGGTGGGCCGTGGTCGCCAACCCTCAGAGTGGTGGGCCGTGGTCGCCAACCCTCAGAGTGGTGGGCCGTGGTCGCCAACCCTCAGAGTAGTGGGCCGTGGTCGCCAACCCTCAGAGTGGTGGGCCGTGGTCGCCAACCCTCAGAGTAGTGGGCCGTGGTCGCCAACCCTCAGAGTGGTGGGCCGTGGTCGCCAACCCTCAGAGTGGTGGGCCGTGGTCGCCAACCCTCAGAGTGGTGGGCCGTGGTCGCCAACCCTCAGAGTGGTGGGCCGTGGTCGCCAACCCTCAGAGTGGTGGGCCGTGGTCGCCAACCCTCAGAGTGGTGGGCCGTGGTCGCCAACCCTCAAACACACACATTCAAGTATCGTGTTTCAGAACCAAAAAAAACAAATCCACGTATTAACAACTTTAAGTCTATTTTGCTGTGATATTTTTTTGTTATTCCAATGTTTTTGTCATTTTTAACCAATATACACATTTGAATATTCATGATACGGGTCCATGTTTGGAGTTGGAGTAAAAAAAGTCTATGTATATATGTATGTATGTAATGTATGTATGTATGTAATGTCTGTATGTATATATGTATGTATGTATGTATGTATGTAAGCATTGATTTGTTTGCCTTTTGGGGGGGGGCTGGGCGGGAGGAGGGTGACCTATACTGTAATTTGTTGACACTACAAAGGTTTTTCAGTGTTGATGAATTCATATTACTGGTTTAGATGACAGGTCAGGTCAGGTCAGGTTAGGTCAGGTGAGATAGACTCGTGTATGTATCTCGTGTACGTGGAAGTGTGTTGAGGAGGAGTGATGGTAAGTCTGTCTCCCGAGCGACTGAAGATAAAATTAAAAAGTCAAAGTAAAAGAAAGTAAAAAAAAAAAAAGTATTTGAATTTGACATTTGGGTTTAGAGTTCATTAAATACCTATGCATACCTAATGAGATTTTAATTACGGCGAGGTGATATAAATGATTGTTTGTCCAGGTTAAGTTTTGTTGGTGTAGTAGTTCTTGTTCCGTCCAGCCGTGATGGGGGGGGGTAGGGAGAGAAAGAGGGAGTGGAGGGGTGATGGAGGGGTAGGAAAGGGGAGGAGGAGGGGGTAGGGAAAGGGGGAGTGGGGGGTAGAATAGTAGGAGGGGGTGATGGAGGGGTAGGGAAGGGGAGGAGGAGGGGGTAGGGAAAGGGGGAGTGGGGGGGTAGGGAAAGGGGGAGTGGGGGGTAGAATAGTAGGAGGGGGGCGATGGACGGGTAGGGAAGGGGAGGAGGAGGGGGTAGGGAAAGGGAGGAGTGGGGGGTAGAATAATAGGAGGGGGTGATGGAGGGGTTAAGGGTGAAGAGAAAGTTGAAGAGGAAGAAGAGAAGTAAGAAGAGGATTATTCCGTCCTCCCACCCTCTATATAACGGACTTTCCTCTCCACAGGCCGTTAAATAGAGGTTTTCATATCTAACGGGCCCTCCATATAACGGACTTTCCTCTCCACAGTCCGTTAAATAGAGGTTTTCATATCTAACGGGCCCTCTATATAACGGACTTCCTCCACAGTCCGTAAATAGAGGTTTCAATCTAACGGGCCTCATATATCGGACTTTCCTCTCCACACAATCCGTTAAATAGAGGTTTTCACATCTAACGGGCCCTCTATATAGCGGACTTTCCTCTCCACAGGCCGTTAAATAGAGGTTTTCATATCTAACGGGCCCTCCATATAACGGACTTTCCTCTCCACACAGTCCGTTAAATAGAGGTTTTCACATCTAACGGGCCCTCTATATAACGGAATTTCCTCTCCACACAGTCCGTTAAATAGAGGTTTTCACATCAAACGGGCCCTCTATATAACGGACTGTCCTCTCCACACTCCGTTAAATGGAGGTTTCACTGTAAGGACACCCCCCCCCCCCCTTGTAGTTGTGGACCCTCAATATCCGTAATGAGTGGAATTGATAAAACACATCTCTGACGTCACAGTTACGTCATAAGAGGGAAAAAATACGATGCACCAATCTCGACTCTTTTCAAACGGTGACGTATTTTTCTCCTGTGTGTCATTAGATTATAATTAATATAATGGAGCTGGACATTGACTGAGGATATTTTACTAGGGAGGCACTTACTGGCTGAGGCATTTACTGGAGGCATTTTACTGGAGGCATTTTACTGGAGGCATTTACCGAGAGCATTTTTATTAACTTGTATTTTATTTACCTAGTTTTTAGTCTTCTTTAAATACGTAAGATTTTAAACTGTCAGGTGAATGGTTTAAAATGTTCAGTAAGTCTTATGAACAATTTTTTTAATTAACCTGTTTGAGGAAGGTGTTTTTTTTTTTTGTTTCGTATTTATGTCTTTAATGTGTGTGTGTGTGTGTGTGTGTGTGTGTGTGTGTGTGTGTGTGTGTCATCGTCGTCTTAGTCATGTTCATCGTCTCGCACACACACACACACACACACACACACACACACACACACACCTACCTCGTTTTGCTCGTGTGCTTCCCTGTTATTATTCCCAGGGACCAATAGCGCTTCTTTGCCACATTGCTGCGCCTCTTTAGTGCTTCAGTGTGTGCCGCCAGATTGCAAAAGTCGTCCAGTGTAGGAAACCTGTATATAAGAACGGTGTTACGTGGGCTAAAGTAATCTTCCTGCAGAGGGGGAGGGGGGTAGGGGAGGGGGTGAGGGAGAGAGGGGAGGGGGTGAGGGAGAGAGGGGAAGGGTGAGGGAGAGAGAGGATCTGAGGGAGAGGGTGTGGGAGAAAGGGGGGGGGAACAGGAGTGTGGGAGAGAGGGTGTGTGGGAGAAAGGGGGGGAACAGGAGTGTGGGGGAAAGGGGGGGGAACAGGAGTGTGGGAGAGAAGGTGTGTGGGAGAAAGGGGGGAGAGGAGTGTGGGAGAGAGGGTGTGTGGGAGAAAGGGGGGGCTTATATCATTATACTCCCCAAGACTTATATTATACTCCCCAAGGCTTATATCATTATCCTCCCCCAAAGGTCTTATTGGACACGAGGAGGAAGAGGTCCTTGTTTATGCTAATAGGTCGTAGCAATTAGGACGCGGCTGGCTGTCTTAATCACCCTCCGACACTATACTCAGTTCAGAACATGTTTTGTACCTATTTTTATTAACACACACACACACAGACGGACTGAAGAACACACACACACACACACACACACAGACGGACTGAAGAACACACACACACACACACACACAGACGGACTGAAGAACACACACACACACACACACACACACAGACGGACTGAAGAACACACACACACACACACACACACACACACACACACACACACATTAACACCCTCCAGGACAAGCCACCCCTCCCCCCCCCGACAAAACTCCGTCGGGGGGGGGGGGGAGGGGTGGGGTGAAGGCAGCACATTCCTAAAGTGCAATATCTTGAACTGTGCCGAGCGTGAAGTGGAGATGGTGTCAAATTATCGCAGTTTATCCTCTTTCCTTTTCTCCCCCCTCCCTCCCTTTTCCTTCCTTCCTTCCTTCCTTCCTTCCCTCCCTCCCTTCTTTCCTCCTCCCCCTCCCTTCCTTCTTTCCTTCTTCCCCTTCCTTTATTCCTCCTCTCTTCTTTCCTTTTCCTTCCTTCTCACTTCCCGTTTTCTACAGTATATTGTCCTACTCGATGGAGGGGAGGGATAAAGTGAAGAGGGTAGGGGGTGATGATGGGGGGGAAATAAGGTAGGTAGGGGGTGATGGGGAGATAAGGTAGGTAGGGGGTGATGGGGAGAGAAGGTAGGTAGGGGGTGATGGGGAGATAAGGTAGGTAGGGGGTGATGGGGAGATAAGGTAGGTAGGGGGTGATGGGGAGATAAGGTAGGTAGGGGGTGATGGGGAGATAAGGTAGGTAGGGGGTGATGGGGAGATAAGGTAGGTAGGGGGTGATGGGGAGATAAGGTAGGTAGGGGGTGATGGGGAGATAAGGTAGGTAGGGGGTGATGGGGAGATAAGATAGGGGTGGAAGGGTGAGAAAATAAATCATGGCTTTCATTTCGCTGTGAAAAAATAAATTACTTTGTTTTATAAAAAAAATCTTTATTTTTAATTTTATTTCTTTATTATTTACGTTGGTTAATTGTTATTTTTAATTAATTTCCATTCTATTACCTCTCCCCTCTCTTCTTACCTCTCTTCTTCCCTCTCTCCTTCTCCCTCTCCCTCTCTCTTACCTCTCCCTCTCTCTTAGCTCTTCCTTCTCCCTCACCTCTCCCTCTCTCTTACCTCATCCCTCTCTCCCCCCTGCCCCCTCTCCCCCCTGCCCTCTTAAGCTTCTTTCACCTGTCAACTAATCATCTCTCTGGCTCACCTTCTCAGATACTCTTAAATAAAATTCCTTTGATGAAATTCTCACAAGACACAACTGAGAATTTATTTCAATATTAACTGTTTAAATGTTAAGTTAATGTTTGCTTGTTTTTTTTTTGTAAAGTAACACACACACACACACACACACACACACACACACACACACACACACACACACACACACACTAGTTGAAGTTTGCTTGATCTGATTTTCCTTCCATTTTATTATTATTATTATTATTATTATTATTATTATTATTATTAGGTTGAGTTTGGTTGAGTTAGATTAAGGTTTGAATTAGATTACGTTAACTCAGGTTAGAATCCGATATTTGCTATTTTTAACTTTTATTTCCACTAGGATTATTTTTTTTTATTTTTTATAACCGGTATGAAATTCTGTACCGAGGAGGGTGGGGGGGGGGGGGGGGGGTCAGACACCTCACGCCGGGGATGACAGCGTCGTGTTATGAGCTGTCTCTTCTACTCATTAAGGCGCCGGGCGAGTGTTTACACCTAGCTATATAGGCCTGGGGGGAGGGGATTGCCAGGTAGGTGGTTTTCACTCGTGATTTTGCTGTTTTTTAGTCACTTTAGTGGATGTAAGTTACCTGACTCACCTGACACCCGCTTTTCTTCTTCTTCTTCTTCTTCACCACTCGATACCTCCCTCCTCCTCCTCTTTATCTTCCTTTCTCCCCTCCCTCCTTCTTCTATTACCTCACCTGACACCTCTTCTTCCTTCTCCTCCTCCTTCTACCTGGCATTCCAACCCTCCCTCCCTCCCTTCCCACCTCCATCTCTCACCCCCCCTCCCCACTCTTTTCCCTCCAGCCTCACACTCCCTTCCCACCCCTCTCCCTGAGTCCTCTCACCCCCTCCCTCCCCCCCCTCTCCCCTCCTCTGTGACACGTTAATCGAGGAGAGTAGTCACACCTGTACCTCCTTCCCCCTCCCCCAACCTTTCCCCCAACCAGGTGTGTTTCTCTACCTCTTCCTCCCCCTCCCCTATATCCCCCCTCCCCCCAACACCATTAACCACCCTTCTTCTCCTCCCTCTTTCTCGTGTCTCTTTCTTCATTTTCTCCCCAGTTTATTTCTCCCCAACGTTACCCTCCCCGTCACCCCACCTCTCTATCTAAACACACACACACACACACACACACACACACACACACACACACACACACACACATTTGCAACCTCCTGCCGCCTCCCGCTCACAAGGAGATGTTGCAAGCTATTAAGCAGAGGTTGCACGAGCTGTCTTGCCAGGTCTCCCAGGGCCTGTGTTAGCTCAATGGTTAGCTGCTCTTAGGTCGCTGATGTCATGTGGTCCGGAAAATGTTTTTGAACTTCTTGTGTTGTGGGGGAAATGTTTTGGACTTGAAGTATGTTTAGGAATGTTTTGATGGCTGGTTTGAGAGAAATGTTTTGATGGGTGAATGTTTATAAGTGTTTTAACTCGTATGTGTAAGTCAGTGTTTAGTTTTAAGTCATGTTTGGAGGCAAATGTTTAAGAGCATAAATATAAATTAATGCCAAAAGTTATAAAATAGATCATTTAGTGTTTTTAATTGTTTGAAAACAATAAAATCCACAAGTCATATTTTTTACGTAAACATCTTTCTAAATAAACATCAGTTATGTAAAAAAAAAAGTCTTTAGTTGTAAATGTAAATGTTTTTAAAAATTTTAGTATATTTTTTCTTGAGATTTTATTTATTTATTTTTTGAGTCGTAAAAAGGAATGAATATTAAATTTTTAGGTGTAAATAATTATCTACAGCCATAGATGTAAATAACGTCTTCAGCCATAGATGTAAGTACTTTAAATTCATATGATACAAAATATATTCAAAGTAAAACAAAAATAGAGAAAATATCTGTAGTCTGGTTATAAACGTAAGGAAATTGTTGCCACCGTTCAGGAAATGCAAGAAAGTGTTTCCCTGTTTCAAGCCATTAAGCTGATGTTGCAAGGAGCTCTGGGTGCCACTTTCCCAGGCCATGAGGGTCAGTGTTCCCCAGGTACTTTCCGACTCCTTACATGTGGTCTGGAAAATTGTTGTTGTTGTTGTGGTTGTTGCTGTTATTGCTGTTGTTGTTGTTGTTGTTGTTGTTGTTGTTGTGGTGGTGCCTTATTAAGAAATGGAAGAAGTTGTTTGGAGACTTTAGAGAAAATGAGAGATAATATTTGGAGACTTTAGAGAAATAGAAGAAATTATTCTCAATCCTTAAAAAGAAATATAAGGAATTTTTTTTTTACAAGCCATCAACATAACATTAACATTATATTGCAGCATTTCTCTAAAGATGATTATTGCAATATGTCAACAAACTCAAGAAAAAACAACCATTATTTACCAAGAAACTACCTGCCCCAAAAAATATGTTACCATGTTGCAAGATCTTGGGTTGATTTTGCAAGCTATTTTAACTAGTTTTCTGGGCTATTAAAGTCAATTATGGGGGGAGGGGGGGGGGGAGAGGTATTACACAGTTGTTGCAAGTTGTTTGGAAACTATGTATTGGTAAATTATCAAGAAAGGCAGAGCTGTTAGTCAGAGGTTTTTTTGGGGGGGGGGGGAGGGAAGGAAGGGGGAAGTGAGGGAAAGGGGGAAGGAAGGAAGGGGGAAGTGAGGGATAGGGGGAAGGAAGGAAGGGGGAAGTGAGGGAAAGTGGGAAGGAAGGAAGGGGGAAGTGAGCTATTCAGTCACTTTTGGGAGCTCTTAGTTAGATGCTCCAAGTTTTCCACAAGATGTTTATTGCACACTATCATGCAATTGCTAGAATGTATGTCTCAGGTGTGCCTTGAGTGTGTTATGAGTGTGGTTGAGTGTGTTGAACAAATTTTGCGAGTGCTTCCATGGTCATTCAAGTCAATAGTTGGGAAGAACTATGAAAGTGACAGCTGATTGAGAAAATATATTATGCCACGACCCCAAGAAGAAATTGCAAGGTGGTGTTTCCGTTGTTGCAAGCTATTAAGCCAAAGGTTGCAAGTTGTCTGGCAGGCAAGCTTCTCGGGCCATTAACACGATTTTGTGAGGTATAAGACAGGCGTTGCAAGATATTCCCCGAGTGCTTATTGCAAGAAGTTAAGAAAATGCTACAATGGACTTCCGTGTTGCAACTCAAAAGGAAATTGTTGCATGGTGATCGTCTGGCTATTTTGCTATTATATCGATTTTAGGAAAGTATTAGGGATGCCTTGCTAGTTGTGCAGAAGTTGTTTATTTGCAACTAATGGAGAATTGCAGAGAAGCGGTTGTTCCCTGTTGCAAGGCATTAACGACTCCTTGCTCGGTGGTTAACGTTAATTCCCGCGCTGACTTGGGATACTGTTTAGTTTAAAGTTAAAATGGCGATGTTAAATTAGAGTTACCGAGAGTAAAGGTTAGTTTTAGAGGAAATGTGTTAGTTTTTAGTCAATTTTAGAAGTTTTAGAGTAAATGATAAAAATAACACGATAACAGCGATAATAATAACAACGATAACAAATGATAACAAAAACAACTATAACAGTACGAGACGATAACAAATAGTAACGATAACAATAACAAAAGTTAAATGAGAACAAACAATAACAAAATAATACACCACATTAGTTAAATAAACCATTTAGACCTAAGATATCAAGTAGACATTTAGACATAAGATATCAAGTAGACATTTAGACATAAGATATCAAGTAGACATTACAATTCATCTTGATCATTGTAAATACGACACAAGATAACATATACAGTCAAGTTATCATCCTAATGCATTAAGATAACAGATATCCCCCTTCTTGTGAGTAGATCAAAGGGTTATCACATCAAAGAGTTATTGGGTTATGCCGGGTGGGGGTAGTGCTTGCCAGGATAGCAGGTTGGTTATGGGTAAGATATCAGTAAGAAAGAGAGAGAGAGAGAGAGAGATGTTGTGTATGTTATTGGATAAATGAGTTGCAAGATATCAAGCTGCTGATGTTGCATGATATCGGGTTAGGTAGGTGTGGTTCAATGGTGGTATGAGAGGTAGGTGGTGCAATATATCAGGTTAGATGGTGCAAGAATCACTCTAATGTTTGTTTTTATTCCAGATATTGCAAGCAGCGTGAGGAAGGTTGCAACGGCGTGAGGAAAGTTGCAGCAGTGTGAGGGAGGCTTCAGGGGCGTGAGGGAGGCTTCAGGGGGGGTGAGGAATGTTGCAGGGGCATGGAGGCAACACTGTGAGGTATGAGGAAGTGTTGCAAGTTATGGAGGTGTTGTTGCAAGCGATCACCGCCCGGTTGAGAGCGATCAGGAATATTTGGTTTTGTGCCTCACTGATGTAGGAGGCGTGTGAGAGAGAGAGAGAGAGAGAGAGAGAGAGAGAGAGAGAGAGGGGGGTATAGAGTGGAAGAGAGAGATAAAGGGAGAGAGAGAAAGAGAGAGAGTTATCACATTGTTCCTCTTATTCCCTTTATTCATTATTGTTATATTATGTTTTAAATATTAACCCACATAAACATAGATTGCAATTAAGAGGTCAGGTGTTGCAAGAGCAGGAACAACAACACACTGATAGTAATAATTGCAATGAAAAAGTAAGATGGCATTTAGATGATATTGCAAGAAAAAAATTGATGTTGCATGATAAGTATGTCAGCTATTTGGAGCGTGGGAGGGGAAGGATGGAAGGGGAGGGAAGGAAAAGGAGAGAGAAAGGGAGAGAAATGAGGTAGAGGGGAAGGAAGAGAAGAGGAGAGAGGAAATAGAGGGAGGAGGTCTAGGAGGAGGAGAGGGGAAGGAAGAGGAGAGAGAGGAGGGGAAGGAGTTGGAGGGGAAGGAGTTGGAGAGGGAGTTTGACCCTTGGAGTAGGAGGTTGACCTTAGCATGAGTCTGAAAGAGGTTGCAATGTCGTCGCCCTACAGCACCGTGAAGACGTCTTGCAATGCTCACAGCCGGAACCACTCTTGCAATATTTACAATGCCGGTGATTTTTGCAACATAATAACTGGTGTGTGTGTGTGTGTGTGTGTGTGTGTGTGTGTGTGTGTGTGTGTGTGTGTGTTTCCAGTCGTCGATTAAATGCAAAACAAAATCAATGTTTTTTTTTATGTCACACGGTGGGAGATTTTTCGAGAGGAGGAGGAAGAGGATGATGACTTCGAGAGGAGAAGGAGGAGGAGGAGGAGGAGGTTGACCCTAGGAAGAGGAGGGAGAGGAGGAGGTTGACCCTAGGAAGAGGAGGGAGAGGAGGAGGAGGAGGAGGAGTCAGCCAGCCAGGGTGGGGGGGGGGGGGTCGATGTTCGGCCGCTCTAAAAACCTCATAATATATTCATCGCTACTGAGGTGTGAGGGATACAGGGGGGAGGGGGGGGTGAGGGATACAGGGGGGGAGCGGGGGTGAGGGATACAGGGGGAGGGGGGGATACAGGAGGGGAGGTGAGGGATACAGGGTTGTTGTTGTTGTTAACACTTAGGTAATTTCAGCCTATCACATAAATATTTTCTAACGCTATAACATTACTTGTGAGAGAGAGAGAGAGAGAGAGAGAGAGAGAGAGAGAGAGAGAGAGAGAGAGAGAGAGAGAGAGAGAGTTGCCAAATATCAATAACTAAATCCAATATATTTTTGGGGGTCATCCAGCTCTGTAATTTTTTTTTCGCGAATATTACTTTTATTTCGACGCCGAAGGTAAATTGTCGAGGAATTGTGACGGAGTAGAGGATGGCGTGTGGAGAGAGAGAGAGAGAGAGAGAGAGAGAGATGGGGGGTGATAATGAACGTGGGGAGAGTTGAGTAGGAGGGTAGAGGTGGGGAGAGAAGTGGAGTAGAGAGAGAGGGTTATTGGGGAGTGTGGAGGGAGGGGAGTTAGGAAGATGTGAGGAGGGGAAGGTATGGGGAGAGGGGGAGGACGGGGAGTTGCGAGTCACGTAGTGGTGAGTCATGAGTCACAATAGAGGTAGTGAGTGACTGGTGGTGAGTCACGAGTTAGCGGGGCTAGCAGGAGGCAGCCAACCCGTCAGCGCTAATCTTCATTCCGCCTTGGACTCTCCCGGAGCTTGAGAAATCGCCGTTGACTTGTGTTATTTTCCTCTCAGAGACGACAAGAGGCAAATGCAAAAGCGCTGTTGCTTCTGGAGAGTGAGATAAAAAGAGAGAGAGAGAGAGAGAGAGAGAGAGAGAGAGAGAGAGAGAGATAACTTCGTCACCAAAATCATCAAAATGCCATTCGAAAAATTTAAGGTTGAAATTGTAGGTAGAAATTCCTTCCCTCTTCTTCCTACGTTCCCTTCTCTATCACCTCCCCCTCCTACCACCCCTTCCCATCTACCCCCTCCCCTCCTCTACCCCCACCTCCTACCTCTCCCCCTTCCACCAGCCCCTCTCCCATCTACACCATCCCCTCATTTTCCCCCCCGTCCCTTCTCTCTCCTCCATCATCCCTCTCTCCTACCTCCCCCTTGTCCAACCTTCCCTACCTCTCCCACCTTCACCATCATTACCCCCCCCCCCCACCTCTTCCTCCTTCACCTCCCTCCCCACCTTTAGCATCCGTCTCTCCAACCCCTTTCAATTTTATCATCCCCCCACCCCCCCTCATCCCCCCACCCCCCTCCACCCCCCCACACCCCCCCCCGAAGAAGAAGGATGCTGCCAGTAGTGTGTAGTATATCAGATAACTCGCCTCCATAGTGTAAAGATCCCCGCTTGGAGATAAATTGTGAGAGTGAGATGCGTATGTTCCTGACGAGAGAGAGAGAGAGAGAGAGAGAGAGAGAGAGAGAGAGAGAGAGAGAGAGAGAGAGAGAGAGTTCTATTTCTGGGGAGACTCTCGCTTCTCCATCTTGCTAAGGTAAAATGTGAGTTTGTGAGTTTGTTAGTACAGATGATGAGGTCGGGAGGTAGGGTGGGGTGAGGTAAGGTGAGGTGGGGCAGGGAGATGAGGTGGGGTGGGGTGGGGTTAGGTGGTGAAGTGGGGCGGGGAGGTTAGGTGAGGTGATGAAGTCTTTAAGTATAAACACAAACACACACACGCACGCACGCACGCACGCACGCACGCACGCACGCTCCACCTCACAAATATTTATGAGTCACTCTACGACCTCATCCATTTAGACTGCCGCTGCCTATCACGAGGTCAGATGACACCCATACACTTATACAGTATTAGGTGTATTTATATGTATATGCTACGTTAGATAGGGATAAAATAGCCGAGTTAGCTTTTTAAAGTAACTGATATTATGTTTCGTTAAGGAAGAAAGTTTTATTTTTTGTAAGGTTAGATTAGGTTAGATTAGGTTAGATTAGGTTAGGTTAGATTAGATTAGGTTAGATTAGGTTAGATTAGGTTAGATTAGGTTAGGTTAGGTTAGGTTAGATTAGGTTAGATTAGGTTAGATTAGGTTAGATTAGGTTAGGTTAGGTTAGGTTAGGTTAGATTAGGTTAGATTAGATTAGATTAGGTTAGGTTAGATTAGGTTAGATTAGGTTAGGTTAGGTTAGGTTAGATTAGGTTAGGTTAGGTTAGGTTAGATTAGGATAGGTTAGTTTTAGGTTAGGTTAGGTTAGGTTAGGTTAGGTTAGGTTCTGTACTTAGCTAATACTCCTTTTTGTCTCACCTCTCATGTTCCTACGTATATTAAGATAGTCGGGGTCAAGCTCGTTAAGGGTGATTAGGTCATTAGGTCAGGTGTGAGTGAGAAGGAAGAGAAGAGTTCAATTTTACCATCAATATTTCACAAACAACAACATAATTCTATTTCTCCCTCACGCCTCACGCTGTAAGTGGAATGGACAGTCTAGTGGAGGGAGGTATTGCCCCAATTTTTCCTCGATTTTAGGATAAGTGATGGGAGAGTGTGTGTGTGTGGGAGAGAGTGTGTGTGTGGGAGAGAGTGTGTGTGTGTGTGTGTGTGTGTGGGAGAGAGTGCGTGTGTGTGTGGGAGAGAGTGTGTGTGTGGGAGAGTGTGTGTGTGTGTGGGAGGGAGAGTGTGTGTGTGTGGGAGAGAGTGTGTGTGTGGGAGAGTGTGTGTGTGTGTGGGAGGGAGAGTGTGTGTGTGTGTGGGAGGGAGAGTGTGTGTGTGTGTGGGAGAGAGTGTGTGTGTGTGTGTGTGGGAGAGAGTGTGTGTGTGTGGGAGAGAGTGCGTGTGTGTGTGGGAGAGAGTGTGTGTGTGGGAGAGTGTGTGTGTGGGGGGGGAGAGAGTGTGTGTGTGTGTGTGGGAGAGAGTGCGTGTGTGTGTGGGAGAGAGTGTGTGTGTGGGAGAGTGTGTGTGTGGGGGGGGAGAGAGTGTGTGTGTGTGTGGGAGAGAGTGTGTGTGTGTGTGTGGGAGAGAGTGTGTGTGTGTGTGGGAGAGAGAGAGTGTGTGTGTGTGTGGGAGAGAGTGTGTGTGTGTGTGTGGGAGAGAGTGTGTGTGTGTGTGGGAGAGAGAGAGTGTGTGTGTGTGTGGGAGAGAGTGTGTGTGTGGGAGAGAGTGCGTGTGTGTGTGTGGGAGAGAGTGTGTGTGTGTGTGTGGGAGAGAGTGTGTGTGTGTGGGAGAGAGTGTGTGTGTGGGAGAGAGTGCGTGTGTGTGTGTGGGAGAGAGTGCGTGTGTGTGTGTGTGGGAGAGAGTGTGTGTGGGAGAGAGTGCGTGTGTGTGTGGGATAGAGTGTGTGTGTGTGTGTGTGTGGGAGAGAGTGTGTGTGTGTATGGGAGGGAGAGTTTGTGTGTGTGGGAGAGAGAGTGTGTGTGTGTGGGAGAGAGAGTGTGTGTGTGGGAGTGAGGGCGTGTGTGTGGGAGGGAGGGCGTGTGTGTGTGTGTGTGTGTGTGTGTGTGTGTGTGTGTGTGTGTGTGGTGAGGGCGTGTGTGTGTTTGTGGGAGGGAGAGTGTGTGTGTGGGTGGGAGAGTGTGTGTGTGGGTGGGAGTGTGTGTGTGTGTGTGTGTGTGGGAGGGTGAGTGTAGGAGAGGAGGTGTGTGGAATGGAAGGGTGAATATGGGAGGGAAGATGAGTGTGGGAAGGAAAATGCGTGTCGGAGGGTAGGTGTGTTGGAAAGTGTGTGGCAGGAGGAGTGTGAAGGAGAGAGGGAGGGTGTGTGTATGGGAGGGAAGGTGTGTGTGTATGGGAGGGAGGGTGTGTGTGTATGGGAGGGAGGGTGTGTGTATGGGAGGGAGGGTGTGTGTATGGGAGGGAAGGTGTGTGTGTATGGGAGGGAAGGTGTGTGTGTATGGGAGGGAGGGTGTGTGTATGGGAGGGAGAAGACACAACAGAAACAGATGGGATGGAACACTTAAGCCGTCTAACAGAGGCAACAGTATACACATTAGGCCTCAACAGATTAACAGAACCACAGGAATACAGACAACAGTATACACAAAGTCCTATGGGCATACCTGTTCGGATTAATTAAACTGACATACCTGGCAAACACCTAACTAACTCACCACCGTATAATGCATCAACATACCTGGGCACAATTAGTTACCCCACCTGTACCTACCTGTTTAATTAATTAATGTAATCCAGGTGATGTATATAGGTTAGCTGTTTCGTTTGTTTGTTTATAGTTGGTCTTTAAGGTCGATGATCACGTATTGTTAGATAGGAAAAAACGGTCTTATTATTATGGTGATGAAATTAATACATTTTCTATATTATATTCCCACGAACATTATACGCATGTACGCTACACTCAAGACACATGCGTACATCACTCACCTACACATGCACGTAACCATCACATTACGTACAGTGAATAAGATATGTGTACCTCTTGTGTATGATGAATAAATACAGTGACTAAGAGAGAGAGAGAGAGAGAGAGAGAGAGAGAGAGATGCTGTATTCTGAAGGCTAATAAATCTACCTTATACATCACCTTAATTAATAGGTTAATTCATCACACGCAAGAGACTAACACCACCACCTCACCTCTCAGTGTCAAGGTGCACGAGTATACTGAAGGTGTTAACTCGGTATACTGAAGGTGTTAACTCGGTATACTGAAGGTGTTAACTCGGTATACTGAAGGGCTGAGTTACATGGACCATCCCCTCTCACCTCCCCATCATCCCCTCTCTCACCTCCCCATCACTCCCTCTCCTACCATTCCCTCTCCCCTCCCACCATTCCCTCTCCCCTCCCCACCCTACTCCTATCACCCCTCTCTCCTAACCCCTCCCCCTCCCACCATCCCCTTTCTCCCTCCCCTCTGCCATCCCCACCTTCCCCACCCCTCCCCTCCCCACCATTCTCCAGCGCTGAGTTGGTCCCAGGAGTGTGGGGGAAATGAGAAGGTTTCTAGCCACAATTCCCTGCCACTGGTCTCGGAGACTTGCTGGGGTGGTGGCAGGGAGATGGTAGGGTGGTGGCAGGGTGATGGCAGGGAGATGGTAGGGTGGTGGCAGGGTGATGGCAGGGAGATGGTAGGGTGGTGGCAGGGTGGTGGCAGGGAGATGGTAGAGAGGTGGCAGGGATGTGGTAGGGTGGTGGCAGGGAGGTGGTGGAGAGGTGGCAGGGAGGTGGTAGGGTGGTGGCAGGGAGGTGGTAGAGAGGTGGCAGGGAGGTGGTAGGGTGGTGGCAGGGAGGTGGTAGAGAGGTGGCAGGGAGGTGGTAGGGTGGTGGCAGGGAGGTGGTAGGGTGGTGGCAGGGAGATGACAGGGAGATTCCACCATGACGTCTCCAGTTAGGGAATAAAACTAGAGACAAGATGTTCCTCACTTCATTTCACACCTCTCTCTCTCTCTCTCTCTCTCTCTCTCTCTCTCTCTCTCTCTCTCTCTCTCTCTCTCTCTCTCTATCTCTCTCTCTCTCTCTCTCTCTCTCTCTCCTTTTTTGTTCTCCAGATTCATGCTTTTCTTTCCTCTTCCTCTTCTCCCCCTCCTCTTTCCCCCTCCTCCCCCTCCTCCTCCTCCCCTCCTCTTTCCCCCTCCTCCCCCCTCCTCCTCCCCTCCTCTTTCCCCCTCCTCCTCCCCTCTTCCTCCTAGCTAAAGATAGCCTCCTCACTCCCCCTCCCTCAATCTTTATATGTCTCGTTATGCTGTGAAGGCGCTGGTCACTCCTCCTGTAACTAACGCTGCTCCTGGTCACTCCCTCTCAGCTATGGCGGCCGCACCTCTCTCATCTGATGCTCTGAGACAAGAAAAGTATCTCTCATCTCTTAAGTCTCAGCTCAGAACCCTCTCTTGAACCCGAGTCTCTCATCTTAAGAGATATCTCGTGAGGAAATTACACACAGGGAGTCCAGCGTGTCTCTCTCTCTGCTCCCATTCTCCCTCCTTCGCTACCTCCCATTTTCCTTCCCTTCCCCTCTCCCTTCCTTTCTCCCTCTTTCTCCCTCCCTCTACTTTCTTTCACCCTCTCCCCCCCCCCCTCTCTTTCCGCCCCCCTCTCTCTCCCTCAGGACCAGGTTTCAGCATCACTCACAGACCCAGCGCCAGTGCCGATATCCCCAGCAGTGCGGTAAATAGGTACTGTCCCTCCACTACTGCCCGCTGGGGGGGGGGAGCTGGCCTGATACTGTTCCTCCCCTACTGTCTGCTGGGGGGGGGGGGGGGGAGCTGGCCTGGTACTAGCCCCTCCGCTACTGCCCCTCCCCTACTGCTCCTCCCCTACTGCCCCTCCCCTACTGCTCCTCCCCTACCGCCCCTCCCCTACTGCTCCTCCCCTACTGCCCCTCCCCTACTGCCCCTCCCCTACTGCCCCTCCCCTACTGCTCCTCCCCTACTGCCCCTCCCCTACTGCCCCTCCCCTACTGCTCCTCCCCTACTGCCCCTCCCCTACTGCCCCTCCCCTAACTGCCCCTCCCCTAACTGCCCCTCCCCTAACTGCCCCTCCCCTAACTGCCCCTCCCCTACTGCCCCTCCCCTACTGCTCCTCCCCTACTGCTCCTCCCCTATTTACTACTGCTGTTGTTGGCATTATTATTATTATTATTATTATTATTATTATTATTATTATTATTATTAACTAAACATTCCTGCTAAAGTGTTTACGTCAGTAGATGTTTAGCAGACTGTACTGGCGTCATTACTGTCTACAGACTTACACAGACAGGAACTGACAGACACAGACAGATATACATTCAGACAAACAAGCAAATGAAATAGATAGACAGATAGATAGATAGACAGAAAAACAGACACACCACCAGACAGACAGACAGACAAAAACAGAGACACCACCAGAAAAATAAACAAACAGACTTACAAAGACACAGACAGACAGACATGAAGAAAGAAACATAGAGACAGACATATAGACAAATAGACAGACAAGAGAAGACAGATACTGACAGACAGATAGAGACAGTAGACAAAGAGACACTCAGTGGTTATCGCCTTAGATGATATGGTCGCCTTTAAACATGGCTTCCCGGCCCCAGAACTTCCAATGGAAAGTTATATTTTTTTCAGTTCCAATAGCGATCACTTTATCTTACCCGCCGCCACACCCGCCCCGTGTCCTGCCCTGTTTATAACCTACGCTGACGAGGGTAGGGTGAGAGAGAGAGAGAGAGAGAGAGAGAGAGAGAGAGAGAGAGAGAGAGAGAGAGAGAGGTTCTACCATCAACTTATTCACAGAGTTCATTGATAATTTATAGTCGATGTTCACCTCTCTCTCTCTCTCTCTCTCTCTCTCTCTCTCTCTCTCTCTCTCTCTCTCATATTTCCTTCCTTCTTCCCTTACCTGACTAGTCTACCTGTCCCCACCTTCCCTCCCACCCTTTCCTTCGTTTCCCCTCCCTCCCTCGTTTCCTCTCCCTCCCTCGTTTCCCCACCATCCTCTCCCCCTCTCCTCCTCTCCCTCCCTGTATCAAACATATTCACCAACACACAACGTAGATAAAAATAAAGCTGTCAGGAGGAGTGTGGAGGCCCCAGCTCGTGGGTCTGAATACATTGACAAGAGAACCTACTGTGACCTGGGGGGTGACCTGAGACCTGGGGGGTGTTCTGAGACCTGGGGGGGTGACCTGAGACCTGGGGTGACCTGAGACCTGGGGTGACCTGAGACCTGGGGGTGACCTGAGACCCGGGGGTGATCCGTGAAGGTGACCTGACACAAGACAGGAGGGTGACCTGAGACCTGGGGGTGACCTAAGACCGTGGGGCTTTACCTGGTGTGACCTGAGACCGTGGGGCGTTACCTGGTGTGACCTTAGACCCGGGGGTGATCCGTGAAGGTGACCTGACACAAGACAGGAGGGTGACCTGAGACCTGGGGGTGACCTGAGACCTGGGGGGTGACCTGAGACCTGGGGGTGACCTGAGAGCTAAACTTCCGTCATCGTTGTGGGAGAAAAACTGTGTCACGGGGAATCCCCTTGAAACACCGCCTGATTGTACCTCCCCCTTCCCCTTCCCCCCCTTCCCCTTCCTCCCCCTTCCCCTTTCCTCTCCCGTTCCTCCCCTTCCCACCTTCCCCCCCCGCACACACATTCATCTCCTTAAGTAGTATAAATTGCCGCCCAGATAAGCGCAGTGGCGAGGAGTGGGCGTGGGAGAGGTGAGAGTGGGGTGAGGGGGAGCTGAGTGAGAGGTGGAAAAGCGGAATGGGAATGTGTTGACAAGGGGAAGGAATTGAGAGGGAAGTAAGAGGTGGTAGAGGTAATGGAGAGGGAGGTGAGAGGTGGAAGAGGGAAGGGAGAGAGGGAGAGGAGAGATGAAAGAGGTAAAGGAGATGGAAGTGAGAGGTGAAAGAAGTAAGAGGGAGGGAGGTGAGAGGGAAGGACAAGTTGAGAGGGAATGGGAGGTAGAATGATTTTAATCCCACTCACCACATAAACTCATCTCGGCCTCACTTATTACAGTTTATCCCACTCGTCACCGCTAATCCCACTCAGTACACTTAATCCCACTCAGTACACTTAATCCCTAATACGTATCTCGTGTGTTAATCCTCTCTCTCTCTCTCTCTCTCTCTCTCTCTCTCTCTCTCTCTCTCTCTCTCTCTCTCTCTCTCTCTCTCTCTCTCTCTCTCCATCATTCTTCTCTTCCCATTTTTTGTCTTATCTCACTCTCTCACTCTTCCATCTTTATTAAATGTCCCTTTTCCTTCCTTTCTCATTCCCTCCCTTCCTTCTCATCTCACTCTTTCCCTTCCATTCCTTCACTCCGTCTCTTCCTTCCTTCTTTACTCTCCCACTCTCTTCCTCTTTTCCTTATTAACTCTCCCATTCTTTCTCGCCTTCTTTAACACTTCCACTACCTCTCTTCCTTTTTATCCATTCCCTCTCCCTCCCTCCCTCCCTCCCTCTCACTTTTTCTTATTAACTCTCCCACTCACTCCCTCCCTCTCATCCTGGGTGGGAGGAAACGTGATGATATAACAGATAGAGAGAAAAGCCGATTACTACCCACCTCCCTTCCTTCCCTCTCCCCCCTTCCCATCCCCCCTTCCTACCCCCCCCCTTCCCCTCCTTCAGCTCGTCCACGATACATTTGGAGACTCCTAATTGGTGGAGATCCTGGGGGCAACACACTGCTACACTCACACCTCCTCTAAGGGCTTTTTTCTTATCTCTCCTCCTCGTGGTGATTAGTCTTAAGTGCATCTTGACCCTCAGACCAGTGTGGATCTGGAAGGAGGCTGGGAACCACTTAACGTCTGTCTGTGTTTGTTTATCAGCGGCTTAGGCAGTGATTAATGATTTTCACAGTGGTGGGGATCCCGGCCTTTGGAACCATAAGAGTGTGTATACTTTCACAGTGGTGGGGAACATATTCTTATCAGTGAAGGTGTGGAGAGGGTGGGAGGGTGTATGTGGAGGGGTGGGGGGTGTATGTGGAGGGGTGGGGGTATGTAGAGGGGTGGGGGGGTGTATGTGGAGGGGTGGGAGGGTGTATGTGGAGGGGTGGGAGGGTGTATGTAGAGGGGTGGGGGGTGTATGTAGAGGGGTGGAGGGGTGGGAGGGTGTATGTGGAGGGGTGGGAGGGTGTATGTAGAGGGGTGGGGGGTGTATGTGGAGGGGTGGGGGGTGTATGTAGAGGGGTGGGGGGTGTATTTGGAGGGGTGGGGGGTGTATGTGGAGGGGTGGGAGGGTGTATGGAGAGGGGGGAGGGTGTATGTGAAGGGGTGGGGGAGGGTGTATGTGAAGGGGTGGGGGAGGGTGTATGTGGAGGGGTGGGGGAGGGTGTATGTGGAGGGGTGGGAGGGTGTATGTGAAGGGGTGGGGGAGGGTGTAGGTGTACTTTTAACAGTGATATATGATGTTGTTTTCCCGACACAGTGACAGAAGCTGCCCCCAACTCTCTCACCTTCAACACACAGGGAGAGACCTAACCTAACCTAACCTAACCTAACCTAACCTAGCATTGGTGTTTGTACCTTAAGGACTGTTAAACTCATCTCCTCCTTCATCCTTGGTGTAACATCCTCAAAAGACTCCTTAGCTTTTGGCTCGTTGATAGTAGTGAACCCCCAACACGTCTTTCAGAGTTTCACCGATTCTATTCCCGGCTTGTAGAGGGAGGCGGGGCGAGCTGGCACTTGTCTCTCGTTGGAAGTAGAAGGAAATTTATGATAAGTTTTTTTTTGGTAAACATTGGTTAATTTTTTTTTTCAATGATTAGTAATTCTAGGTAATGCGTCTCTCAGCCAATCATGATGTGAGTTGAGGTATAGGTAATGCGTCTCTCAGCCAATCATAATGTGAGTTGAGGTAGTGGTGTCACCCAGTGTTGTGGTGGCCGTCTGGTTGTCATGGACCAGGACTAACACACACACACACACACACACAAACACTCACACACACACACACACACACATTAATTTTACCCTGCTGTTAATAATGACGTGGGTTAAGCCTTTTGATACCTTAAGCTCTGTAGCACTGATAACAGATAAACACATTTATTATTTATTATTTAAATAGCCTGGCGTATAGTGCAGTATATAAGAAGTATATAGTGTATAGCAGAACGAATTTATGTACATTTAGAGTATTCGTTAATGACACGGGGAATTCTGGCCAGCCCGCAGCTACAGCAAAATACATACAGTTGTAATATTTATTGTCTGCCTTGTAATACAGTAGCCATTACCTGTATGTTGATGTGTGTGTTTCTTACACTACATCACTCTATTTACTTACCTTGAAGTTTGTGTTAATGAGCTTACCTGGAGGCTTGTGTATACAGGTATTTTAACAATATAACCCTCGACCTACTCACTACTTCTTACCCAACACGTAAACAAACATTGAAACGGAATTGAAATTCTCACTACCTTCATATTGACGTGTAAGGGTTTAAAATATATCTGGACAAATTGGTGTGATATTACGTTTAGAAATTTACCTTACTTCCTTTTCCCTCTCGCACTAACAAGACTCGTAACCTCCTCATGACATACATACATACATACATAGGATCTCAGTGTGTGTGTGTGTGTGTGTGGATCAATTCAGACTCCCACATTAGAATTTCCCTTCTCAAGATCCAGACGTCTGAAAATAGGGATATGTTGACTTTTTTTCCCCTCCCTGCTGCCTGATGCTCCCTAGAAAGTCGCTCGTGTTATCTGATGCGCCAGGTGTATCCGCTCTAAAGAAATTCGTGGTAGCTTTTTTATATATATACTGTATATGCCCTGTGTGCTGTTTATAGCGCTTTTCGATTTTGTGTAGCGTTTTTTTTAGCGTTTTTTGTACTTTGTTTAGCGATTTTCGATTTTATTTAGCGATATTTGTACTTAGACGTTTTCCATTAAGATTAAAACTTTCTGATTTATAAACTCTTGATTCATTGAGTAATTAAAAGGTGGTTACACACACACACACACACACACACACACACACACACACACACACACACACACACACTCTTTTGTAGCCGTCTTGAGTTGGGAGGGAGTGGAAAGGGGAATGAGAGAGAGAGAGAGAGAGAGAGAGAGAGAGAGAGAGAGAGAGAGAGCTATCTTTTTTCCCCCTCACCACTTCTTTCACTTCACAAAGATCTATTCCGATTTGTTCGAACCGGGAGTTGAGTTTGACAGCCGAGACCTGAGGCGGGTATCGACGTGGTGTACTGGAGTTTAGGGTGGCTGGCTGGCCGGCTGGTAGATTGACTGTGTGGCTGGCTGGTTGATAGACTGACTGTGAAGCTGGTAGACTGGCTGACTGACTAGTTGGCTTGCTGGCTGGCAGAATGATTGGCGGGCTGACTGGCTAGCTATCTGGTAGATCTGCTGACTAACTGGCTTGCTGATAGACTGACTGTGTGTAGCTTTCTATCTATCTAGTTGTATATTTGGTCTTGTGGTCGGGACATACCCAGCTGAGTCACTTCACCAACATAACCAAGATGGCGGCGTGGAGGTGTGTGGATACTGTTGTGAAATTATACTCCTGGAGACGGGAAGAAAATGAACGCAGAGAGCTTTTGAGAATGTCTGGCCGCCTCCGTTAAGCGAGGTGTAGCAGTGAGATATTCCGTTAAGCGAGGTGTGGCAGTGAGATATTCCGTTAAGCGAGGTGTAGCAGTGAGATATTCCGTTAAGCGAGGTGTAGCAGTGAGATATTCCGTTAAGCGAGGTGTAGCAGTGAGATATTCCGTTAAGCGAGGTGTAGCAGTGAGATATTCCGTTAAGCGAGGTGTGGCAGTGAGATATTCCGTTAAGCGAGGTGTGGTAGTGAGATATTCCGTTAAACGAGGTGTGGTAGTGAGATATTACGTTAAACGAGGTGTGGTAGTGAGATGTTCCGTTAAGCGAGGTGTGGTAGTGAGATATTCCGTTAAGCGAGGTGTAGCAGTGAGATATTCCGTTAAGCGAGGTGTGGTATTGAGATATTCCGTTAAGCGAGGTGTGGTAGTGAGATATTCCGTTAAGCGAGGTGTGGCAGTGAGATATTCCGTTAAACGAGGTGTGGTAGTGAGATACTCCGTTAAGCGAGGTGTGGTAGACGGTGTGGAGGAAAGTTTGGGGTGAATTATTATTAGACGTTGAGTGTGAGAGACGGGTCTATGTGAGGAACGTCTCAATGGATGCTGGACGGAGACACAGACAGATTGAGAACGAGACAGATTGCGAACGAGACAGACAGATAGATTGACAGGTTGAGAGTAAGAGGCAAACTTCCGTAAACCACATCCCTGACACAACTAAACCGGCCTAAACCACATCCCTGACACAACTAAACCGGCCTAAACCACATCCCTGACACAACTAAACCGCCCTAAACCACATCCCTGACACAACTAAACCGCCCTAAACCACATCCCTGACACAGCTAAACCGCCCTAAACCACATCCCTGACACAGCTAAACCGCCCTAAACCACATCCCTGACACAGCTAAACCGCCCTAAACCACATCCCTGACACAACTAAACCGCCCTAAACCACATCCCTGACACAACTAAACCGCCCTAAACCACATCCCTGACACAACTAAACCGCCCTAAACCACATCCCTGACACAACTAAACCGCCATAAACCACATCCCTGACACAACTAAACCGCCATAAACCACATCCCTGACACAACTAAACCGCCCTAAACCACATCCCTGACACAACTAAACCGCCCTAAACCACATCCCTGACACAACTAAACCGCCATAAACCACATCCCTGACACAACTAAACCGCCATAAACCACATCCCTGACACAACTAAACCGCCCTAAACCACATCCCTGACACAACTAAACCGCCCTAAACCACATCCCTGACACAACTAAACCGCCCTAAACCACATCCCTGACACAACTAAACCGCCCTAAACCACATCCCTGACACAACTAAACCGCCCTAAACCACATCCCTGACACAACTAAACCGCCCTAAACCACATCCCTGACACAACTAAACCGCCATAAACCACATCCCTGACACAACTAAACCGCCCTAAACCACATCCCTGACACAGCTAAACCGCCTTAAACCACATCCCTGACACAACTAAACCGCCCTAAACCACATCCCTGACACAACTAAACCGCCCTAAACCACATCCCTGACACAACTAAACCGCCCTAAACCACATCCCTGACACAACTAAACCGCCCTAAACCACATCCCTGACACAACTAAACCGCCATAAACCACATCCCTGACACAACTAAACCGCCCTAAACCACATCCCTGACACAACTAAACCGCCCTAAACCACATCCCTGACACAACTAAGCCGCCCTAAACCACATCCCTGACACAACTAAACCGCCCTAAACCACATCCCTGACACAACTAAACCGCCCTAAACCACATCCCTGACACAACTAAACCGCCCTAAACCACATCCCTGACACAACTAAACCGCCATAAACCACATCCCTGACACAACTAAACCGCCCTAAACCACATCCCTGACACAACTAAACCGCCTTAAACCACATCCCTGACACAACTAAACCGCCCTAAACCACATCCCTGACACAACTAAACCGCCCTAAACCACATCCCTGACACAACTAAACCGCCCTAAACCACATCCCTGACACAACTAAACCGCCATAAACCACATCCCTGACACAACTAAACCGCCATAAACCACATCCCTGACACAACTAAACCGCCCTAAACCACATCCCTTTAACACGATAAACCCAAACCATCAAGCGAGCAGTGGGGGGGGGGGGGGGGGGGGGGCGAGGGAGAGGAGAGAAGGAAGAAAAATAAAGAGGTAGTTACGGCAGGAGGAGGGGGAGGGGGGGAGGGAGGGGGTGGAGGGGAGGGTGAGGGGCAGAAGGAGGGAGGGGGGTGGGGGAGAGTGAGGAGCAGAAGGGAGGGGGGAGGGAGGGAGTGGAGGGGAGAGTGAGGGACAGAAGGAGGGGGGGAGGGAGGGGGTGGAAGGGAGAGTGAGGGACAGGATGGAAGGGGGGGGGGGGGTGAAAATAATGATGGAGAAGCCTCACTAAATTCCTCATCTACATGGTGATCCCTATCGAGACTTTTCTGTGTTTTTATCAGGATAGGAAATGAAGATTATGCAAATGAGACGCCCTGACATTTCGTGACATAGTATAGTGGTGGGTGAAAGTGGATATCCCGTGGGGGGGGAGGGGGGACTAGGGGTGAGGGGGGACTTGGGGGAGAGGGGGGACTGGGGGTGAGGGGGGACTAGGGGGGGGTAGTTTTTATGTTATTGATTGGGTTTACCGGTAATCCGTTTTCTACGAGTGGGAGGGAGGGAGGGAGGAGGTTGGAGTAAAGGGGGGAGGGTGAGAGAAGGTTGGAGTAAAGGGGGGAGGGAGGAGGTTGGAGTAAAGGGGGAGGGTGAGAGAAGGTTGGAGTAAAGGGGGGAGGGTGAGAGAAGGTTGGAGTAAAGGGGGAGGGTGAGAGAAGGTTGGAGTAAAGGGGGGAAGGAGGAGGTTGGAGTAAAGGGGGAGGGTGAGAGAAGGTTGGAGTAAAGGGGGGAGGGTGAGAGAAGGTTGGAGTAAAGGGGAGGGAGGGTGAGAGAAGGTTGGAGTAAAGGGGAGGGAGGGTGAGAGAAGGTTGGAGTAAAGGGGGGAGGGTGAGAAAAGGTTGGAGTAAAGGGAGGGAGGGTGAGAGAAGGTTGGAGTAAAGGGGGGAGGGTGAGAGAAGGTTGGAGTAAAGGGGGGGAGGGAGGGAGAAGGTTGGAGTGAAGGGGGGGGAGGGTGAGAGAAGGTTGGAGTAAAGGGGGGAGGGTGAGAGAAGGTTGGAGTAAAGTGGGGGAGGGTGAGAGAAGGTTGGAGTAAAGGGGGAGGGTGGGAGAAGGTTGGAGTAAAGGGAGGGAGGATGAGAGAAGGTTGGAGTAAAGGGAGGGAGGATGAGAGAAGGTTGGAGTAAAATGGGGGAGGGTGAGAGAAGGTTGGAGTAAAGGGGGGAGGGTGAGAGAAGGTTGGAGTAAAGGGGGGAGGGATGAGAGAAGGTTGGAGTAAAGGGGGGGAGGGTGAGAGAAGGTTGGAGTAAAGGGGGGGAGGGTGAGAGAAGGTTGGAGTAAAGGGGGGAGGGTGAGAGAAGGTTGGAGTAAAGGGGGGAGGGTGAGAGAAGGTTGGAGTAAAGGGGGGAGGGTGAGAGAAGGTTGGAGTAAAGGGGGGGAGGGTGAGAGAAGGTTGGAGTAAAGGGGGGGAGGGTGAGAGAAGGTTGGAGTAAAGGGAGGGAGGGTGAGAGAAGGTTGGAGTAAAGGGGGGGAGGGTGAGAGAAGGTTGGAGTAAAGGGAGGGAGGGTGAGAGAAGGTTGGAGTAAAGGGGGGGAGGGTGAGAGAAGGTGGAGTAAAGGGGGGAGGGGAGAAGGTTGGAGTAAAGGGGGAGGGATGAGAGAAGGTTGGAGTAAAGGGGGGAGGGTGAGAGAAGGTTGGAGTAAAGAGGGGAGGGTGAGAGAAGGTTGGAGTAAAGGGAGGGAGGGTGAGAGAAGGTTGGAGTAAAGGGGGGAGGGTGAGAGAAGGTTGGAGTAATGGTGAATGTTCATAGTGTGTAAGGTTAGGTTAGGTTAAGTTTAGTTAGGTTAGGTTACGTTAGGCTGAATTAGGATTAGGTTAGGTTAGGTTAGGTTAAGTTTAGTTAGGTTTAGGTTAAGTTAGGTTAGGTTAGGTTAGGTTAGGTTGGGTTAGGTTGGGTTTGATTAGGTTAGGTTAGGTTAGGTTAGGTTAGGTTAGGTTAGGTTAGGTTAGGTTGAAGACTTGTCGACATATTTCAGGTGTTTCTCGTCTCAGGTCATAATTAGTCATGGTGGCCGGGAGCTGTGTTTGTTTACTAATTAAGGAGTCGTGTTGGAGGTGTGTGTGTGTGTGTGTGTGTGTGTGTGTGTGTGTGTGTGTGTGTGTGTGTGTGTGTGTGTGTGTGTGTGTGTGTGTGTGAACCTAAAAAAAAAAACATCACTATATCATCTTTAAACACCTCCACCTTTAAAACACCTACATATATTCAGGTGTGTTAGTGGGGGCCTATATATACACACCTGCCCGACACACCTGAACTCATACACCTGTTGAAGCTGAAGTTACTGTGTGGGGGGGTGGGCGTTAAAGATGTGAGGTGGAGACGGGAAAGAGAGAGAGAGAAAGAGAGAGAGAGAGAGAGAAAGAGAGAGAGAGAGAGAGAGAGAGAGAGAGAGAGAGAGAGAGAGAGAGAGAGAGAGAGAGAGTGTGTGGGTGTTATACATAAACGAACGAATAAATAACTAAAGAGAACAACAATATGTATACTAGGAATGTATAAACGTATACAAATAATAACAATAGATGGAGAAACAAAAAAAAAAGGGCAAATGCAGTGTGTGGGTAGATGGCATTGTCAAGAGAACTGGTTTTAAGAATAGATACAACGTTAACTACTGAGAAGGGTGAGGGGGGGGGGGGCTGAGATAGGGCGTGTGTTACCATGATTGAATTGTCTGGTGTATAGGAAGGAAGGATTTTTTTTAAGTATTTGTTAATCTATTGAGAAAAAAAAAATTATGTGGTAAAAAATTAATGTTAAAATTGATGTGGGGATTAATTTGAAACTATGAGGTAAAATTTGAGGTTATTGAATGTTTGTATGTTGGTGTTTATGTTGGGTGGTGAGGTAAGAATGTATGTGTGTGTGTGTAGGTGATGTAGAGGAAATGTTTTGAATGTTAGTGAGTGGTTGTAGAGGAATGTAGCCTTCTAGAATATAAGGAGAGGTCTTGAAGGATTGAGGTACACACACACACACACACACACACACACACACACACACACACACACACACACACACACACACACGTAGTAGATATGCAACACTACTCAGGTAAGCCACAGTTGCGCTATAATCTTAGTAACAGTCGAAGAGGCCAATAAATGTGATGGTGTAGACCCGCCCGCCAGACCGCCGACACTGGCTGAAAAGTACGCCAATAACGCCAACACCAGGGATAAAATCAAACATCTCGCTAAGACATTCGGGGGGTAGGGGGGGGGGGATCCGGTGATATATGTTCAGATCCCGCCAACATAAATTAAAGTAGCCAAAATCTCGCCAACACAACTAGCCAAAATAGCGTTATTGTAAAAGGCCAAAGATACCAAATAAAAAAAAAAAAAATGCCGTCTATACGAATCAGAACTCACTACTACAAGAAGGTTAAACCCCCCAACACAAAATAAAATCTCGCTTGCACAACATCTCAAAATCTTTGCCAACAAAAGACAAAGTTTCCCCTCTTAGATCCCGCCAACACAACGAGCCAATATCCCGCCAAAACAACACGCCAGATTCCCGCCAAAATCTCACTGACGCAAGAAGCCACAATTCCGGTAAGGCCAACATATCCTGCCGTAATCCAGGTGTTGCCGCCCCTCCATTCCTGCCAATCCTCCAGCCGACTGAGTCCCTCCCTTCCTGCCTCCCTCTCTGATATTCTGATAACCTTCATCCATCAGGTTACGAGTTTAAAGACCGTATCAAAACATCGATAATCGCGTTACGGCCTCAGGAGTGCATTGTCCCATAAAGAATCCAAGAGCCTTTCCCGCCGATTTAAACCCTCTTTGCTGGATAGGTTTGTTGGATTTATAGCTGCCAGGGAGTAGTGTGTTTCCTGGTGCTGCCGCTATTGTTGTGATGGCGCTGTTTGTGTTTCCTGGTGCTGCCGCTATTGTTGTGATGGCGCTGTTTGTGTTTCCTGGTGCTGCCGCTATTGTTGTGATGGCGCTGTTTGTGTTTCCTGGTGCTGCCCCTGTTGTTGTGATGGCGCTGTTTGTGTTTCCTGGTGCTGCCGCTATTGTTGTGATGGCGCTGTTTGTGTTTCCTGATGCTGCCGCTGTTGTTGTGATGGCGCTGTTTGTGTTTCCTGGTGCTGCCGCTATTGTTGTGATGGCGCTGTTTGTGTTTCCTGGTGCTGCCGCTGTTGTTGTGATGGCGCTGTTTGTGTTTCCTGGTGCTGCCCCTGTTGTTGTGATGGCGCTGTTTGTGTTTCCTGGTGCTGCCGCTATTGTTGTGATGGCGCTGTTTGTGTTTCCTGGTGCTGCCGCTATTGTTGTGATGGCGCTGTTTGTGTTTCCTGGTGCTGCCGCTATTGTTGTGATGGCGCTGTTTGTGTTTCCTGGTGCTGCCGCTGTTGTTGTGATGGCGCTGTTTGTGTTTCCTGATGCTGCCGCTGTTGTTGTGATGGCGCTGTTTGTGTTTCCTGATGCTGCCGCTGTTGTTGTGGTGGCGCTGTTTGTGTTTCCTGGTGCTGCCGCTATTGTTGTGATGGCGCTGTTTGTGTTTCCTGGTGCTGCCGCTATTGTTGTGATGGCGCTGTTTGTGTTTCCTGGTGCTGCCGCTGTTGTTGTGATGGCGCTGTTTGTGTTTCCTGGTGCTGCCGCTGTTGTTGTGATGGCGCTGTTTGTGTTTCCTGGTGCTGCCGCTATTGTTGTGATGGCGCTGTTTGTGTTTCCTGATGCTGCCGCTGTTGTTGTGATGGCGCTGTTTGTGTTTCCTGGTGCTGCCGCTATTGTTGTGATGGCGCTGTTTGTGTTTCCTGGTGCTGCCGCTATTGTTGTGATGGCGCTGTTTGTGTTTCCTGGTGCTGCCCCTGTTGTTGTGATGGCGCTGTTTGTGTTTCCTGGTGCTGCCGCTGTTGTTGTGATGGCGCTGTTTGTGTTTCCTGGTGCTGCCGCTGTTGTTGTGGTGGCGCTGCGGTAAACATGCAGGCCGTACAGTATATAAAAGATTCGTCATGATTTCTAAAAGGAGAAAAAAAAACTTCATATCCAAACTTCCACATTTTCTTAACTACAGACAAGAATTCATAACACCATATGAAAAGACCAGAAAATATTACACCAAACACAAGCTCCTCGACCCAACAACAAGACGCAGGGGTATTTTTAGAAGTAATTTTTTCATGTTTTTGTCCAGTGGTGATAATGTTTACGTTTATGTGTTATGGTCCATTTCTCCTCCTTCAATATTTACACCTCACAAAATTTGGTTAGGTTACGTTTAGGGTTGGTTATTTTAGTTTATGTTTGGTTACTGGACGTTTGATTAGATTAGCTTTGGTTAGGTTAGGTTTGAGTGTTAGATTAGGTAAGCATTAAGGTGGTTAATCTTAAGGTGAAATAATCTGGGAACTGATCGCATGTAATAATAAAAACAATAATAATAACAATAATAATGGCAATAATAATAATAATAATAATAATAATAATAATAATAATAATAATAATAATAATAATAATAATAATAATAATAATAATAATAATAATAATAATAAAAATAATAACAATAACAATAATAATGGTATAACCTTTTAATTATGAAATATTAATAATACAAAAATAACACCACCTCATACCACGACTACAAAATATTAACAATGATATAAAACAAATAATAGTATAATATAATATTCCTGTAATATTAACAATAGCGTATTATATAATATTATGCCTCACTTAAACTGTTTCACTACCTAGTATATTAAATTACGTAAATCAGAATAGTGAAATAATCGTCATTTTTTCCAGCATATTTTCTTTCATTTATTAACGTGATACAGGTAAGTTTCAGGTAAATTAGTCGCTGCTGCAGGTAAACAGTATTAATAATATTATACCATGTTTGTAAAAGTTTCTCTTGGTGTTTTAATAACGTTTGGTTTCTGATTAGTTTGTGAAGGGGTGTTAATTATTTTTTTTTTAATGTACTGTATGTGTACTGTATGTTTGTAATGTACGTGTGTATGTGTGTATGTAATGTACTGTATGTCTGTACTGTATGTTTGTAATGTACGTGTGTGTGTATGTAATGTACTGTATGTGTGTACTGCATGTTTGTAATGTATGTGTGTAATGTACTGTATGTTTGTAATTAGTTTAGTTATTTTTATTGTGTGAATCTTTTTTTTTGGGGGGGGGGGGGGGAGGAGGTGTGTTATGTGTCTTTCTGTCTGTCTGTATGTCCTTCTGTCTGTATGTCCCTCTGTCTCTGTTCCTCTGTCTGTCTCTCCGTCTATTCGTCCATTCTTTCGTTAAATTTCTCTACGGACTCCATAAATTGAGTTCTATACATGGCAATTGAATTCAAACATGACACAAACGCGTTTACCTACCATCATAACTAGACCCTATATGGTGACCTTTTCACGGGGCGAGGTCACACGGGGCAAGGTCATACGGGGAGAGGTCATACGGGGAGAGGTTGACTAATAAAGGTGTGTGTGTGTGTGTGTTGGAGAGGGCAATGAGAGGGGTATAGTGGGTGCTGAGAGGGAGGAAATAATAGTGATGGTGATGATTTTAGAGGAGTTTGGGTAGTGAGTGGGAGCGTGTTGGAGTAGGCGGAAATAGGAAGTGGTGGTGTGTTGGTTGAGTGGGGTGTGGGGTGAGTGGGGTGTTGGGTGAGGGGGTGAGTGGGGTCGATGTTTGCTGTGCCCGGTCGAGTGGACGTTGGTGGAGAGGTGTGCTGGTGGAGTGGGCGGTACCAACACCCTGATGCAGATCGTCAACACGACCCGGGTATAATGCTGTTGACACACACACACACACACACACACACACACACACACACACACACACACACAGAAAGAGAGAGAGAGAGGGAGGTGAACACATTTTAATGATTTACTTTAAGTTATAGCAAAAATAGGGCGTCAAAAGTGCACTGAGACTCTACTTGACCTTTTCTTGCTTCCCTAGATTCCCCTCTCTCCTCCCTTTCATTTTTTCCTTCTCCTTCATCTTCCCTTTCTTCTTCCCTCCTCTTCCTCCTCCTTTTCCCTCCACATTCCTCTTTACTTCCTCCTTTCTCTTCCTTTTCTTCCTCCTTCCCTTCTCCATTTTCCTCCACCTTCCCTTCTCGTATTCCTCCTCCTTTTTCATTTTCTCATTCTTCTTCCTCTCCTCTCCTCTTCCTATCCTCTTCTCTCCTCTCCTCTCCTCTTCTCTTCCTCTTTCTCCCCCTCCCCTCTCCTCTTCCTCCTCTCCCCTTCTTCTTATTCTTCTACTCTTCCTCTCCTCCTCCTTCCCCTACCAATTCCTCTCCTACTCCTTCTCAACCTCCTTTCTCCTCCCACCACCTCCCCTCACTACCTCCCTCCCACCCCCTCCCCCTTTCCCAACACCTCTCACCCCTCTCCCTCTCACCCCTCTCACCCCTCTCCCTCCCCCTCTCACCCCTCCCCCTCATGAATGTCTCGGGTGTCCCAAAATGCACTGGCAAGATTTCGCTTCTCTCAACCCTTTGACTCGAAGAAGGCGATAAAGTGTTCTGATAGAGTGGGGGGGGGAGGGGGAGGGGGAAAAGGGAAGGGGGAGGAAGGGAGGGGGAAGGGGAAAGAGAGTTGGAGGAGGGGTAGGGAGAGGGGCAGGAGTCAGAGAGAGAAAGAGAGAGAGAGAGAGAGAGAGAGAGAGTACAAGGTGTAGAAGGTGTTTCTCCAACCACCATTCACCACCATTCACCACCATTATTCACCACCACCATCAGCAGGGCAGGGCGGCGTGTGCTATGCTTGGCTGGGTGCTTTGTGATGTTTTGGACCTCTACCGCTACCTCCAGCCTACCTCATGCGTCCTACCTCCAGCCTACCTCATGCGTCCTACCTCCAGCCTACCTCATGCCTCCTACCTCCAGCCTACCTCATGCCTCCTACCTCCAGCCTACCTCATGCCTCCTACCTCCAGCCTACCTCATGCGTCCTACCTCCAGCCTACCTCATGCGTCCTACCTCCAGCCTACCTCATGCGTCCTACCTCCAGCCTACCTCATGCCTCCTACCTCCAGCCTACCTCATGCGTCCTACCTCCAGCCTCCCCCATGCCTCCTACCTCCACGGTTGAGGGAGGTGACGGGGGGAGGAGGGTCGGTGAGGGGGTTTATTGTAGGTGGGTGAGTGGGTAAGAGGGCGCTGAAGGTGAGTGGGGGTGAGAAGGGGGTGAGAGGGGGTGAGAGGGGGGTGAAGGTCGTTCGATGAGAGGGGGGGTGAGAGGGGGTGAGGGTCTGTGAAGTTAAGTAGCGTTTTACATATACACTATCATACATATACACTATCATACATATACACTATCATACATATAAATTATCATACATATACACTATCATACATATACACTATCATACATATAAATTATCATACATATACATTATCATACATACTATACATTATACACGTCTTACCAATCACATTATTTACCTGGTATTGAGAAGCAAGGAAGCGCCATCCTGCAGAGTACCTGGGTCTTACGCCTTGAATTACCTGTGTGTACACCTGAAGTAGGCAGTGAGGTGGTGAAAAGGTCTCGACTCTTACATGAGGGGGGGGGGGAGGGAGGAGGAGGAGGGGAAGAGGAGACAGGAAGGGGAAAAGAGTAGGATGGTGGAGGATGAGGAAATTTGATGGCACAAGGTGGAAACGAAGATTAAGGAGGGGGAGAATAGAGGAAGAAGAGGAGGAAAAATGATTGAGGAACAGGAGTGAGGGGTTGGAGGAGGAGGAGGAGGAGGGGAGAAGTGAGGCATTTATCATCAGTTATTCACTACGGCTCAAGATTTAGTTTGGTACCGTGTGTGTGTGAGAGAGAGAGAGAGAGAGAGAGAGAGAGAGAGAGAGAGAGGCAGGCAGGCAGACAGACAGTGAAAGAGAGAGAGAGAGAGAGAGAGAGAGAATAGAAGAATAACAATAAACTATTTTTCAGGGAGTTGTCGTCATTAACTCCGGGTATTGTTGTGTCGGCCAGTCATTATAAGAGATCATTTGTGTCATAAAGGCGTCGTAAATGAAGCAACCTGCAGGTAATTGGTCATCTCCCTGACAAATGACTTTATTGCTTGATAATGACCGAATAGTTTGCGACAAATTACTTTATGCTCTTTAATTGCCTTGGTAATGAAAGGGGTTCAAAGGTAATTCACGTCTTCGTTATTAATGTTTTTATTTGTTTTTGTTTTTTTTGTTTTTTTGTTTTTTTATGTTTATTTGTTTTTCGTGTAATGTAAATGATGAAGTTTTGTTTTTGTTTAATTATTATTTTTGTTTAACTTTACTCTGTGTTGTGTTTAGGAGCTGTCGCCTCCAATTATGTCTGTCTGTCTGTGCTTGATAGGTGACGTGTTGTTAGAAAATGGTGGTTGGATCTTTACCCCATGTTTTGCAGTCACACACACACACACACACACACACACACACACACACACACACACACACACACACACACACACACACTCACTCTCTCTCTCTCTCTCTCTCTCTCTCTCTCTCTCTCTCTCTCTCTTACAGCCCACCTCCTCCCTCTCCCACCCACCTACTGTTCCCACTCTCCCCCTCTCTCCCCCCACTCTCCCCCTCTCTCCCCACTCCCCCCTCTCTCCCCACTCTCCCCCTCTCTCCCCACTCCCCCCCCCCCTCTCCCAGCAACATCTACTACATATTGTGCTCACGGCTCTCACTATCATCCTGCTGGGCTAAGCTTTTTCCCCTCCCCCACTCCCCTTCCTCTCACCCATCTCCCCTCACACACACACATCCTCTTTCCTCCTCCTCACCCTCGACGAGTCATGCAGTAAGGGGAGAGGGAAGGCTCTCTCTCTCTCTCTCTCTCTCTCTCTCTCTCTCTCTCTCTCTCTCTCTCTCTCTCTCTCTCTCTCTCATTAGCAAGATACATACTTAAAATACCTGAACTATGTATCAGTACTAAACACAGGACAGGGATACATAAGGAACGGCCTCAAGTTCAATATGTATCAGGAGTTAGGTCACGTCTGGACACATAAGGTGCTGGACACGTAAGGCTCTATGTGTCACTGTGGAAGCTGCATCTGAATACATAAGTTATTACAGACTACACAGCCCACATGTGTTAAACTACCTGAGGGGGGAGGGGAGGGAGAGGGAGGAGGGAAGGAGGTGAGGGGGGAAGGGAGAGGTGATGAGGTGAGCGACAGGAGGCAGGGAGAGGTGATGGGGTGAGGGGGAGGAGGCAGGGAGAGGTGATGGGGTGAGGGGGAGGAGGGGTGGGGAGTGACAACACCACCGCTAACACAGTCGACTTGCACACACACACACACTGGCTTGTTTATCACTGCGGGGCCGGCTGTTGCCCTCTCGCTGTTGTGGTAGTAGTGGCGGTGCTGGTGGTGGTAGTAGTGGTTGTGGTAGTAGTGGTTGTGATGGTTGTGGTAGTAGTGGTGGTGCTGGTGATAGTAGTAGTGGCGGTGCTGGTGGTAGTAGTAGTGGTGGTGCTGGTGGTAGTAGTAGTGGCGGTGCTGGTGGCGGTGCTGGTGGTAGTAGTAGTGGCGGTGCTGGTGGTAGTAGTAGTGGTGGTGCTGGTGGTAGTAGTAGTGGTGGTGCTGGTGGTAGTAGTAGTGGCGGTGCTGGTGGTAGTAGTAGTGGTGGTGCTGGTGGTAGTAGTAGTGGCGGTGCTGGTGGTAGTAGTAGTGGCGGTGCTGGTGGTAGTAGTAGTGGTGGTGCTGGTGGTAGTAGTAGTGGCGGTGCTGGTGGTAGTAGTAGTGGCGGTGCTGGTGGTAGTAGTAGTGGCGGTGCTGGTGGTAGTAGTAGTGGTGGTGCTGGTGGTAGTAGTAGTGGCGGTGCTGGTGGTAGTAGTAGTGGCGGTGCTGGTGGTAGTAGTAGTGGCGGTGCTGGTGGTAGTAGTAGTGGTGGTGCTGGTGGTAGTAGTAGTGGCGGTGCTGGTGGTAGTAGTAGTGGTGGTGCTGGTGGTAGTAGTAGTGGTGGTGCGTGTGGTGTGTGGTTGTGGTAGTAGTGTGTGGGTGGTGGTGGGTGTTAGTAGTAGTGGCTGTGTTGGTGGTAGTAGTAGTGGCGGTGCTGGTGGTGGTAGTAGTGGCGGTGCTGGTGGTGGTAGTAGTGGCGGTGCTGGTGGTGGTAGTAGTAGTGGCGGTGCTGGTGGTGGTAGTAGTGGTTGTGGTAGTAGTGGTTGTGATGGTTGTGGTAGTAGTGGTGGTGCTGGTGGTAGTAGTAGTGGTGGTGCCGGTGATAGTAGTAGTGGCTGTGTTGGTGGTAGTAGTAGTGGTGGTGCTGGTGGTAGTAGTAGTGGCTGCGCTGGTGGTAGTAGTAAAGGTAATGGTGGTAATAGTGGTAGATTGAATAAGAGAATGGAAAATCATAATTGAGTTCGTATGATTTTTTTTTTACTAATTGTCTGAGAAAAAACCCCGAGAAAATTAATTAAATGAATGTCTTGAAAGGAAGGCATTTGAAGTCTATTTGGGTGGAATTTACTCATTATTCTCTGAATGAAGTGAAGTCAGGAAGAATGAAGTGAAGTCAGGAAGAATGAAATGAAGTCAGAAAGAATGAAGTCAGAAAGAATGAAGTGAAAGATCAAGTTATGTTTTGTTTTGTTATTTCAGTTAAGAAAAAAGTATATAAATTTTCCAAGAATAAAAAATAAATAAAACAAATACAACTGAATGAAAAAAACAGAAGTCGATAGAAATGTCCCAAAATACGAAAAAAAAAAAAAAATTAAACAATGAAACAAATAAAGGGAAATAACTCAACAGGAATTACTCAGAATATGAAAACGCAGACAGAAAAGACTAAAGGAACATCACGTCAGCCAGGAGGAATTTTGAGTAATTTGAGAAGGACTCTGCGGGCCAAAGAGAACCCTCCCGTGTGCAGGGCGAGGGACGTATTGGAGACAGATAAAATGATACTACATGATCGAAAACCTATAATGGGTGGTGTGTGTATAGCATGTGAAGCCCCCCCCCCCCCCCCACACACGGGTTAGCTGGCTTTACTGAAGGATAGGTGGGATAATTAGAGGAATTTACTGAGGGAGGTGTGTGTGTGTGTGTGTGTGTGTGTGTGTGTGTGTGTGTGTGTGTGTGTGTGTGTCTGTGTGTGTGTGTGTGTGAAGGATATGTGTACATGTGTGTGTGTGTGTGTGTGTGTGTGTGTGAATGATATGTATACATGTGTGTGTGTGTAGGAGGGGTGGGGGTGGTTGCTGCTCGTTTACATGTAAGGTATTGTGATTGTTTGGACGCAGTTTTGGGTATATGTGCAGATGTAGTCACAGTCCTGTTACACACACACACACATACACACACACACAGTGAGGTAATTGACCATTCATGGTTATAAAACTGATTTAGGGCCCAGGGGAAGGTCCAGCCGTCCTCCCTCACTTCTCCACCCTCACCTCTCCCCCCCCACCACCCTCACCCTCCCCCCACCACCCTCACCCTCCCCCACCACCCCTCCACCCTCACCCTCCCTCCACCCTCCACCCTCCCCCCACCACCCCCCCTCCACCCCTCCCCCTCCACCCCCCACCTTCACTTTCTTTCCCCCACAAAAAACATATGATAAAGAAGTCGTTTTCAAAGTTACTCAACAACTTTAGCTAGAGGGTGGAGGGGGGGTGGGGTGGGGGGGGAGAGGAGGTGGGGGGAGGAAGAAGAAGAGATGGAAGAAGGAGAATGAAGAAGTGGTAGAAGGAAGAATATGAAATGGGTGAAGGAAAAAGAAGAGGAGGTAGGAGAATGAAGAGGAGGTAGGAGGAGGAAGAAGAAGAGATATGAGGAAGAGAAAGAAGAAGAGGAGGGGGGTAGGAAGAGGAAGAAGAGGAGGTAGGAAGAGGAAGAAGAGGAGATATGAGGAAGAGAAAGAAGAAGAAGAAGAGGAGGTAGGAAGAGGAAGAAGAGGAGGTAGGAAGAGGAAGAAGAGAAGGTAGGAGGAGGAAGAGGGAGGTGCTTTTCTATTGTTATTTTCTCCTCAGTTTATTACAGTGGTGTTATATAAGCTGTCATCCCCACACCGCCTGAGGAAGAGGGCGAAGAGGAGGAGGAAGAGGGGGAAGAGGAGGAGGGAGAGAGGGAGGGGGAAGAGGAGGAGGGAGAGAGGTAGGGGGAAGAGGAGGGGAGGAGGAGGAGGCGAAACTGGAGGAGAAGAAGAAGAATTAGAAGAGGAGGAAGGGGTAGAAGAAGTAGAATTAGAGAAGAAAAACGAGGAAGATGGGGGGAGTAGGAGGACGAATAGAGAGGTGGAGGGAGGAGAAGAGAAGGGTGGATGAAGAAGAATAAGAGAGGAGGAGGAAGTGAAAATCTATGGTCATTTATTTTCTGTTTTTTATTTATTTCTCAGATTTTTTTTATTTGTTATTCTACCTTTTATTAATTGTCTTTATTTTAGTGTTTATGTTATTATTCTATCTTATTTATCACTTATTCTCCCTTATTTATCCAATATTTATTATCTATATTTAATTAATTTGTCCTGCTTACGTTTTATATATTTATGATTTTATTTAAAGTTTTCCGACTAATTTCGATATTTTTTGTGATTTTCCTTATTTTTTCTTATTTTTCCTTATTTTTACTTATTTTTACTTATTTTCCTTATTTTTACTTATTTTTTCTTATTTTCCTTATTTTTACTTATTTTTTCTTATTTTCCTTATTTTTACTTATTTTTTCTTATTTTCCTTATTTTTACTTATTTTTTCGTATTTTCCTTATTTTTACTTATTTTTTCTTATTTTTCTTATTTTTATTTTTATTTTTCCCCCTCTTGGTGTTTATATACAGTAGTTATGCCCGTTATGCCTCTGCCCGCGTCTGTTAATAGCACCTTGTTGCATATTGATGACAGTGTTGCCATCGTTATCACTAGGATTTTCATACCTGGCCACCTTAACGACGCCCTCCTACAGCGTTACCAACACCCCATTGACACGCACTCAAGCGACAGTTAACCACTCGTACTCAAGCGCTGGTAATAAAGGGGTGTGTTCCTAGCGTCTGTTTGAGGGTTACATTTGAGCGTGGTTGTTGTTGTTGATATCCACTTAAGGGGTGTAGTCCAAGGGGTGGTTTAAGGGGTGTTACTTGAGTGGGGTGTTATTCGCACTCAAGGGATGCTTTTAAAGGGGGAGAGGGGGGATTCTATGACTCACTTAAGGGTTACACTCAAGTGATAGACCATTCAAAGGTGACACTTAACAGTCGTACTCAAGTGGCAGTTAAAACTATGATAGTGTGTAAAGGTGGAAGTGATGCATGAAAGCACTTGGTAAAAACGCACTCAACAGTTGCTCACACACACACACACTCACACACACACACACACACACACACACACACACACACACACACACTCACACACACACTTGAAAGGGCTCTTAAGGATCTCAGAAGAACCCACTTTACAACACCTCCTAGAGTAACACTTGAACACTGTATATACTCCAAGTGGCACTCGAGGGGGCGCTAGTGGCCTCTGTGTGTGTGTGTGTGTGTGTGTGTCCTGAATGATAATATTGAAACATAATCAGTGGAGTTTATTTTCCCAGAAGGTATTTAATTTTTTTTTTTTTTTATTAATTTATTTCTCTTTTTTTTTTACTGAATTTTTCTTACTGATTTTTATTCGTTTATTTGTTGTTGTTGTTGTTAAGAGTTAGATAGTGAACATGGGAGGAGATTACCGTAGAGTTGACAGTCACGGGGGGGAGGTGTTGGACGGTGGAATATACTGACTGTCTGTTGAGTAGTGTTTTTACCTGTCTAATACCTAACTGTACTAAACTGTTGTGGTACCATTGTTACAGCTGTAGTCTTTCTCCTGTTACAGCTGTACCTCCCAGTCCCAGCAGCGCATCACCGTTGAAGCTGTTATTCCCGTTACAGCTGCGCACCCACGACGAACCTGCATATTTACGAGGTATTTCCTGCAACTGTGTATACCTTGCAACTTCACACCTGACCAACAGATGCACCCTCACCCCCCCCCCCCCTCTCTCTCTCACAACTGCGCTCACAACACCATCTCACTGCGCACCCACCCTCGCTTTTTATCTCACCGCACTCCCACCTCCACTATAACTACAACCATCACATTACGCACCCATCCCTACCTCCCCTCCAACTATAAACATCTGCGCACCACACAAACCAAATTAAACTAGACTTCGACACTGCGCACCGCCCCCCACCCCCCCCCCCCCCCAGCGCTAAGTAAACAAATGCATGATGTATTGCTCGTTCATATCTTTTATTCAGGAAGCGGACGTATCAGGCAGTTTATTTTTGTAGTCATATATATTTGATGTGTTCCAATTCTGCCAGAGATTGTGACCGATAGCAAAAATCCGAACCCTTGTTGATAGTCGATTTTGTGTTGGCTGATATGAAACACGGAATTTTTACCCCGCAACTGAGGGGGGGGGGGTTGGGTTGGGGGGGAGGGAGGGGGGGTATATTTTTGTAATACCCCGATACCCCTTGTATAGTACAGCTTAGTGGGAGGAATAGTGTATGCAGTCTGTGTGTCTGTGTGTCTGTCTGTCTGTCTGTCTGTCTGTGTCTCTCCGTAAATAATATCAGTCCTGTATATTTCGAGTTGTATATTTATGGATTGTTATGGAATTTAATAGTACCTGTCTACCAGTACGAGCATTCCACAACGCCATTACGAGCATTTCACAACGCCCGCCGCTGCCATTCTTCACGCATTGACAAGCTTACGGACGCCAGACGAATAATAATCTCTGTCTTTTATCAAGTTACTAGTCTTGATATCAGACAACACATAACGGGTGTATTAAAGGAGCCAACTATGTCATCTGTACAACCAAACATGACGAAGAAACATCCATTGTGGACAAATGGTCGTACGCTGTCGCACGTCTCTATTAACACACGATATTTAGAGGTCGTCTCATGCTGTACGACCGTAAATACAGGTGTTAAAGACCTAATTTGTTGTCGTACAGGTGAGCTTATATAGTGTATAGACATGCGAGGTTGAAAGGGTGTGTGTGTGTGTGTGTGTGTGTGTGTGTGTGTGGATAGTATGTAAACAAAGACACGTGGCGGCCAGCTGATAGATTCTCACCCAAACCCACGACACGAAACAAGACAGCTGTTCTCCCTCTCTCCCTCCCTATGTCTCACTATGTCTAAGGGATGTCTTATAACCCTCACCTTGGCTACATGTCTGGATGTCTTACTTCCATTCCTCAGCACTAATGATGGCTCGTAGCTTCAAGCCCATCATCATTATTACCCGGCCTTTACACCCATGAATATTTATGTCTAATTTAAACATTCATTTGACTCTCACGCGACGTATGGCTGAGGATACCTAGTGTGTGTGTGTGTGTCCTAAGAAGTATGTGTCTGGTGAATATCATGTGTCCTCCCTGTGTCCTATTAACATCATGTGTCTCTATGTCCTATCGGTAATATATCTCCTAATGAACAATATGTGTCACATGCCCGTGTCCTAACGTGTCCTTCCTATACCACACAAACCGGACACATATCACACAACCCGGACACATCATTACCTACAGGGGGGGGGCCATAGGTGAGAGAGAGAGGAGTCACACAAGTCTACTATCTCACATTAATTAACACTTGCTTCTCGGGTTAATACACAACCCCCCCCCACCATGTGTCACTCGAACATCCTACTTTATGTGTCACTCTCCATGGGGGGGAGGGAGGGGGGGGGGGCAGTACACCTGAGTAGTGGGTTAGGTCGTGGGTAGAGATGTGGGTTAGGTTGTGGGTGGAGGTGTGGGTTAGGTCGTGGGCGGAGACAGGCAGCGGGGCGTGATGGATGGTAAGTTGGCGAGTGAATATGATATGATGAGAGAGAGAGAGAGAGAGAGAGAGAGAGAGAGAGAGAGAGAGAGAGAGTTTGTTGGTGGTGTTAACTCTCTCTCTCTCTCTCTCTCTCTCTCTCTCTCTCTCTTTTTATAATTATCGTTTTAGATTACCTGGAAATAGGACACAACGGCAAGAGATACAATAACAGCCGGATACAATAGGCGGGGAGATAGAGCCGGATATCGTGGGCGGGGAGAGTCACACGCGGATACAGCGGGCGGGGAGATACAGTCACAGCCGGATACAGTGGGCGGGGAGATAGTCACAGCCGGATACAGTGGGCGGGGAGATAGTCAAGAGCCGGATACAGTGGGCGGGGAGATAGTCAAGAGCCGGATACAGTGGCAAGCGTCCCACACTCCCTTACAAGTACATATGCCGTTCGTCAGCACAATTAAGGCCTCGAGGGCATGAAGATGTTATCCCACCCTGGTCCCTTAAGGTCGACGCTCTCAGTATAAGCCGGAGGTAAATTAACCCTTAGTATAGCTAGTCTCCACAACCCACTCTTGTTCCCGTCTTTCCCATTACGCCTAATAGGACTTTCCTGAAGGCGCGAATCGGTGGTGTTCCTGTGGGAGAGAAGCTGTGGTGGGCTGGGTGCTGCTGTGGTGGGCTGGGTGCTGCTGTGGTGGGCTGGGTACTGCTGTGGTGGGCTGGGTACTGCTATGGTGGGCTGGGTGCTGCTGTGGTGGGCTGGGTGCTGCTGTGGTGGGCTGGGTACTGCTGTGGTGGGCTGGGTACTGCTGTAGTGGGCTGGGTACTGCTGTGGTGGGCTGAGTTCTCCTCTGGTGGGCTGGAGTCTTGCAAGCTGCGGTGGGTTGGATTAGGAGAACGATTATCCGTGTTTTAATTGGTTAAGCGGAGGATTATCTGTATTATGATTGGGTAGGTGAAAATTTCCTTGTTATTTCTTTCACTCGACAGTTTGGAGAGAGAGAGAGAGAGAGAGAGAGAGAGAGAGAGAGAGAGAGAGAGAGAGAGAGAGAGAGATTAGAAAGAGGAAGGGGAGGAAAAAGCCGAGGAGAAACAAGAGTAAAACAACGTAAATAATAGATAGATTGAAGGAGAGGTGAGGGAGGCTGAGAACACACACACACACACACACACACACACACACACACACACACACACACACACACACACACACACACACCATATATATCCCGCCTCCATCAATTATTCTATCAACGAATCGATACAGTAATTAATATATAAATTATACAACACGGCTTGATATATGAAATAGAATATAATGTATGTGTGTGTGTGTGTGTGTGTGTGTGTGTGTGTGTGTATGTGTGTGTGTGTGTGTGTATGTGTGTGTGTGTGGGTGTGTGTGTGTGTGTGTTAAAGTGAATTACAGTGTGTTTATATTTTATGGGAATTGGTCGAGATGATATATTATGGTGTTAGTATGATAGTAGTAGTAGTAGTAGTTGTTGTAGTTAGTGTTGGTAGTAGTAGTGGTAGTAGTCGTGGTAGTAGTAGTAGTTGTTGTGGTTAGTGGTGGTAGTAGTTGTTGTAGTAGTCGTGGTAGTAGTTTTTGTAGTAGTCGTGGTTGTAGTTGTTGTAGTAGTCGTGGTAGTAGTTATAATGGTGTTCATGCTACAACTACTACTGCTATTACTACTTCTACTACTACTACTACTACTACTACTACCACCACCACTACTACTACCATCACTACTACTACCACTACTACTACCACCACTGCTACTACCACAACTACTACTAATAATAAACCTTATCGTGTTATAATGCAGTTTGGAAGTAATCAAAACATCTCTCTCTCTCTCTCTCTCTCTCTCTCTCTCTCTCTCTCTCTCTCTCTCTCTCTCTCTCTCTCTCTCTCTCTCTCTCTCTCTCTCTCTCTCTCTCTCTCTCTCTGGTCTGCTACTGTATTAAATAATGAGTCCCCCAAATATCTCTCTAGTTTACATCCCGTCTCGTAGTCTCTTCATAGCATCACACAGTATTACATAGCACAGCCTCACACAGCATTACATAGCACAGCATCACACATTATCAACTACACTACCACCACCACCACCACCACCACCCACAACAATTAACCACCACTACCACTACTACCACCACCACCCACAACAATTTACCACCACTACCACTCTACCACCACCACTACTACCAACCACTACTACTACTACTACTAACCACAACAGCGATGACGACGATTGCAATAAACCAACTTTATTGCTGAATACACCCCGAGTTGACAGTCCGTGGTGGTGAGTAAAAACTGTGGAAATGTGTGGATAAGGTTGAGGTCATCTGCCTGGCGCTCTGTTTAACGACGGGACTGTGTGTTGGATGCTGCTGCTGCTGTCCTATCCTTACCCAGGCTACAACATTACTACCCCACGAAGATTTAGGTAAGGTTAGGTGCGGTTGGGTTGGGTGAGGTGCGGTTGGGTTGGTTGAGGTGCGGTTGGGTTGGGTTAAGTGCGATTGGGTTGGGTTAGGTGAGGTGCGGTTGGGTTAGGTGCGGTTGGGTGCGGTTAGATGATGTTTGGTGAAGTTAGGTTAGGTTAAATTCTCTAGTAAACACGATAAATATTTAGGAGACAACAAGGAACATCATTTTAAAATGCAGAAACTAACTTGAACTAACAAGGAAAAGCGGTGTAGACAGATGTTCATACAGTTCTAACAAGAAAACAAAAACGACGATGAAGTAAGAAAGAGAGAGAGAGAGACAGAGAGAGGCCACTGGGACGATATATGACCCGTAATTAGTGGTATCCGTCACAAGTTTGGTCGTGTTGTTGTTGTTGGTGGGAGTTACGACCCGACACTGTGACGTAGAGTAAATCATGGCAACCCCAGAGTCCCAGAGATTCCTACGATTATGTTTTTTTAATCGTAAGTGATTTTTTTTTTTTAAGAATTCCCCCATCTGGTTAGGATGAGGTATAGTAGCTTATTTCACCTAATGATTAAATTTATGAACGGGGAATAAGAGCGTCTGAGCCACACTAGTCAGTTGTTGACATTCAGCGGGGAGGGAGGAGTAAAGGGGCTACGCCATTAAATCATTTATGAGAGATGACGCCACCTACAGTCATCTAACCAAACCTAACTTAATTAAGAAATAAGTTAAGATATTTTGAAAGATTGTAAAATTTGTCATTATTATTATTATTATTATTATTATTATTCTTTTATCGTTGTTATTAGAAATATTTTATACCCGGTATCTCTTCACATCGTCCAGAGATAAATGTATCCCTTTTTTTTCTTCACTTACACATGTTTTTGTTTGGATGATGGATGGCTCTGATTGGCTGACATGTCTCAACCAATAGGCTTTCAGTCTGGATGATATATTGCCAGGTTTGAAGGAGAGTAAATAGTGGAGACGAGGCTGCCAGAGTTATGGGTGTGTGGGGGGAGGGAGGTAGGGAGGGCTCTCTCAGATACATTATAACTTCGTGTTGTTTGTTATCAGCTACAAGGTTATGGGGAAGTTGTGGTTGTTGTTTTTTATCTCCTGTAGAAGTGAGAAGTAATGGAAGTTCCTCCTTACAGTAAAAGAAGAAGAGGGAGAACTAGAAGAAGAGAAGAATTACTGTAGAAGAAGACGAAGGAATATATGGGAGTTTCTCATAATTGTGGAAGATTCTCCTCATAAAAAAAGGTAATTAAGTCAGTTTCTCTTCACACAAAAGCACAAAAAAACATCATAAATTTCAATAAGCACAACTTAATATAGATGAGGGAGATAATGGCTCTTTTTTCCAATTTTATAGCTGAAAAAAATTTACATATAACAAAAACCCAAATGTCACTTTCGGTTTAACCTCAAAATAAGATTAGAAAAAAAAGGTAAAACAAAAAAATCTGAAATAGTTTCGTGTGTTTGTGTGTGGGTGTATGTTTGTATGTATGTATGTGTGTCAGAGTGATAAATATAACACGGGTTTAAAACATTACATATCAAACATAATTAACACCACAAGAGAACTCCACGCTCCACCCCATAAGAAATACATTAACAGAATATATTTGCATTAATATATCAATTTGTTCCTCCCGACCAACACTGGGAGGATTATTGCCTCATATTTCAGAAACAAAGACTCCAACACTATATAAACTAATTGATTTATTTAATTGATTTAATATTGAGCTTGATGGTCTCAGAATACAAAGTGGTATCGTCAAAAACAAAGGTGACTGAAGAATTAATATCTGGGTGCGTTGGTGCGTGTTTCCCCCTCAAGGAGACTAATGTGGCAGTGTGGCAGGGTCTGGGTGTGGCAGGAGGTGGGTGTGGCAGGGTCTGGGTGTGGCAGGGTCTAGGTGTGGCAGGAGGTGGGTGTAGCAGGGTCTGGGTGTGGCAGGGTCTAGGTGTGGCAGGAGGTGGGTGTAGCAGGGTCTGGGTGTGATAGGTTCTGGGTGTGGCAGGGTCTAGGTGTGGCAGGGTCTGGGTGTGGCAGGAGGTAGGTGTAGCAGGGTCTGGGTGTGGCAGGGTCTAGGTGTGGCAGGAGGTGGGTGTAGCAGGGTCTGGGTGTGGCAGGGGGTGGGTGTGGCAGGGTCTGGGTATGATAGGTTCTGGGAGTGGCAGGGTCTAGGTGTGGCAGGGTCTGGGTGTGGCAGGGGGTGGTAAATGTTATCAGTTTCATCTCGCTGTTGACCCTGCCATGGTAACTGTGTTTGTTGACGCTGGGTTTATATAGGTCGTGATTTAAATTTGTCTCGTTTATGTTTTGTTGTCATATTTTGTGGGCTGTTGTGTTGGAGTATCCTTGCCACTACCACCACCACGAGCAACCACTACCACCACCACCCACCACGAGCAACCACTACCACCACCACCACCACCACCACGAGCAACCACTACCACCACTGCCACCACCACTAGAAATCACTGCCACTAGAAACCACTACCACTAGAAACCACTACCACTAGGAATCACTACCAGTACCACCATCACGAGCAACCACCACCACTAGCAACCTCTACCACCACCACGACTAGCAACTACCAACACCACCACCACTAGAAACCACTACTACCACCATCACGAGCAACTCCCACAACTAACACCACCACCACCACTAGCGACCATCACCACCGTCACCAGCATCACCACCACCATCACCACCGTCACCAGCATCACCACCACCATCACCACCGTCACCAGCATCACCACCACCATCACCACCGTCACCAGCATCACCACCACCATCACCACCGTCACCAGCATCACCACCACCATCACCACCGTCACCAGCATCACCACCACCATCACCACCGTCACCAGCATCACCACCACCATCACCACCGTCACCAGCATCACCACCACCATCACCACCGTCACCAGCATCACCACCACCATCACCACCGTCACCAGCATCACCACCACCACCCCGCCAGCCCCAAGAGGCCAACAAGAGGATAACAAGCTGTTAACATTCCTGGTGGTAATTACAAAGTTTGTGACCGAGCTGCCTGGCTTGATGCCCTGGACCTGTGCCACGGACCACGGCTATGAACCATTGCCACGGACCAGTACCTCGAACCATTGCCACGGACCAGTACCTCGGACCATCGGACCAGTGCCACGGACCACGGCTATGAACCATTGCCACGGACCAGTACCTCGGACCATTGCTACGGACCAGTACCTCGGACCAGTGCCACGGACCAGTACCTCGAACCAGTGCCACGGACCAGTACCTCGGACCAGTGCCACGGACCAGTGCCACGGACCAGTACCTCGAACCAGTGCCACGGACAAAGTACCTCGGACCAGTGCCACGGACCAAGGCCATGGACCCAAGCCACACTACTGGATCCAATGGTGGATTATTATTGAGGCTGAAGGCTCTATCAGGCCGGTGCTGGAGGCCGCCTGTCGGTGTCCACAAATTAACCTTTCATCCATAAAATATGTCTACAAAAAATCTTCCCTTAACTCACTCATGTGTCTGTTTCATTGTTCTTCTAAACAGTTGGATCACATGAAGATTAGACATCCGAGCATATTTTACCCGATGATTAATTACCCTGACGCTAATCTAACAAAGCTCAACCTAACTTAACCTAGCTTGAGTTAACCTAAGTCCTAAGGTAGTATTAGGGGTGTCTAATCTTCATGTGATCTAAAAGTTCAAAATTATTTCTAAGTATTGTGATAGGATTTTTTTTATCGTTATTTATAAAGATACTTAACTGTAGGCTACCACTTGCTAATAATACCCAACCTATAAACACAGACGCATACGGTGGCATTGTGTGAGATGTGTAGTACCGTAGCAGTGGTTGGTCATGAACGTGTAGGGGTCTAAAGGATCCCTCAACACCCTGCAGTGCTCGGGTCATGAGCTGAGGTAGTGTTGGAAGTACGACAGGCAGCTCTGTTTGTTTTGGTATGGGTCGTGTAATAGAGAAACCGTGACCTTATTTTCAGCCTTGCGGAACCTCACGAGTGCTCAGAGGTCACCACCACATCTTATGGTATACGATAATTTCGGTTATGGTTGCCGTAACTCCCATGAGCCATTAGTGACTCAACCGTTAAGCCTTAAGGTTGACCGTAAATCGTGAATCCGGCCTGGTGATCTGGCCCTGCATGACATGAAGCAAGTGATCTGGCAGAACTGTCTGGGGAAGAGTTGACATACATGCTTTAAGTGACTAGTTATTTAAGATTGATGAGCGAAGGTTGTCTAAAAACACATTTATTGTAATTATAACTTATAATAGTATCAGTGTGGAGAAATAATGTTATGGGAAATATAAGACACTGCTGCAGGGTGATACATAACGGGGGAAGCAGACGACGTATAATGCTGACGCTAACGAATACTTTGCATCCTTAAGGCTAATTATTATAAAGCAGTCATTAATATGTCAATAACATTATTTTCCCACCTTTTCTAATTGATATTAATTAATTTATATACGAGAAATATATTTATCGCTAATCTCCGATCATGAATGTTAATAACTAGAAACTTGAAACATAAACATCAACTCTTACCACCCCCCATACAGTGTTACCAGATCACCTGCAGGTTGGTTGGGGATAAACTTCTGTTGTTGACTGTACATATGAACCCGAGAGACTGATATACACAAGTAATACAATATCTCCACGTTGCAACAAAAATATACGTATTAATAGTGTAACGTTACGTAAGGGTTCATGGAATAGTTGTTTGTCGCGTGATACTGGGGGAGGTTGGCAGCCGTGGGTGGGTAGACGGCCAGCGGGAGGTAAACAAATGATATTCCAGCTAAGAGCTCTCCTGAGTAACTTAATTCTTGCTGCTCGAGCGTGTGTCGCCGACGTATATTATTCCTGGAAGTTTATTTGCATTATATATGAGGTAAGTTTACTGTTTTAAGTTGTTTGGTTGTTGGATGACTTGGGTGGATGTGGTGAGGGAGGTGTGGTGGATGAGTTGGGAAGATGTTGGACGGTAGTGGTGAGGAGGTGTGGTGGATGAGTTAGATGGATGTTTATTGGTGTGGTGGATGACTTGGGGAGGACGTCGGGGGAGGTGTTGTGAGGGAGGGAGTGACTCGGGGGAGGAATAATGAGGGAGGGAGTAACTCGGGGGAGGTGTAGTGAGGGAGGGAGTGACTCGGGGAGGAATAGTGAGGGAGGGAGTGACTCGGGGAGGAATAATGAGGGAGGGAGCGACTCAACAGGGTATCAGGACAGGACGTGGAAGAATTTGTCTAGTTTCTTGAAGGGATTTTTTGTCCTACGAGTTATTGGCTGAAGGTAAAATATTAAAGGACATTATTGTGGCTAAACTAACCAGTCAACGAGTTTATTTCTTCACTAAAATTATTCATTACAATATAGTTCTGTACCCGGTGGCTGCATTTTTTGGTACGAGTTTATTATGTAAAATGAAAATATTTCGTATAGTTCAACATCTTGATTTTAGAATATATATTTGTAGTTATTTGATGATTCAGTTCCAGCCAACCCTAAGCTCGCCTGTTTAAACATTAACCCCCAAGTTCAAGTTCAGCTGCTGGTATTTATTGGGTGACTTTAGGACAATGAATCACCCAATACTGCTTTCACTAAGGAGTATCCACGCCAAAGTGAGGTTTATTATTGTCATTACTTTGGATTTTACAACGTGGTCCTGGGAAGAGGTGAGGTTAAGTTAGGTTAGGTTAGGTTTGGTTAGGTCAGGTCAGGTCAGGTCAGGTCAGGTTGGGTTGGGTTGGGTTGGGTCAGGTCAGGTTGGGTTGGGTTGGGTTGGGATTGGGTTAGGTTGGGTTAGGTTAGGTTAGGTTAGGTTGGGTTGGGTTGGGTTGGGTTGGGATGGGTTGGGTTGGGTTCTGACTTGGGTGAATTTACAAGAGCCATCACTTTATTCTTGTATTATAAGAGGAACGGACCAGTGCGTTATGCCAAGGGTCGTTCTTGTTGACATCAGATGTAACGCCAAGATGAGGACAATGGCTAAACCTTACCTTGACGTTGAGGATTGTTTATATGGGAAGCATTATTTTATACAGTCATGCACGCGGCTAACGTTTATCATGATGCGGCAGGTTGGTTTGGCGCCGACCCTCCACCACCACTCCGGCCCTCCACCACCACCACCACTCCGTCCTTCCACCACCAAAGAACACGTCACTCCACCACCACCATCAAGCACCTCCACTCCAACTCCAGAAATAAGTAGGTGTAATATTGAATTATTTCCAACTTCCGAACAAGACGCTGTTAAAGAAGTCATTTCTGTATTGACTCGAGAAGGTGCGTTCGAGTAGTACATGTGCCAGTGACTTAGAGTGAAGGCGGAGCATGGGGTAGGTGGTGGGTCAGGCATCAAGGCGGGGCATGGGGTAGGTGGTGGGTCAGGCATCAAGGCGGGGCATGGGGTAGGTGGTGGGTCAGGCATCAAGCCGGGGCATGGGGTAGGTGGTGGGTCAGGCATCAAGGCGGGGCATGGGGTAGGTGGTAGGTCAGGGGTCAAGTATCACACCCCTTGGACCAGATACCTGTACTGACTCCCACCTGATATTGATTACAGTAATTGGATCACCTGAAGAATAGCACCTCCCCCCTTCCTAAGCTTATTTCACCTGCTGATCAAACACCCTAATGCTACCTTGGGGGGGTTAGGTTAGGTTAGGTTAGGTAAGCTATATTATTTTTGTTAGGTTAGGTTAAGTTAGGTTTATGTATGTTAGCGTTAGGGTGGTTAATCTTCAGGTGAAATAAGCTGGGGGGCTATTCTTCAGATGATCCACATAACTTCTCAATAGATTGAATAGAATATCGAATCAGAGGCCACATGACTGCCAGCCCCAGTAACAAATAGTATTAAATAGACACATATTGTTTTCCTCTATTATAATGACCAAACAATAGATTAACTTTTGTTGGGATTAATA
>CAUDMG010003687.1:1275000-1377500 GCA_958450375.1 Homarus gammarus | reverse complement strand
CATTATCTCTCCCTCCACCTCATTATCTCTCCCTCCACCTCATATCTCACCCACCACCTCATTATCTCTCCCTCCACCTCATTATCTCTCCCTCCACCTCATTATCTCTCCTCCACCTCATTATCTCTCCCTCCACCCATTATCTCTCCCTCCACCTCATTATCTCTCCCTCCACCTCATTATCTCTCCTCCACCTCATTATCTCTCCCTCCACCTCATTATCTCTCCCTCCACCTCATTATCTCTCCCTCCACCTCATTATCTCTCCCTCCACCTCATTATCTCTCCCTCCACCTCATTATCTCTCCCTCCACCTCATTATCTCTCCCTCCACCTCATTATCTCTCCCTCCACCTCATTATCTCTCCCTCCACCTCATTATCTCACCCACCTTATCTCTCCTCCACCTCATTATCTCTCCCTCCACCTCATTATCTCTCCCTCCACCTCATTATCTCTCCCTCCACCTCATTATCTCTCCCTCCACCTCATTATCTCTCCCTCCACCTCATTATCTCTCCCTCCACCTCATTATCTCTCCCTCCACCTCATTATCTCTCCCTCCACCTCATTATCTCTCCCTCCACCTCATTATCTCTCCCTCCACCTCATTATCTCTCCCTCCATCTCATTATCTCTCCCTCCACCTCATTATCTCTCCCTCCACCACATTATCTCTGCCTCCACCTCATTATCTCTCCCTCCACCTCATTATCTCTCCCTCCACCTCATTATCTCTCCCTCCACCTCATTATCTCTCCCTCCTACTCATTATCTCTCCCTCCACCTCATTATCTCTCCCTCCACCTCATTATCTCTCCCTCCACCTCATTATCTCTCCCTCCACTCATTATCTCTCCTCCACCTCATTATCTCTCCCTCCACCTCATTATCTCTCCCTCCACCTCATTATCTCTCCCTCCACCTCATTATCTCTCCCTCCACCTCATTATCTCTCCCTCCACCTCATTATCTCTCCCTCCACCTCATTATCTCTCCCTCCACCTCATTATCTCTCCCTCCACCTCATTATCTCTCCCTCCACCTCATTATCTCTCCCTCCACCTCATTATCTCTCCCTCCACCTCATTATCTCTCCCTCCAACTCATTATCTCTCCCTCCACCTCATTATCTCTCCCTCCACCTCATTATCTCTCCCTCCACCTCATTATCTCTCCCTCCACCTCATTATCTCTCCCTCCACCTCATTATCTCTCCCTCCACCTCATTATCTCTCCCTCCACCTCATTATCTCTCCCTCCAACTCATTATCTCTCCCTCCACCTCATTATCTCTCCCTCCACCTCATTATCTCTCCCTCCACCTCATTATCTCTCCCTCCACCTCATTATCTCTCCCTCCACCTCATTATCTCTCCCTCCATCTCATTATCTCTCCCTCCACCTCATTATCTCTCCCTCCACCTCATTATCTCTCCCTCCACCTCATTATCTCTCCCTCCACCTCATTATCTCTCCCTCCACCTCATTATCTCTCCCTCCAAAAATAACCCCGGTTTTTATTTCCGGTTTATGTAAGTGTTACTGATTAATTATAAACCGTACCATTGGTCAGTCTTATTCCGGTTTATGTAAGTTGTAGTAAATATAAGCCGTGGGATTTTTTTTTTTTTTTGTTCTACGACTGTATGATTAAGATTTTAGGATGGAAGGTTGACAGGGTGGAGGATGAGGGTTGGAGGATGAGGGTTGGAGGATGTGGGTTGGAGGATGAGGGTTGGAGGATGAAGGATTAGGGTTGGAGGATGAGGGTTGGAGGATGAGTGTTGGTGGATGTGGGTTGGAGGTTGGAGGATGAGGGGTGGAGGATTAGGGATGTGGGTTGGAGGTTGGAGGGTGAAGGATTACGGAGGTTGGAGGATGAGGGTTGGAGGTTGGAGGGTGAAGGATTAGGGTTGGAGGATGAGGGTTGGAGCACCACTATTACTCACGTGCGTAGGAGTAGAGGGGAGGAGGGTGGGGGGGGGGGTGGCGTGTGTGTGTATCCAGACCTACAGCTCAGGATGGTGGGGGGGGGGGGGAGGGAATTACCACCTTTGAACCATCACAGTCAAGGATTAGATCGATTGGGCCACTAAGACACCCCTTCCCCCTTTCCCCCACCTCCCCGTTCCCCTCCCCACCATCCCCACTCCCTCCCCCACCTCCCCCCGTCCTTCCCCCACCTCCCCTTCCCCCACCTCCCCCTTCCCCCACCTCCCCTTCCCCACCTCCCCGTCCCCCCTCCTTCCCCCACCTCCCCCTTCCCCCACCTCCCCCCCACCTCCCCCTTCCCCCACCTCCCACCCTCCCCCTTCCCCACCTCCCCCACCCCGTTCCCCACCTCCCCGTTCCCCCACCTCCCCCGTTCCCCACCTCCCCGTTCCCCCACCTCCTTCCCCCACCTCCCCACTCTCTGAATGTCAATATATAGTATAATATTAACTCATCTATATAATAATTTGTTTAGGAGTTAATTAAGATTATTATTAGTGTATTGGTTGATGGTGACGATAATGTGATGTTTATAATGATGGAATGTGTATAATGATATAATGTGTATAATGATGGAATGTTTATAATGATGGAATGTTTATAATGATGTGATGTGTATAATGATGTAATGTGTATAATGGATTGTGGGTTGTAGGGATATTATGTTACGTTAAGGGAATTTGTGTGTTCATTGTATTTGTGTTTTAGGGGAAATATTTTTATGTAAGGGGTGAGGGATATCTGACCTATTCCTCTCTCTCTCTCTCTCTCTCTCTCTCTCTCTCTCTCTCTCTCTCTCTCTCTCTCACACTAATCAGTATTCCATATTTCCCCTTCATCAACGTCAACTCCCTCGACTTTCCCTTCATTACAAGATCCCACACGACGTCTTATGCCTCCTTCCATCCTCGTAGGGAAAGTCTCGTAGCAATCAAGGAAGGAAACATCTTGTAGTAGACCGTGGGTGAGTAGGCAGGAGGTATAGTGTGTTAATGTTGGTGTATAGTGTCTTAATAGTAGAGGTATAGTGTGTTAATGTTGGTGTATAGTGTCTTAATAGTGGAGGTATAGTGTGTTAATGTTGGTGTATAGTGTCTTAATAGTAGAGGTATAGTGTGTTAATGTTGGTGTATAGTGTTTTAATAGTGGAGGTATAGTGACCCGACCCGACCCGACCCGACCCGACCCGACCCGACCCCCAAGGTAGCATTACAGTGTTTATTCATTAGGGGAAATAATCTAAGGTGCCTATTCTTCAGGTGAGTCACATTATCTAACAAGAAATAAGACAAGAATCTACTAACACCTTCCTTGTACTCTTTGAGAAAACACAATAACCAATTTTTCACTTCCTTCGCCTCAAAAACGTCAAGATGTTGGTCTGGTCTGGAGATCTCGGCTTAAAACCAACTAAAAGATATTTTGAAGCCACGTCAGAGAATAACAGTGCTCCGTGATGGGATTCGAGCCGTCCACACCGGGCCCCGCTGGACATCAAAGTGCCAGCACCCCAACCTGCCCAACTCAATTTTCTTGGCGAGAGGGGAAGCGGGCGGTGGTACGGCAGTTTTCATTTTGTGTGTGTGACCTGGGTGTACGGGTTCGAACACTGCCACGGTTTAGTAAGTGTTCGGAAATATGTTGGGGGGGGGGGTGAGGAGGGTGCGTTGTGTTAGTGGGGAGGAGGGGTGCGTTGTGTTGGTGTGGAGGTGGTGTTGATGAAGAGGGAGTGTTGACGGGGAGAGGATGTGCTGGTGGGGAGAAGAAGAGGGAGTGTTGGGGAAGAGGGAGTGTTGGTGAAGAGGGAGTGTTGGTAAAGAGATGTTGGTAAAGAGAACGGATTATTTAACCATTATAAATAGATTCGTAACATCAGAAACCAATTGATATATCAGAATACTCTTAATATACTCACTATCACATACCAGTATACTCAGAGTGTGTGTGTGTGTGTGTGTGTGTGTGTGTGTGTGTGTGTGTACGGGCATAAAAATCAGTGGCATTCCAAAAATACAGATGTGTTGGAACGGTAGGGAAAAAACACACACACACACACACACAACAAAACAAATTAAAAAACTCACACACACCACACACTCTCAGCACAACAGACAACACAACAGCACATACAGCAAAACAACACAACGCCACCACCCCACAACACCTCACCACACAACACACCCCCAAAATCCCACCCCACAACCTCACCCCACCCAATCCCACCCCACAACCTCACCCCACCCAATCCCACCCCACCCCACCCAATCCCACCCCACAACCCCACCCTACCCAACTGCACAACACACTCCCAAAATCCCACCCCACAACCCCACCCCACCCCACAACCCCACCCCACATCCTCACCCCGCCCCACAACCCCACCCCACAACCTCACCCCGTCCCACAACCCCACCCCACAACCCCACCCCACCCTGAGCCCCATGAACTCTCCCCTTCAAACCAAACTAATATTTTTGTCACACATATTATGAAAAACCTATTGATGTGCTGTTCTTTATCGCTGTTGTTATTATTGAGAAAGAACATACGGGCAGGAAGTTGTACAAGTTGAGGGTTGACATGGAGAGAAGCCTCTGTCTGGCCTCGGTGGGTGATGGCGTGTGAGAGAGAGAGAGAGAGAGAGAGAGAGAGAGAGAGAGAGAGAGTTTTGTTTGGTGTGGTGTGGTAAATGACAGCTCCTAATGCGAGACAGACAGGCAGGCAGGCAGACAAGCAGACAGGTAGGTAGACGGACAGACAGGCACACAGGCAGACAGAAACAGACAGATGTTTACTTAACTACGATGTTTCTATCATAATAAACCCTCAGGTATGATGTAACAGATAAATACACAGACAGCAATTGCGAAGATGTCAGTATTTGGCGAGTTGTGGCGAAGCTATTGGTACATTGGCGAGCAATTGCGAAGATGTCACTATTTTTGGCGAGCAATTGCGAAGTTATTGGTATATTGGCGAGTTGTGGCATTATTTTGGCGAGTTGTGGCATTATTTTGGCGAGTTATGGCATTATTTTGGCGAGTTGTGGCATTATTTTGGCGAGTTATGGCATTATTTTGGCGAATTGTGGCATTATTTTGGCGAGTTGTGGCATTATTTTGGCGAGTTATGGCATTATTTTGGCGAATTGTGGCATTATTTTGGCGAGTTGTGGCATTATTTTGGCGAGTTATGGCGAAGGTGTCGGCGAGCTGTTGTGGGTGACCTTGAACTTGACTATCGATCGAGTGGGACCCGACGATTTACCTGCAGTATTTTGTTTGGCTGTTGTATTAGGTTGTTATACTTGTAGATAGATAGATAGGTCGATAGATAGATAGATAGGTCGATCGATTACCAGGTCGATAGACAGATAGATACAGACACACACAACCAGACCTCTTCTCACCTCTTACCTCTCCCACACCTCCCTCTCCCTCCAACACCCCCCTCTCCCTCCAACACCCCCTCTCCCTCCAACACCTCCCTCTCCCTCCAACACCTCCCTCTCCCTCCAACACCTCCCTCTCCCTCCAACACCCCCCTCTCCCTCCAACACCTCCCTCTCCCTCCAACACCCCCCTCTCCCTCCAACACCTCCCTCTCCCTCCAACACCTCCCTCTCCCTCCAACACCCCCCTCTCCCTCCAACACCCCCCTCTCCTCCAACACCTCCCTCTCCCTCCAACACCTCCCTCTTCTCCCTCCAACACCTCCCTCTCCCTCCAACTACCCCCTCCTTCTCCCTCCAACACCCCCCTCTCTCCAACACCTCCCTCTCCCTCCAAATACCCCCTCCTTCTCCCTCCAACACCCCCCTCTCCCTTCAACACCCCCCTCTCCCTCCAACACCCCCCTCTCCCTCCAACACCCCCCTCTCCCTCCAACAGCCCCCTCTCCTCCAACACCTCCCTCTCCCTCCAACACCTCCCTCTCCCTCCAACACCTCCCTCTCCCTCCAACACCTCCCTCTCCCTCCAACACCTCCCTCTCCCTCCAACACCCCCCTCTCCCTCCAACACCTCCCTCTCCCTCCAACTACCCCCTCCTTCTCCCTCCAACACCCCCCTCTCTCCAACACCTCCCTCTCCCTCCAAATACCCCCTCCTTCTCCCTCCAACACCCCCCTCTCACTTCAACACCCCCCTCTCCCTCCAACACCCCCCCTCTCCCTCCAACACCCCCCTCTCCCTCCAACAGCCCCCTCTCCTCCAACACCTCCCTCTCCCTCCAACACCTCCCTCTCCCTCCAACACCTCCCTCTCCCTCCAACACCTCCCTCTTCTCCCTCCAACACCTCCCTCTCCCTCCAACTACCCCCTCCTTCTCCCTCCAACACCCCCCTCTCTCCAACACCTCCCTCTCCCTCCAAATACCCCCTCCTTCTCCCTCCAACACCCCCCTCTCCCTTCAACACCCCCCTCTCCCTCCAACACCCCCCCTCTCCCTCCAACACCCCCCTCTCCCTCCAACAGCCCCCTCTCCTCCAACACCTCCCTCTCCCTCCAACACCTCCCTCTCCCTCTCCCTCCAACTACCCCCTCCTTCTCCCTCCAACACCTCCCTCTCCCTCCAGCTACCCCTTCCTTCTCCCTCCAACACCTCCCTCTCCCTCCAACTACCCCCTCCTTCTCCCTCCAACACCCCCCTCTCTCCAACACCTCCCTCTCCCTCCAACACCTCCCTCTCCCTCCAACACCTCCCTCTCCCTCCAACTACCCCCTCCTTCTCCCTCCAACACCTCCCTCTCCCTCCAACTACCCCCTCCTTCTCCCTCCAACACCCCCCTCTCTCCAACACCTCCCTCTCCCTCCAAATACCCCCTCCTTCTCCCTCCAACACCCCCCTCTCCCTCCAACACCCCCCTCTCCCTCCAACACCCCCCTCTCCCTCCAACACCCCCCTCTCCCTCCAACAGCCCCCTCTCCTCCAACACCTCCCTCTCCCTCCAACACCTCCCTCTCCCTCCAACACCTCCCTCTCCCTCCAACTACCCCCTCCTTCTCCCTCCAACACCTCCCTCTCCCTCCAACTACCCCTTCCTTCTCCCTCCAACACCTCCCTCTCCCTCCAACTACCCCCTCCTTCTCCCTCCAACACCCCCTCTCCCTCCAACACCCCCCTCTCTCCAACACCTCCCTCTCCCTCCAAATACCCCCCCCTTCTCCCTCCAACACCCCCTTCTCCCTCCAACAGCCCCCCCTCCCTTTCTCACCCGGATTTATGAGTAACTTTGGAAAATAAACTTTTTTAATAAACTGCACAAGATATTTTTTTGTATTTTTACTTTTTTTTAAACGTCTGTGAGATGGAAATTGTATTTACTTTTATATTTTTTTTACAAGAGCTTAATCTAAATGGCTCTAAATTATCATAACCTAGTTTGAGGTATTTTGAATGAGTATTTTTGGAACTTTTTGATATATTTTGAAAGGTGTGTGTTTGTGTGTGTGTGTGTGTGTGTGTGTGTGTGTGTGTGTTTATTACTGGTATTCTATCACTCTAACTAATTTTGCCACAGTCCCTCTCTTATCATAGTACCATTGTAATCCTGTCTCCCATCATGGTACCATTGGAATCCTCTCCTCTTTCCACACCTACCATACCTCTCCCCCCATTAATCTGTAACAGTACCATGTTTTACAGTAAGTTATATAAGCTTGTGTGGTAACTCAGCTTAGTTAAGATTCTCGCCAAAACAGTGTAGAGAGGCATACCCCAAGTGCCTGCCAATCACCGGACCCTGTGAGTGTGACGTCATAGGCATCACTGAGCTGATTGGGTGAGGCCTCTGAGTTTTATACCCAGCAATAAGTGCGCGCGTTTTTTTTTTATTTTTTTATTAACTGAACTGTGTTTGTAGGTTAGCCGTGAGTGTGCCTCGTCGTAAACGCCTCTTATGAGATGTTATATTGTAATGTTGGCTAGTAATGTAAGTTATTGTTTTGAAGTGTAATTGTCAGTCTTAATAGAAAGTGTTCGGTATATACAGTTCTTCCTTTCTTGCTCTTCTTACCTTCATATGGCACCATTATACACCCTCTCCTCCTCCTTCTCTAACTACCACGGAAACAGATGACGGACTAACACACAAATCGACTGATAATGAAGTGTTTTTAAATATGAAAATAAAATCCTATTCATTTCTACGTATATAGAACCGTGTCGAGAGGCTGTTCAAATATCGTTTAAAAGGCAACAAGAACTATGCAGTATCTATTTTAATGTTTTTGTATAATGTTCCACTATTCCAGTTTTTTTAACATGTCTAGTGGACTAATGATACCCAAATTTTATTATTTACTACTATGGATTTTGTTTTCATACTGACAGAAATTACGTTAGTGTCTATGTCAATATGTATGATAGTTATAAATATATGCAAGTAGACATTTACTCATTAGCACAAACGGAAAAGTCTGTGAGGTTCCCCGTGTATTTAGAATGAAGGAAACCGGTGTTGGTGTTACTATGTTATTATTATAATGTTTCTTAACGTCTGGAATATTGCTGTACATAATTATTCTTAAAAATTCTGGCTTAATAAACTAGGGTGTAAAGAGAGGCTCGTGAGTCATGAAGGTTCTCACACGGCAGCTCTGTTGTCGCTGGGTAACTGTCCCGATATTTTCCACAGTCTTGTCTTGATAGTAGGGAACAAAATTTATATATTCATTCAAATAGAAGGCTTCGCAAAGTTGTTTTATTCTGTTTATAAGTAATAATTGTTTTTATAAGTGTTTTTCTGTGAAAAGGGATTGTAATGTTCAACTTATTGTATTATAAACTCAACAGGTGTGTCGTCGGTGCAACAAATCGAACACGGTGTTCAGTTAAATGCTTTGGTTGTGACACGCGGAAGTGCTTTAAATTTATACTAGTGTTTTAAAAAAAAATCGTCATTTTAGTGCTGAATAATTAACATTGGTGCCTTAAAATAAGTAACAGTAATTCTAGACGCTTTCTGAACGTGGCTAAGTATTATCCTGGGTGATGATTTAGTAGAAAAAAATGAAGTTTTGTAGACGACCCGACGCCAGGAGCAATTACCTTGACCTTTAAGTGTGTTGATGCCTACTATCTAGTTTTACAGTGCTGTACGACACAATAATTGCTTTCCCTTTGTGGCTGAGTGAAATGTGTCGTTTGTCATGACCCCACAATCTAATAATTCTTCCATCTTTGGTCAAAAATGTTAAGAAAAATAAGGATATAGAAAACGGTGGCCACTTACACAAGGAAAACGAAGGCTGTCGTGGTATGAAAGTTGTTTAGTACACATTCGTAGTTAGTTACAGTATTTACAAGTGACTACTAACTAAACATAAATGGAGATGCTTAAGCTACGTTGGTTAAGTTTGATCAAATCACCTGAAGATTAACTTCCCCCAGCTTATGTCACCTTAACCACCCTAACGCTAACCTAACCAAATCCAACACAACCTCGCAGTAATATACCAAGAGGTGGCTTTAGATCGATAACCACAGCTTCTAATTATAGTTCTACCAGATTAATGAGGTTTTATATCACATGTTTACACTACAAAGGCTACTGTTAGGTGTGTGGTGAAGGGGAGATAGCAAAAGTTATATTGTGTGCGTGATTTATTGTGTTCGATTGCACATATTGTTATTGTCATTTTTTGAGTATGTATTGTGATAATCTTCTATAATTGCTTCATGTTTAGGATGAGTGGCAGACAGGTGGGAGGGGGGGTGGTAGGAGGAGGGGGAAGGTGGTAGGAGGAGGGGGAAGGGGTAGGAGAAGGGGATGAGGTATAAGTAGAGAAGGGGTTGAGGTAGAAGTAGTGAGGGGGAAGGTGGTAGGAGGAGAGGGGGGTGTCTGTGAAGTGCTGGTGGTTGATATACAAGTAATTGATTCAACTGCAGTATTATGTTTCATTCATTTCTTGAAGGTGATGGCTCAGTGGTATTCTTTACTCGACTCCAACACGCAAGAACTAGGATCGAATCTTTGTGTATGTAGAGTGTAGGGTATGTATGTGTACAGGTGTGTGTGTGTGTGTGTGTTTGTTTGTTTGTTTGTTTGTTTACTCTCATTAGTTTGTCTTATTTGTGCCTCCCACTGTCTTCCGGATACATTGTTTACTATAATTTTTATACTATTTACAATACAAGTTTCCTGTTTACATCTCCATCATTCTTTTCTTGCTTGTTTTTTTAAGTTGTTTCCTTTTCCCTTAATTTGTTTGTTTGTTGATGTTTATCCTTGCCCAGATCTACCCAGGTAAACCTACTTACCGAGTGCCGATGTTTGGGTCAGGTAAACAGTGCCATGATCCAGGTTGTGTGTTGAGGGAGGTAGAAACATTTGTTTGTTTACACCACCTTGACCCTCATTACCCAGATCTTAAAGTGAGATTCCTGTTAATTAAACTACAGAAAGTTGCTATTGCACACAACATTATATCGATACTTTTGTAACTTAAGTAATGTTTTGTAAGTGTAAGTAAATATCTAAAAAAAATACTTATATATACGTAAATATTAAGTAAAAGTACATAGAAAATTATAACTACTAAAACTTTATTAATTTCCACATGACAATAAACTACAGAATTAGTTATAAATTTACATGTAGCCCTAAATTAATAAACAGTTAGTTATAATGTATAAAAAAAACAAATATTTACAAGACAATTAAATATTAAAAAAAAAATTACTAAATAATTATATGTTAAATCAAGCGCCAAATTAGTAGTTAATCATGACCTTTAATGATTATCTGTATATTTAATTAAAGCCTTTGTGGGTTAATTTGGGTTTGTGTTTCGGTGTTTGGATGTTTGTGTATTATGTGTCTTAGTGTGTGTGTGTGTGTGTGTGTGTGTGTGTGTGTGTCTTGAAGTATATTTATTTATTTACGCTTCATTGGGCTTAAAACTGGTTTGTTTTTGTTTTTTATTAATTTTTATTTAAACTGAATCGTTCATTGTAATTTATTATTATTGATATTATTTACATTATTCTTTTGTTTGGTTGTTTCTGGAATCTGAAATTTGTGGTAATTATTTATACCAATCTATATTAATGTCAGTCAGTCATTATATATATGTGTGTGTGTGTATGTATGTCTGTGTGTATACTATATGTAAGCATGTATGTATACTGTATATGTATGTATGTATATCTACGTAGGTGTGTCTATATCATAAGTACAGGTGTATTTATCAATCTGTATATTAGGAGTAGCTATAGTTCCTGTCATTGGTATATGTATAATGTATATTTTAAAGTTGCAGCATGTTGAAACAGAATATGTGTGCTGGTGTATGGAATTGTTGGTTAGTAACGTTCAATTTGCATACTGCACCATGTTCCCGTCACAGTTGGCTGTTAGTGTATTTCTAGGCCAGTGTAGAGGGTTGCCTGTTAGCCTATTACCGCCACGATTTGCAGGGTTGCCTATTAAATTACTCCTATGGGGGAAATTACACGGGTTACCAGGTATGGATTTTCTGATTTGATGTGGAGAGTTGCCAATTACTGTATTTCTAGGTTAAAAATAGGGATGATGGCGGTTTGTTCTTAAATTGGATGACACATTAAGAATATTGGATCATAAATAGTCTACTATACAATTTAATAGAATGAGAGGTAATGGGTGCAATAGGCAATACGTATAGGTAAAAATAGGTTTACTTTTTTAATGTAATGTTAATTGATATGTTTAAATAGGCAAGAAAATTGGTTCATGAATGGTCTACTGTCTTATAGGATAATATTTAATGGGTTTCAATAGGCAAGGATATCTTAAATTTGAAATTGGTATAGAAAACATTTCTAAACGATTCTCCTTTTACGTGAAACTCTGGATGGTAAATAGGGAACCCGAAAATTGGGTGACCAAGCAGTAAACATCTTCGAATATGAAATATCAAATCTAACCATGCCCATTTTTTTTTACGAATAACCAATACCTATTTTTATACAAATAACTAATGTTCTTATATTTTGCAGATCGGGAGAGGAAATGGGGAGTATCAAAAATAGGTCCATCCCTCAATAAACTACTACAAGACTAATTATCACCTGAACAAGTTAACTGAAATAGGTAAGAAACCCCAATTTTTTACTGTTTTTACTTTATTTCTCTATTTTTTTAACATTGGCATAAATATTGAATTGAAACAGTTTATTTAGCCAGAAAAACACAGATACAGAGTGGATAATAATAACAATATTTATATGGCTAAGCCAGTTGAGAACCTGAGCTCTCCTGTAGGCACCTGAAATATACTATACTATACATTTATCTCAAGGAAGTATTATGTAACATTTAGTATCATCTGGAATAGTACAATAACATGGTGATAGTAAGAACATCTCATAGTGTTACCACGGTTATCACTTCAATATTTATTTGTTTTATTTATTTATTTATTTTTTATGATTTATATTATACAGTACTGTAAGTACGTAGCCTATATACATAAATTACAGCGGAATTGAAAACATAAATATAATGGAGAAGCAGTACAACCTGGGTTGTACAGTATTAAGGTTGAACAAGAGGACAGAGCTGTCAGGTTTATGTCTAGTTGGCAAATATATTTATTGCAATGGAAATTTCTCATCTATTTACATGATAATTTCCGACAAAACGGTTTTGATGGTACAGGGGGGGGGGGGGGGAACAATAAAAACAGTTACTGTATACTGTATATATATATATTAAGTATTACAAGAAATATGATTTAAAGGAAGGGAGCGTAGTCTTTGCTCGGATGGGTGGGGTTAAGTTGTTTCACACCTTCACACCATGATATTTTATGGAGGTCTGGGACTGAGAGGAGCGCATGGGGGGTGGTCTTAGTAGCTCTGGGTGCCTTAAGTTGTATCTTTGATTATTCCGGAACTGGAAATAATTATTGTCAAGCAAGTGATTGATAGATTTGTAAACAAAGAGGGCACAGCAGTAGGTGTTTATATCTTTGAATTTTAACATTTTTCAATTTAGCAAATTTTTTGTTTGTGTGATCTGTTTTTTCAAGTACTGTAGGTCATTGTCCGTACAACTCTATTTTGTGCAGTAACCAGGGATTGTGTTTTTGAAGAACCAGAGCCCCCCCCCCCCCTCATAATGTGTGACAGTGTATCAGGTGTTGGTAAACAAAATCATGATAGATTTCTTTCATTGCTGTGAGAGTGAGTGACTGTCGAGTGTGATACATGATACCGCACTGTTTATTGATTTTACTGTGAATGGCTTGTATGTGGTTTCTCCAGTTAAATTTCTCACCAACAATAACTGAGGAATTTAGTACAGTATTTTGTTCACGTTTGAGGACTGTATTACCAAAGTACAGGGATAACTAAGGCAGTATTTGAAAATTTGGGTATTGGTCACTAATTAATTAACTGGAAATAGGTAAAGGAAACTTAGTTTTCTCCTATTTCGAAATTTTTGTGCTTCTTTCTACCAATTCCCTGGAAGTTTAGTGTTTTACAGTTATAATATTGTGTATCTGAAATTGGGAGCAAAGAATTGCCAGGTTTTGTTCTGGTTAAATTTGTTTTTCATTAACTTTCCTATGCATACTGTTAAATAGGTAAAATAGGGAGATTTAATAATTGGGAGAACTGTACAATTAACCAATTAACTTGAAATTGACAAACTTTTCACCTATTTTTATCCACATCACAAAAATTCTCCCTGTTTAGGCTGAACTCTTAGGAAAATAGGAAAAATAGGAATGGATAAACTTATAAGATTCGTGGGACTTTATAATTGAAATAGGCAAAGCATAGAAACCAATTAGACTAATTCCTCCCATTTTTTTTGCTGAACTCTGAACTAAAGAGTAATAATAGGGAACATAATGGGGGTGAAGCCATAAATTGGGTCAACCCGGCCATCGTGACACAATTTGCCACAGCATTACTGGCCAGCAACCCTTCCTGATCCAGCTAAAATAAGAGATGACCATGTCTAGCTTGTGAGGATAGCTGTGGAGGTGATACTTTGAGCTGTGGTGGTGTAGGAGGGTATACTGTTTACTGTGTGTGTGTGTGTGTGTGTGTATAATAGTAATACTAATTAACGGTTTATTGAAAGAGCATGGCAGGCGGAAGGCTGAAAATATAGAGTTGTACAATTGGGGAATGGGTCTCTTGATTTACAAATAATATACAAGTAACATAAGTGATACAAATATGATATATAATGACTAGGTGGGGAGAAGGTCATACTACTGGGCATTTGAACATAGTAACAGTGCAAAAAGGTAAGATTGACTGGGAGTGAATACAATGGTTGATTACAAGTTATTGATAATTTTTACAATGGTTGGGACTGGGCCGTTCTTATAACAATCAGTTTGTGCTCGTATGGGCTGGATGCGGTTGTAGTGTCGAACAGCAATTCTCGGAAAAGGGATCTCGGGTGGTGGTAGGAGCCGGTGTCGAGGGTGGTGCAGAAACTTCTCATCAAATTTGCATGAGGTCGTGGTGATGGTTAGAGAGAGCCGAGAGGATCAGTGTGTTGAGCGCTTCTTGATATGTGGAGTAGAAAAGGGAGAGAATAATCTTGCATGCCCTCTTTTGCTCTTTTTCTTGGTGTTTCAGTTGTGTGGCATTTAGGAAGGAACTCCAGGCAGGGGGAGGCATAGGTGAGCTTGGGAAGTATGAATGTTGAGTAAACACTGAGGAGCTCGGGGGCAGGAACTCTGAGGGACTCGAGTCGGCGTTGGAGGTGGGGACGAAAACTGGAGGATTTGATAACTTCACTGACGTGTGTTTTCCAATTTAGTTTGCTGTCTATGGTGATGCCGAGGAGCTTAGTGGAGTCTACAACCTGGAGTGTGTTGGGGCCTAAAGTGTATCTCTCTCTCTCTCTCTCTCTCTCTCTCTCTCTCTCTCTCTCTCTCTCTCTCTCTCTCTCTCTCTCTCTCTCTCTCTCTCTCTCTCTCAGACAAAAAAAAAAAGTTATAAAGAAAATGGGCACTACTTAGGGGTGGAGGGGTAGTGTGGCAGTCGGTGGGCGTGTAATGTGTAATTAGTGCAGTGCCACACACACAGTGGGGGGTGAGAGAGGGGTGCTGGGGTAAAGTGGGGAGGGGGGGTTTAGGAGAAGAGGGAGTGCAGGAGGGGGTAGAGTGCCAGCAGTATGGGGAGGAGTGCCAGTAGCCTATAGTGCCATCTGCAGGCTTCATGCTACTGTCGGCATCCATTCGCCCGAGTGCTGTCTCCGCCACCATCTGTGTAAGGCGGGAAGCGGAGGGAGGTAAAGTTGAGAGGGAGAAAATGAGAGGGAGTGTGAGAGTAAGAAATGGGAGTAAGAAGGAGAAATAAGAGAGACACAGACAAAAACATTAAGTTTCTGTCATCATATATTTTCCTTTCTTCTTTTTTCTTCATTTTGTTCCTTCTTAAACATTCTAACTAGTTTTTAAATTCCTTATGCTAATGAATACTGAATAATAATAATCATCTCTCAGCAATTCTCATTATCTCCACCTCCACTTAATCCTTTTATTCTCTCTCTCTTCCTCTCTTTACTGTCACATTTTATATTTTTCCTTTCGTTATTGTCATTTTCTTTCTAACCTATCTTTTGTTTCTGTCTTCATTTTCTCTTATTGTCTTATGTTTGTTTCTTGTTTTTGTTTGTGTTGTATTTTATCTTGTTCTTCCATCTGCTTCTCATCTTTATTGTTTTGTTTTTGTTTTCTTTTTTTTTACTTTATATTAGTGGCTTAAAATATGACAGTACAGGTAAGTCGGTATACAGTTACAGTTGCAGATACAGGTATAGGTATAATATTGGTTGCCCCTCATGTAACGAGAGTAGCTGGCCCAAGTCCCATCTAGGCGTGAATTTGTTTATGGTGTAGATGGTGGTGGTGCCTCTTCTTCCTCCTCTTGTTGCTGTGAGTTGCTAGAATTAGTATGTGGTAAGTTAATGATAAGTGTTTTACCAGTTATAATGGACCATAAAAATACTGTATCTCAAAGTGAAGTGCTAAGTGCTGGGTCTTCTACATTCATTTATTTCATGACGTCACTATGGTAGCCAACTGAGTAGTAATTAATTCAGGGTCGTGTAATGTTGTTATTTCAGGGTCGTGTAATGTTATTATTTCAGGCTTGTGGTTGTCAATTGATGTTGGATTAGGGTTGTGAAATGTTGAGTTGATTATTTCATGAATGAGAGAGAGAGTGAGAGGTGTCAGAAAAAAAGTATAATATCTCTTCATATCAAAGTCCTGTAAATTCATTTGTCATATAAACGATTTTTTGGGCCATGATGGAAAATGTACATCATCTATGAGTGTCAATTATTAGTATACCATCAGATATATGTGTTGTCTGTAAACATCATATTAACCATAGTTTGTAAACATCATAATGTACACTCTCTAAACATCACAGTATGTATAGTACATAAACATCAAAGTGTACACGGTATGAACATTACATGAGGGCAGTTTGAACTCTATCCTTGAAGTAATTACAGTAGGGCGCCTCAAAGATGTTTCTAATTTAACTTGTGTGAGTAGTTGTTGAGGAGTGTTGTTGTTGTGCTGGCCGGGTTAATATAAGAGTGATCCTTAGCCCAGCTGTTAATTACACTCCAGTTCCCCTCTTGTTTTGTTGTTGTTTTTACTCCTCTGCGGCTAAATGAGTCGGGTGTACTGTACATGTGTTGGATGTTATTACTACTGTATATGTATTACACTCTGACGCTGATAAATGTGTGCTAGTGTTGGTGTCTGTCTGTCTGTCTGTTTGTTTTTGAAAGGCTACGGTCGACCATTAGCCTCTTGGAACAGTTCTTGGTTATTTTGATTATCGAGTGGAATAAATTTGTCTTGTATGGAGAGAGAGAGAGAAATTGACTGACAGTAAGCAATCAGGGATAAAATTGAGTGTTATTTATATCAGTGTTGGGTCAAGGTCATAACCAGAGGTCAAAGTTCATGCACCTCGACCAAGTTATGTTAAGGGTGGGTGTTATTAGCACTGTACGGAGGCCAAGGAGGGTGAGTAGGGCTGAAGTTACACCCTTATGCTATTGTTTGTCTGTGATAATTATTTTAAAGACTACAACCCTCCTATACAACCTTCCTTCAACCCTCTAATAAGGTCTAGAAACAAGGGAGTTGCTCTTGATCTGCTGGTGCAAAGTTTGTGTGATAGGGATAATTGTACTGTACACAAATCCAAATAGGGCATTGCCAGTATAATTCGGTACAGTAATGAAAAGAGGAGTATACTGTATATAGCTAATCAAACATTAATAATTCAACTCGTAAGTGATGTAAATACACAATGCATAATTTAAACTTCTTGTGAAATGATTAGCTTTCTTTTTGTGTCCTTTTTATCTAAGAAATATAATACCGTACATGTTATATTGAGAGACAGCCAGAATTCCTTCCTTCAACTTTTAAAAGTTTTAAAAAATGTGAACTACTGCATAATAAATACTGCCATATCCTTTATCAGTAAGCCCTTCTAGTGAGTCTCTCCCATTAGCACATTGACAGGTAACACATTTGATATACTGTAGTTAGTTGTACACTTGGGTTCCTCAGGGGTAGGATGAAAGCAGAAGCCATCATGAGGACTAATTACCATCTTCAATCCGTAAAAAGAAAAAAAAAGAAATGGTTATACAGTATAACTAAAAAACCAAAAATCGTACCATACTGTTCAATCTTACAGCCTCTGGGTCTGCATACAAATTGTCTATTACACAAACTTTTCACCAGCAGCTCTCTTGCTTCTAGATCCGGAGGGGTTGTAAGTCTTCAAAAAATATCACAAACAAACTATGGCAGAAAGGGTGCAACGCCAACAGTCTCTTGGCTCTTTTACACAGGTTACCCCCCCCCCCCCTCGACGTTCATCTTTCCCTTTTCCCCTTCCTTCCTTCCTTCCTTTCCCCTCCCTCCACCCCTCCATCTTTCCCCTTTGTTTTTTCCGATCCATCCCGCTCTCCTTCCTTCATACACCTCTTTCCCTCCCTTCCTTCCTTTCTTCCTTCCTTCTGTCTCTTTCCTCCTTCCTTCTTCTTTCCTTCCCTTCCTTCCTTTCTTCCTTCTGTCTCTTCCCTCCTTCCTTCTTCTTTCCTTCTGTCTCTGCCCTCCTTCCTTTCCTTGTCTCTTCCCTCCCTTCTGTCTCTTCCCTCCCTTCCTTCCCTCTCTTCCTCCATCTCTACCCACATCTTTATTCCCTCCCTCATTACCTCCCTCTCCCTCACTTAACTCCCTCACTCAAAATAACGTCCTGGAAAATATGCAAATTAGATTTCCTGGGAGAAGTGATGTATGGCGGTAGAGATGAAAACAATGTGTACTAGAAATGTGTACTAGGAATGTGTACTACTGGGAATGTAATAGGAATGTGCAGTGTTTATTTGTCAATTACTCCCTGTCACTCCTCACCCTTTCCCCCCTCCCTCACGTAACCCCTCCCTTCCCCCTTCCATCAAGCAAACATGTGGTGGAAAATGGTGTCAGTTGGTGGTGGACAGCTGTGACGTTTGTGGTGAATGATGGAACACTCCAGTTGACCTGTGTTGTGATGGGGGGGAGACCCTGTTGTGCTGTGGTTAGGTTGGGGGAGGAAAGGGTGGGGGGAGGGGGGCTTACTCTCCTGCATATTATATCAGTATACAAGGTGTTAAGACATGTAACAGCAGAAATTAGTGGTGAACATGATATACAGGTGTGTGTGTGTGTGTGTGTGTGTGTGTGTGTGTGTGTGTGTGTGTGTGTGTGTGATAGAGAGAGAGTTTGGAAGATCGACAGTTTCCATTCAGCATATTAACACAGTTAGCTATTTCAATTTTAATATTTCTAAATCTCTCTCTCTATTTTTGTTATACCTCACAACACGAATGTAGAAATAGGTGCATATAATGTTAACCCTTATTTATCCCTTTGTTTGTCTGTCTGTCACTTATGGAAGAGCAAAGTTTCCTCAAACACTAATTGGCTGCTGTGTCATAAGGAGCCACAGAAGCACACACAAAATTACCTCGACAGCTGGTAACATTTGTCGTCTACTTGTGGGTCATGTGTATGTTTTGTTTGTGTAGTGGTGATGCTGTGTTAATGTCGTGTTGTGTAGTGGTGATGCTGTGTTAATGTCAGTGTTGTGTAGTGGTGATGCTGTGTTAATGTCGTGTTGTGTAGTGGTGATGCTGTGTTAATGTCGTATTGTGTAGTGGTGATGCTGTGTTAATGTTGTGTTGTGTAGTGGTGATGCTGTGTTAATGTCGTGTTGTGTAGTGGTGATGCTGTGTTAATGTCGTGTTGTGTAGTGGTGATGCTGTGTTAATGTCGTGTTGTGTAGTGGTGATGCCGTAGACTTTTAATAAATAAGAACTAAATTAAAGTAAAGAATATTTAAGAAAATGTAGTGAACATAAGAATCTCTGACCCATATTAAGGTAGGGGTAACACTGACCCACATTAAGGTAGGGGTAACACTGACCCACATTAAGGTAAGGGTAACACTGGCCCACATTAAGGTAGGGGTAACACTGACCCATATTAAGGTAGGGGTAACACTGACCCACATTAAGGTAGGGGTAACATTGACCCACATTATGGTAGGGGTAACACTGACCCACATTAAGGTAGGGGTAACACTGACCCACATTAAGGTAGGGGTAACACTGGCCCACATTAAGGTAGGGGTAACATTGACCCACATTATGGTAGGGTTAACACTGACCCACATTAAGGTAGGGGTAACACTGACCCACATTAAGGTAGGGGTAACACTGACCCACATTAAGGTAGGGGTAACATTGGCCCACATTATGGTAGGGGTAACTTTGGGTCACACAAGTCCTGGGGAATTTCTGTCCGGTAATAGACTGCTGTCGGTAAAAGTTGGCGGCCTCTTCCTGTGTGTGTGTGTATGTATGTGTGTATGCGTGTGTGTGTGTATGTACAGTATGTGTGTGTGTGTTTGTTTCTTTGTTACGGTTCTGCCATCAACTTAATGAATTCTTAAATGCCTTAATTCTCTTCGTGTGTCTCTCACCTCAGGTTGACGTCTGTGTGCCTGTACATTGTCTAGCTTAACGCCAGGTGGGCCTGACATGAATACCTGGACAAGGTTAACTGCACCTCAACCTGATATGATCTAGACTCTAGATCATATCAGGTTGAGGTGCAGTTAACCTTGTCCAGGTATTCATGTCAGGCCCACCTGGCGTTAAGCTCTGGCGACGGTCAATTAGGGTTACCAAATAGTGGTGTTTGTATCGCCTTTAACAAACTCTTTAATAAGGGTTAACTAACATACAGTATGTTTATAATGTTGTTAGTTATACTGTATTACATTAATGTTGTGAGGACTTTTTTGAAGGTTTGTCTCAGCATCCCTACATCACTTCCTTCATTGTTGTAAGCCAGGTGCTATACTCTCTTGTGGGAGGAGCGACCTACCCCTGGCTCCTACCCCACTTACCAGCCTAGGTCACTTATGAGATGAGCCCACTCCTCCTTCACTCACTGTGCGCCTCCCTGGTGGTAATGATGGAGGTTTGGTTATTGTGTTTCCTCATGTAGGACTTAGGGTGGTCCTTCAGTTTGTAGGAGGTTTTCTCATATTGGGTAGCAGTGTATGATGTTGTTATTTGTTTCTTGTATAAGTGTTTACGTGTTGGATATGTTCTTAACTGTAAACACATTCCTGTCTGTTCCAAATATACATCATCTTCTTAATGAATCAATACTCTGTCCACGAGAAGGAACACACTACTCTTAATTCCCTACATTAAACGTTTTTCTGTTCGGGAGAATTTAACCCAAACTTGTGAAATTCTCTTAAACTCAGACCTATCCATCAAGGTTTTTTTTCCCCCATCACAAAAGCCAATTTAAACACCACCTTACCTGCCAGTCACAAAAGTTAATTCATTTCTTAAGCTTTACTAAAAAAAAAATGCTTCGTAAACCATACATCTAAAGTTGATTTCTAAACCTATACTAAACAACTTTTTTTTTTTTTGTAAACTCTACACCTAAGAACGGTGTGGTCTCGGTGCAATTTTACCTCCATTTACCGCCATTTATTCTCGTAGGTCAAAGGACTAACGCTCTTATGTATATACAGTACTATATCTTAGTTACGGGAGGTTTTGAGAATTGGGCACCGTGATGTATAACCTTGTCTCAGAGGTGAGTTAAATGTTGGGCCTAAGTCAGTATGTCTTCAGCTAGTGTTTGTAAGAGTCGTTAATGGTGGCATTGTATCAGTGTCTCTCACACACACACACACACACACACATTCTCTCTCTCTCTCTATATATATATATATCCTTCTCTCTCTCTCACACATACACACAGCCGGAGTAGAACCTGGGTGTTCCACGATTTATCACTGTTGCATAAACCACTGGTCGAGGCAGAGTGTGAGAAAGGGAGGGAGAGGGAAGTGTGAATGATACCTTGCTGGAGGGTTAGGTTAGGTTACATTGAATTGTTGGGTTAAGTTAGATTACGTAAGGTTAAGTTAGATTACGTAAGGTTAAGTTAGATTATATTAGGAACAGAGAAAGAGAGAGGTCCCCCTCCCCCATCAAGATCCTCCACAACTCGGCCAAAGTCACGACCCACCTGTCCCGCCTGTCCTCCCAGTGACGAGCGGAGGAGAAAAAACTACCGCACTATCACCTCATCTCACAAAACTGTCTTCATTGGAACTGTCTTACTCCTCCAGTCAGACAGGTCCTGATGTCATTTTTTTTTTTACTGTCTGGCAGGTCCGGTTAGTTAAGTCTTTTTAACTGGCTTGCGGCTCCCAGTTAGGTGGCGGAGACTGAGAAAAATCTTGGTTTACCCGATTATCCAGTTTATTTCACCTGATGAGTAAACATTCCTAATGCTACCTTGGGGGTTAGGTTAAGTTAGGTTAGATTAAGTTAGGTTTGAATAAATTAGTTTAGACCTGATTAGATTAGAACAGGTTAGGTTGCTAGTTTGAGTTAGCATTCGGGTGGTTAATCTCTAGGTGTTAATAGGCTGGGGGACCAAACAGTGACCACCAAGAGTGACAGCTGGGGTGGGATAGTGACAGCTGGGGTGGGATGGTGGCGACACACACACACACAATCATGCAGGACAGCCCGTGAGAAAAAAAAAACTTATAAAACGATAAATTGTTTGGCTGGAAATATGAAACAACAATGAAAACAGACCACCGGAAAAAAAAAATATGTGACCCACGTGTATTTTTTCCCCTGGTGTAAAAATGGACTCTGTGTGTGTTTCTGAATTCGTAAAAGTTTGTATGGTGTATTTTATTAATAATTGAATGTGTAAGAATGATGATGTGGTTTACTACAATGGCCTTCTGAGGTAATGTGAGAACGCTCTTTGTTTGGTTTAACTTCACTGGCGTTCTCAAGTGATGTGTGAACGTATGTCTGGTTGGTTCAGTAGATGGTGATGTCAAGAGATGTGAGAATGCTATCTTACGTTCATACTAAGGTTAAAACCATAGGACTTAGGACTCTACTTGAACTCAAAGGTTTCTCAAGATCATAATTCACACAACCCGACCCGACCCGACCTGACCTCCCAGGTAGCTTTAAGGTGTTTTAATCAGCAGGTGAAGTAAGCTAGGGTGTTTATTCTTCAGGTGATCCAGTTAATATATAGAATGTGTGTTGATCGTTACCCAGATTCATATTGGTCAGGTGTGGACATCAGGTGTACAGGTCAGGTGTGGAGGTCATATGCCTGGCTCCCCCCTAACTCGCTAGATAGTTTTAAATTGGAGACGTGTGTGTGTGTGTGTGTGTGTGTGTGTCCCGGCATTGCTTGTGTGTGTGTGTTTTTTTTTTTTTTTTTGCAGTTTCATATTTCAGTCAATGCAATTTTTAGGGTTTGTTGTTATTTTTTTATGATTTTTTAATATTCTCTTTCTTTCTCTCTCTCTCTTTTCTTTCCATACTCTCCTGTAATTTTCAACACATCTTTGCCCCAGTAATGTCACAAACACTGTATTTTTTTAATTTCTGAAACTGTAACATTTTTATTAACTCAGCAACGAGGTGTTTAAAACTTAACACTCGACCAGCTCACTTATGGCCGCCTGCCTGATCCCATTTAATCGAATTGGGTTTTAGCTGCGTTCATTGGTTCTCACCTACCGTGCAGTCAGCTCAGGTCGCCACGCTACTAAGATTGGTCAGGTTGGGTTAACCTGGATTAGGTTTGGTTAGGTTAAAGTGGATTTAGCTACGTTGGGTTATGAGGAGGTAGTTTAGGTTAGGTTAGGTTTGGTTAGGTTAAAGTGGATTTAGCTACGTTGGGTTATGAGGAGGTAGTTTAGGTTAGGTTAGGTTAGGTTAGGTTAGTGTGTTAGATTAGGTAAGGTGTTGACATTGGCTGAATCTTCTCACTCTCAAGTACCTCTCCTCCCCCAACACCCAGGAAGTGTCTCTCGGGCAGTATCTCTCCTCCCCCAACACCCAGGAAGTGTCTCTCAGGCAGTATCTCTCCTCCCCCAACACCCAGGAAGTGTCTCTCAGGCATTATCTCTCCTCCCCCAACACCCAGGAAGTGTCTCTCAGGCAGTATCTCTCCTCCCCCAACACCCAGGAAGTGTCTCTCAGGCAGTATCTCTCCTCCCCCAACACCCAGGAAGTGTCTCTCAGGCAGTATCTCTCCTCCCCCAACACCCAGGAAGTGTTTCGGGCAGTATCTCTCCTCCCTCAACACCCAGGAAGTGTCTCGGGCAGTATCTCTCCTCCCTCAACACCCAGGAAGTGTCTCAGACAGTATCTCTCCTCCCTCAACACCCAGGAAGTGTTTCGGGCAGTATCTCTCCTCCCTCAACACCCAGGAGTGTCTAGGGCAGTATCTCTCCTCCCTCAACACCGAGGAAGTGTCTCGGGCAGTATCTCTCCTCCCTCAACACCCAGGAAGTGTCTCAGACAGTATCTCTCCTCCCTCAACACCCAGGAAGTGTCTCAGACAGTATCTCTCCTCCCCCAACACCCAGGAAGTGTCTCTCAGGCAGTATCTCTCCTCCCTCAACACCCAGGAAGTGTCTCGGGCAGTATCTCTCCTCCCTCAACACCCAGGAAGTGTCTCAGACAGTATCTCTCCTCCCCCAACACCCAGGAAGTGTCTCTCAGGCAGTATCTCTCCTCCCTCAACACCCAGGAAGTGTCTCGGGCAGTATCTCTCCTCCCTCAACACCCAGGAAGTGTCTCAGACAGTATCTCTCCTCCCTCAACACCCAGGAAGTGTCTCAGACAGTATCTCTCCTCCCTCAACACCCAGGAAGTGTCTCTCAGGCAGTATCTCTCCTCCCCCAACACCCATGAAGTGTTTCGGGCAGTATCTCTCCTCCCTCAACACCCAGGAAGTGTCTCGGGCAGTATCTCTCCTCCCTCAACACCCAGGAAGTGTCTCAGACAGTATCTCTCCTCCCTCAACACCCAGGAAGTGTTACGGGCAGTATCTCTCCTCCCCCAACACCCAGGAGTGTCTAGGGCAGTATCTCTCCTCCCCCAACACCCAGGAAGTGTTTCAGGCAGTATCTCTCCTCCCCCAACACCCAGGAGTGTCTAGGGCAGTATCTTTCCTCCCCAACACCCAGAAAGTGTCTCTCGGGCAGTATCTCTCCTCCCCCAACACCCAGGAAGTGTTTCTCGGGCAGTATCTCTCCTCCCCCAACACCCAGGAAGTGTTTCAGGCAGTATCTCTCCTCCCCCAACACCCAGGAAGTGTTTCAGGCAGTATCTCTCCTCCCTCAACACCCAGGAGTGTCTAGGGCAGTATCTCTCCTCCCCCAACACCCAGGAGTGTCTAGGGCAGTATCTCTCCTCCCCCAACACCCAGGAGTGTCTAGGGCAGTATCTCTCCTCCCTCAACACCCAGGAAGTGTTTCTCGGGCAGTATCTCTCCTCCCCCAACACCCAGGAAGTGTTTCAGGCAGTATCTCTCCTCTCCCAACACCCAGGAAGTGTCTCTCGGGCAGTATCTCTCCTCCCCCAACACCCAGGAAGTGTTTCTCGGGCAGTATCTCTCCTCCCCAACACCCAGGAAGTGTCTCTCGGGCAGTATCTCTCCTCCCCCAACACCCAGGAAGAGAATATAACTCCACTAACACGAGTCTTTTATTGCTCCTCAACCTTAAGTGATTAGGTGCATAAAGGTTCCAGTATTGTGAGGTATAGATGCCAGAACCACCAGTATAAATGCCAGAACCACCAGTATAAATGCCAGAACCACCAGTGTAAATGCCAGAACCATCAGTATAAATGCCAGAACCACCAGTGTAAATGCCAGAACCACCAGTGTAAATGCCAGAACCATCAGTATAAATGCCAGAACCATCAGTATAAACACCAGAAACTCCTCTCCAACGATGAATGTCTCAATCAATCGTACCACCTATAAAATCTTTAGTCACAGTGATATGGGATCAGATCGCCTCTCCTCTCGTAGCGTGAGACGGAGTGTTGTTGTGATGGTATCTAAGGCGGCAATAATTTTTACCGTCCAGGAAAGGTCTTCAAACTGCCATCTCGGAGTCATGGAGGATTTTTCTGCACGATATTCCTAACTGGGTGTGTGGGGGAGTACGAGACAGATGGATTCCATGTTAGGAGATGCAGTGTGTCTTTATTTCTCTCTTTATCTCCCTTTGTCTCTAGTTTCTCTTATCTCCCAGCGTCACTGAGACAAGCAAATCGCATCTAGTTACAGGGAGGTAAGATCAATACAGTACATGTTAACAATTTCGTCTTGAGAACTGTGTCCATTGTTCAGTGGTCCAGTTCAGTACATTTTCACATCTCCAGTTATAGGAAAATACAATATACTATATACGAGCCTCATTGGCAACTAACTGTATAACGTATCTGTCGCCTCATGTGGCCAGTTAAGCGAGTCACTCCCAACCATCCATAATTCCAGGGAAAATGTAATATATGCTCAACCCATTTAAGAAATCTGACTACTGTACTGTACCTTGTTTTAGTATGTATGTGTTGGTGGTCAGTGGCACTGTTGGTATGAGTGCCAGCCATTGTGCCTTGCTGATGTTTCTGGTGGTGTGTGATCCCCCTCCCCATAACAATGACCACAGTACTACACACACACATTCACACACAAATGAATACAGACACAATGAAGAGACACGCACACACACACACACACACACACACAACGTACGAGAAACCAGAGATGTGTTCGTCAAGAAAGTGTTGCTGTGGTTGTGGTAATAATAGTGGTAGTGGATGTAGCAGTAATGGTGGTAGTGGTGTAAACGGGTAAGAGGAGGAGGAATAATGCTAGTAGCGAGAAGTGGCGTCTGCTAGTATTAGTTGTAGTAGCGATAGTAGTGTTTGTGACTATGATGGTAGTAGTGGTGGTGCCCCCCCCCCTCACCCCTCAACACAAGAACATTGGTCATATGGTAATTTACATGCCAGCCAGTGTCTCCTACAACCCAGCCCAGGAGACACCTCTACCTCCCTCCAGTGTTAGTACATGTATGTATGTATATTTCCATGTGTATTGCAGAGAATTTGTATGCATTTAATTTTGTGAATGTATTATGTGTATATGTTTGTATGAATTTATGGTGAATTACTGTCAAAAGAGTATTAACTGTGTTCTTGGTTCTGGTCTATATTTTCCCTGCCAGTGAGGTAAGACAACGAATCTAGTTAAGGTTCTTGGTTCAATTTGGACGCCACTGTGGATATCATCTTTGTGTGGCAGGCTAGATGAGGCAGCTGAATAAGTTACCACGTCACTAGTTACAGGGGGGAAGTTACTGTTTTTGTCTTTGAGAATTAGGATACTTGGGTGAAATTGCACACAAGAAATATATAAACATACACAAAATAAGCTAATACTTAAGAAACTAACAAACATACACGCACAATTACATATGTGCTCACAGATAGGCATTTGTTTCTTGGTAGTGTGTGTTGGGAAGTGTCCGGAATGATTGTTTGTTTATCTCTGGCACCGAGTGAGAGCTGTTACGGTACGATAATTTAAACTTATGAGACAGTAATCAGCCTTGACGTATAAACAACTCGGAGGAAATATATCGCCACAGGAATATCAAAATACGGAAAACTATCTAGGAAGAAATCATTGGAGCCCGTCCCAATAATATATATACCAGTCTCCCGTTATTGGCAATCTATTTTCTGATTGGATCTTTTACCGTCTGGTGAGCTCAGCTGCTGAGTTTTCCCGCCAAGCATAACACGCACTGCCTGGCGTACGACGTTGTTACCGAGTTTCTTGGCGGAGCGTAACCCTCGCTGCCAGACATACGATGGTAGTACTGATGTTGGCCATGCATATCGTGAATTACCAGCCAGATGTATGAAGATTTTACTTATATTCATGGCGACGCATCAAACGCATTGCCAGGAGAAAAATATCATTAAAGTTCTTGTCTGCCATAAGTTGCACTGTCAGACTTACAGATTTTTTTATTAATATTCCTGGCAAAGCGTAAAGCGTCCTACCAGCTGCACGACGCTGTTATTGACATATTTGTCCATACGTAAAATGCACTGCCAGCCTCCTTGGATAAGCATAACACGCATTGCTGGACATGATAATTTGTTTAAAGGGTTTTCTCCAAGCGTAACAGTCATTTAAAATGTACGTTACCTTTATTAAAGTCTTGCTGCCAACTGAACAGTTAATTAATTGTATCTAAAAATTATGAAATGTTGTTGTTACATAATTATGGAAGTTCATGTTACCCACTGCCGGCCATATAATACAGTGACTGAAACCAACCAGTCTTATTTATTACTGCCAGACGTACGATCTTCTCATTAAGATTACGGTGTATTGTCCGGCATATAACACGATAGCCCAGGGTTCCTGTTATGTATGATAGCAAGTCAGGGCGCACGGTACTGCACCCTGTGTGATGTGTAGTGAGGCAGTCTGTACTTTGAGCGAGGTCCTCCGTCAGCGTGAACACTGGAGGCTCCCCGGGTCACCTGAGATTAACCCATCAGCTTATTTCACCTGATGATTAAACTCCTTAAAGCTGCCTCGGGGGGGGGGGGGGGGAGTATGATTGGTGTTAGGTTATATTAGGTTTGAATAGATTAGGTTGTATTAAGTTAGGTTTAAGATTATCTCCAGGAAACACTACAGTAAGTTTGGTTAAGTTACTTCATCAGGATAAAGAGGAAGCGTAGTGGTAGAGAGAGATGCTTGTTGACGTCACGGTGGGCAAGAACCAATCATGTGGTGTCAAGCTCAGCTCACCCACATATGTACGGAATCTGACAAATCACCTCCTGCCATCACAGTGTATTTACGGCCATCGTATGATACAGTGACATTAGTTTGCCGTCTGTCATAATACACTTCTCTTATACACTATCATGATGGTGCTGTGTGTCCACCAAGAGTAACACTTATTGTGTTGCGTGGCCGAGGTGTACTGACAGCAGCAACATAGTGTTATTGTCCTGTATAAAACGTACTGTCAGGCTGGAGACTACAGCTGAGTTTTATGTCACCATCACTCACTGCCTGGCATACAACACTTGGTGAGCTCTCTTCTCTACCATGACCACTACACAGGTGTGAAACACTCATACCTCCAGCATGACACACACACACCCACACTGTTATGTGTAAGACACACACCCTCACAGTGGCAGGTGTAAGACACTCGCTTGACACACACTGACAGTGGCAGGTGTAAGACACTCATATGACACACACACACTGACAGTGGCAGATGTAAGACACTGAAGGTGTGAGGCGGTAATGACGATCACTATCAGTGTTGTAGTGGTTCAGGTGGCAGCAACACACACTCAGAGTCGTTCAATAGGGACATTGATCCTACCTCAACACTCGCAGGATTTACAACGCTCTCTCGTATAATTGCCACTTGAGTTACAATTGTTCTTTTGTTAAACGTATTCCGGTCTGTTGAATATAGGATTTGAAGTATTTTTGGCTCACCACCCAACAGTAAAATGACATTAGCAGCAGTGACGGAGAAAACAGTTCTTTATATGGATCGATTTGGGATGAATTTATGGTGTGGGTGAAGATGTCATTTTACCTTGATGCTGTTGCCATAAGAGAGTGATAATGACTTGAGAGAGAGAGAGAGAGAGAGAGAGAGAGAGAGAGAGAGAGAGAGAGTCCTTCAACTCCTTCTCTACCCAGATATTCACCTTATGCCATATCCCCCTATTTTCATACGTCCCCTCACCCTTCTCGTTCCTTTTTTCTCCCACCCATTCCCTCCTACCTCCTCTCACCTCCCCCCCACCCTCTCACCTCCCCTCTCCGCCCCTCTCCCATCCCTCCTCCACCCTCTCACTTCCCCCCTCCACCCCACCCGTTGGCGTAGGAGAAGAGGATATGGTAGGAGCTCCCTGGGGTCCTGAGAGAGGGTGTCAACACAGATAGAAGTGGGTGTCTATATTGAAGGATACTGGGGGGGGGGGGGGCTCTCTCTCTCTCTCTCTCTCTCTCTCTCTCTCTCTCTCTCTCTCTCTCTATTCACTGTCACTTACTTAACTAATATAATAAAAAATAAATCGTACAAAGGTTTCATTGTTTTTCTCTTCTTTTTTTTTGTCCTAATTATTTTCTTCTGTTCGTCTTTCGTATTGTTTTTGTTTGTCCATTCTTCTTGTTGGCCTCATTATGTTTATCTCATTTGTTCTTTTTATTCTTGTCATCCATTATTTTTTCTCCGTGTTCTTGTTCTCATTATTCTTGTCTTCCTTCATTATTCATTGTTCTCCTCATTATATTTCTCTCCTTATTCTTGTCTTCCTCATTACTACTTCAAAGCAAATCAACACATCAGATCAAAGACTCAAACCCCGCTATAGGATCATCACAAGATCGTAAATAAATGCACGTGATGGGGAGGAGAAAAAAAAATAATCACCAACACAGCCACAAATGTTTAGCCAAGTGTAACGAGTTGTAAACAAACCCACGTGGCTCAAGTGCATCTAGGTGTTGCGACTTATCAGCTGTTTGTTTGTGTACGTTTTTTCAGAATGTAAACAGATGGAGGCGACCTGAGTCTCCCAGCATTGTTCCTTTACTGTGAAAATAATAATATTTGATTCAGCATTTTTTTTTTTTTGGTTGAAGGAGCCAGGGGTAGGAGAGAAGGGTGAAGGAGCCAGGGGTAGGAGAGAAGGGTGAAGGAAGAGGGTCAGGAGGTAGTACGTAGTACGTGTGGAGGAGAAGGAGGGGGGTGGGGTGGGCAGGAGGCTTGGAGGATAAATGGTAGGAAGGAAATGTGGAGGAGGGAGGGTTGGAGAAGGTGGCTGGACAGGAGTGTAGGGAGGAGAAGGGGTAGGAGGGAGAAGGGGTAGGGGGGAGAGGGGGTAGAGGGGAGAAGGGGTAGGGGGGAGAAGGGGAAGGCTTGGAAGAGGGGAGGAGGAGGGGTTGGAGGGAGGGTTGGGGAAGGATTGAGGTGTGGAGTAGAAGGTGGTAGGAGGGAGACTACAAAGGACATTGTCTATTAAAGAGTGGCGCATGTCCTATCTCCTGCAGACAAGTCCCTCCTTCACACCAACCACTCTTTTTTCACTTCCTTCCTTCCTTCCTTCCTTCCTTCTTTCCTTCCATCCTTAATTTTTTTCTTTCATTCATTCATTTGGCAAGAGTACAAAAGTTGGGGGGATAAGAATATTCTTCACCACCCCTCCCTTCCTCTCCACCCGTCACCCCTTTCTTCCTTTCACCACCATCCCCCCTCCTTCCCCCCCCCAGCACCCTTCCTCCCCCTCCCCCAGCACCCTTCCTCCCCCCACCACCCAGCCAGTCTTTGAGTGCTCTCCAAGATTCAGATGTTGGATTCTTTTCACTTAATGGAGATAGGGAGGCGGTACAGTGTTTTGTTAAGGTATAGAACCCTGGTGAAGCATTGTCTCAGGGCCAGTCATCATCATTGTTTCGTAGCCAGTACAAGTTAGGCGAGGAGGGGATGGGGGAATTTTTTGAGGTAGAGACCTTGGTGAATCCTAGTGGTGGTGTTGGTGTTTTTAAGGTGAGGGACCCGGGTGTCTTCCCTTCAAAAATGAGGAAGGATTTTTGGAGGCGTCGTGACAGGAGGCAATAATCAATGTTCATGTATCGGCCGCCACCACCACTTTAATGGGTCATTTTTGGGGTCCGGAGGTGCCGCGATACTGTGTTAAAGCCTCTGTGTTTACACCTCTTAGTGTAGTATATGTGTGTGTGTACTGAAAACGTGAATAGTGTGTTTACATGTGTACACGTGTTAATATAGTATCCATTGTGTGTACAAGAGACGGTTGTAGTTTGTGTGAGATAATATGTGTACCAAAGACATTAGTGGTGTGTATATCTACAGGAAGTGTTAATAGTGTGAGTGTGTACAGGAGATGTTAGTAGTGTGTCTGGTACCAGAGGTGAGTCACCTTGAAGGTTCACAGTTAACGTGGCACTCGTGATACCCCCCCCCCCCTCACACACAGACAAATGAAATCTGTACACACAACACACACAACATAAACATCCCCTGTAGGCTACACAGACACACTATAAACATCCCCTGTAGGCTACACAAACACACTATAAACATCCCCTGTAGGCTACACAGACACACTATAAACATCCCTTGTAGGCTACACAGACACACTATAAACATCCCCTGTAGGCTACACAGACACACTATAACATCCCCTGTAGGCTACACAGACACACCATAAACATCGTTTGTCCGTGAATAACTCTCTCCGAGACGACAGTGTAGATTATTATGAAACTGCACCAGTAATCGGCACCTCCCGGGAGTGATGCTCTTGTAATGGAAGTTGTCAAATATTAAGAACTCGGGTACGGGGTCCTTCTGTGCTGAATAAAATCGTCTGGCATGAAGGGGTTATGAGTGGCTGGAAAAATACAGCTCATATGCCATAAATTGTCTTTCAACATGATGTATGAGAGGGCAGGGCCATACATCATAACGCACTCACACTTCTTTTATAAGGTATGAATTTGTATAAGTATTTTGTGATACCCTGTAAGATTATCCCCATATAATTTAAAATCTATTACTAAAACCCAAAGGAAATTCTATCATTTAAATCCAAACTCTGATTTTGTATTAACTACTTGAAGCCAAAAAACTGATTTTATATTCTCCAATAAATAAGTATACCATTGTAACACACACCAAGAAAAAGAACCACAACCCTCATATTGTTTTTCTTTTTCTTCTTCCCCGGGAACTTGGCTGAATCTGAGCATGTAATACCGTGGGATATATACACCCAGATATAGCGAGGGGGCCCTTACCTTAGTGGGATGGGCCAGTAAAATACACGACAGAATGCAAAACCGAAATTACATGGGCTGTAATAGGGTTTAGTTTGGTGTGGTCGCCTCGTAGCGCAAAACTCTGCCTATTCTCTAGATTGGAAACACTTTGGCGTTCCCGAGGGTGGCCGCCTTCCTCTTGGTCTGGTTCTTCTTTATAACAGCGCGTGTGTGTGTCTGGGTGTGTGTGTCTGTCTGCTTGTCTGTCTGTCTGTCTGCTTGTCTGTCTGTGTGTCTGCGTCTATGTTTGTGTGAAAGTGTGTGTGTCTGTCTGTGTGAACTAGTACTCTCTCCCTCTTCCTCCTCCATCATCATTTTCCAGCCGATAGCAAATTGGAGATTTTTCTTGGTATGTGTCAGTTCAAGAAGATCAGGATCTCTCTCTCTCTCTCTCTCTCTCTCTCTCTCTCTCTCTCTCTCTCTCTCTCTCTCTCTCTCTCTCTCTCTCTCTCTCTAAAGGAAGAGAATGAAGGAGAAAAAGCGAAGAAACGGCGGCCGATAATGATTAATAAACTGAAGAAGATAAAGATAGAGACATGGCGGCCAACCCACATAAACCTTCCTCAGTGACAGTAGGGGTGACAGCGTGGCCTGGAGGAGGAGGGAGGAAGGAATGGGGGTTCTCCTACCTCCTCTTACTACTTCCTCAACCTCCTCTTACCTCTTCCCCCTCCTACCTCCCACCTCTTCCCCCTCCTACCTCTTCCCCCTCCTACCTCTTCCCCCTCCTACCTCCTCCCCCTCCTACCTCTTCCCCCTCCTACCTCCTCCCCCTCCCACCTCTTCCTCCTCCTACCTCTTCCCCCTCCTACCTCTTCCCCCTCCTACCTCTTCCCCCTCCTACCTCTTCCCCTTCCTACCTCCCACCTCTTCCCCCTCCTACCTCCCACCTCTTCCCCCTCCTACCTCTTCCCCCTCCTACCTCTTCCCCCTCCTACCCCTCCTTCCTTCCCCCCTTCTTCTTTCTATTCCTCTCTTTTCCCTACCTCCTTTCCCTCCCTCCCCATCCTTTCCCTACCTTCTTCTTCTCTTCCCTTCCTTGTTCGCCTCCTCCCCCTCCCCCCTCCCTCTAGGTAAAGTGATAATCTCATCTTTCCAATTTAACGAGAAAGAAAAAAAAGGTAAACAAAAGACACATTCCTGCTGAAATTTGACCGACTCATCGTCTTCTCAATTGCAGGCAGCCAGTCGAAATGTGAGCGAATTTGGGCCGATCGAGAATTCTTTCCTCTTTCCTGGAGTTAATTGGAAAAGCATTAAGATTGAGAGGAAATGTCTGAGGCTTAAATAAAAAACGAAAGAAAAGAATGGAGGAATAAGACTAATGAAGAGAGAGAGAGAGAGAGAGAGAGAGAGAGAGGTGGTGGTAGTCTCTTGTTGTACGGAGTTGAACGAGAAGGTTGTTTGGTTGTTATGGGGTTGTGGTGTTATTATTGTTGTTGATGGAGGTTAAGTTGGGTTATATTAAGTGTTGTTATACTAGGTTTGGTTAGATTAGATTACATTAAGTTAGGGTAAGTTAGATTAAATTAGGTTGTGTTTACAGTTGATTATTATATTAGATTACCCTAGGTTATTGTAGGTTAAGTTAGATTAGGTTAGGTTAAATTATGTTAAAGTTAAATTAGAGTAAGTTAGGTTAGATTATTATAATTTAGTTTAGATTATGTTAAATTAGGTTAGGTTCATTGGCTGCTGTGAGTTGAATATATATATATATATATATATATATATATATATATATATATATATATATATATATATATATATATATATATATATATATATATATATATATATATATATGTATGTGTGTGTGTGGGGGGGGTGTGTGTGTGGGGGGGTGTGTGTGTGGGGGGTGTGTGTGTGGGGGGTGTGTGTGTGTGTGGGGTGTGTGTGTGTTGGGGGTGTGTGTGGGGGGGTGTGTGTGGGGGGGGTGTGTGTGTGGGTGTGTGTGTGTGTGGAGGGGGGGGGGGGTGTTCGGCTCATCAATATACAAGGTAAACATCCCGTGGCTGCCTCCCGGTAATTGAGTTATGCTGCCGAGGTCGTCCAATAAACGTACAGGTTATTGCAAAGTTGACTTGGGGATGAAAAGTGTAGCAAACTGTGTCGTGGTTCAATCGGGTTCCGTTATGGTTCTGCCTTAGTTGTATGTCGGTCTCTGGAGGTTCTGTATCTTGGTTGATATTCACTTTAAGGTTGTGTGGGTTCTCTCGTGGTTCTGTGGTGGATGTCTTGGTTCATATTCACCCGTGTTCGGTTCTCAACAGTATCCACAGCCTCTGAGTAATTGTCGAAAAGTTTGTGTGTACAAGAAAAAACTTGAAAAGGAGGTAAAATTTTTGTCCCCCCTTTTTTTCGAACAATTTATAATCACGAGGAATATATTAATAAGGTTTAAATATATCGGTACATCACTAAATCTTAATGCTAAAAGAATGCATATTGAGACGTCTAACTTACCCATTTTCTTTAGTAAATAAAAAACAAAAGACTGACTTAGACATTGTTTGTGTGGGAGTACGAGCTTAAGGCAACATAAAGACCGAAACAATGTACGATTTTTCTAAGAATCTGTAACACACACGCCAAAAGGTTCTTAGAAATTTCACAGTAAAATAGAAAACACGAATTATTTGCTTGTCATATAAAACAGTATTAAATGACTTTGCCGACTAAATGAAAACAAATTTAATAGATATATATTTGTTCAAAGTTCTGAGGTATTAAAGTGTCAAAAATACCCTAATATGGGTAATATAATTTTTTTCAAGTTCTCCAGAAAGCACAAGATAATGTTTTTGAACAATTTCCTGGTGTTTTTTTTTTTAATTCTCACAGTACAGTACAGTATAGACAGTATCATGTTTTCTAAAAATTCACCAGAAGAAAGCACAACATCACGCTCTAAAAACTGCATCAGAGAACACAAACGTAAACTTCTCAAAAACTCGTCAACATTTTAGACTCTCAAGATAAACAGTATAAAATTGAGGCAGGTTGCGGGCGGAGACTCGCTCATGCACATCCACATAATGGCGGTCTGGGGAGGCGTTCGTCGTGGGACAATGGTCGACTTCACTCAATGGAGGATGCGGCGGCCTCTCTACAATACTCTTATTTTTGTATATCCAAAAAAAAAAAAGCCTCCCCGTCTTGTGTGTGTTCTTCGTTTTCTCTCTATCGTTTTCTTGTTTTGTTTTTCATCTCCTGTGACCTCTCTCTCTCTGACTTTTAATTAGTTATTTATGTTATTAATTTTTTGGTGTGGTTTGGTTTCTTGTTTTTATACTTTACTTCTCTTGTTTAAAGTTGACAATTAAATTTAAAATACTGTGTGTGTGTGTGTGTGTGTGTGTGTGTGTGTGTGTGTGTGTGTGTGTGTAATAATAATAATAATAATAATTAACGGTTTATTGAAGGAGCTTGGCAGCCAGAAGGCTGAAAATATACAGTTACATATTTGGGGAATGGGTTACGAATTACAAATAATATACAAGTAACATAAGTGACACAAATAAGACATATAATAACTAGATGTGGAAAAGCTCAAACTACAGTTCATTTCAACATAGTGACAGTGTTACAGTATTACAAGTTGTTGATAATTTTTACAATGGTTGGGACTGGGCTGTTCTTATAGCGATCAGTTCGTGCACGTATGGGCTGGATGCGGTTGTGGTGTCGAACAGCAATTCTCGGACAAGGGATCTCAGGTGGTAGTAGGAGCCGGTGTCGGGGATGGTGTAGAAGCTTCTTACCAAATTTGCAGATGAGGTCGTGGTGATGGTCAGTGAGAGTCGAAAGGGTCAGTGTGTTGAGCGCTTCTTGATATGTGGAGTAGGAGGGGGAGAGAATAATCTTGCATGCCCTCTTTTGTACTTTTTCTAGGTGTTTACGTTGTGTGGCATTTAGGGAGGAAGACCAGGTGGGGGAGGCATAGGTGAGCTTGGGAAGTATGAATGTTGTGTAAACACTGAGGAGCTCGTGTGCAGGAACTCCGAGGGACTTGAGTCGGCGGAGGAGGTGGAGACGGAAACTGGAGGATTTGACAACTCATTGACGTGTGGTTTCCAATTTAGTTTGTTGTCTATGGTGACGCCGAGGAGCTTCGTGGAATCTACAACCTGGAGTGTGTTCGGACCTAGAGTAATGGAAGGAGGTGGGACAATGTCGGAGGAGAGGTTGATGTGCATAACCATGGTCTTGGTATGGTTGATGGTGACATGGTTGTTGGTGGCCCAGTTTTGGAGACTGTTCAATAAATCCTGAAGGGCGGTATAGTTGGGAGCAGAATTGTTAACGCTGATCCCAAGGGAATTTTTTTTATTTAATTCGTTTTTTAACTCTCCCTTTGAAAGAGAAAAATATTTTTAATGTTGCCGTTTGTGTTGAAGAAATAACTAGTTATTATTATTAGGTATCCTAATTCTTAGATGCCATTTGGACTGTTATTTATCCTACACTATAGAGAACTGAGCTCCTCAGCCATTATATTCCATCCTAAACTGAGTTCATCCACCATTATGTCCTGTCCTTCTAAACTGACTTCATCCACCATTATGTCCTGTCCTTCCCTTTATCGTCGTGTACCATCACCAGGTGTATTGGTCCTTGCTCTACATTAATATCCTGCTCGTGTTTGATCATCATGAGTGAACTGCCAATCTTATGAGGGAAAATTGTAACGACGTCCCGGACTATTATATTCCGATCCACTTAATTGAAATACTGCAATCAAATCCATCCAACCAGGAACATGAATCTGGTTGTAGACGCATCAATAAATTATTTTTTGTTTTGTTGTGTTGTTTCAAATTATTACTTACTATGCAATAAGTAAACCCGAGTTTAAAACATGTTCGTGTCTCCTCCAGGAGGTCAGGGCTGTAAGACATGTTTGTGTCTGCCCCCCCTTCCCCCCCCCCCACGCCAGGAGGTCAGGGCTGTAAGACATTTTTCTGTGTGTCCCCCAGGATGTCAGGGCTGTAGGGTATGTGTGTGTGTCCCCCAGAAGGTCAGGGCTGTAAGGCATGTTTGTGTGTGTCCCTCAAGAGGTCAGGGCTGTAGGGTATGTGTGTGTCCCCTCTCCCCAGGAGGTCAGGGCTGTAGAGTGTGTTCCCCCAGGAGGTCAGGGCTGTAAGGCATGTTTATGTGTGTCCCCCAGGAAGTCAGAGCTGTAAGGTATGTTTGTGTCTGACCCTTGGGAGGGACCCCCAGGGACGCCGTCGCCCCTGTGAGGGCCCCTAGTGGCGCTTCTGCATCTGGGAGGGCCCCTGGGGGCGCTACCGCTCCTGGCAGGACCCTTGGGGTCGCCGCCACCCCTGGGAATGCCCCTTGGGGCGTCACTTATCTCATGAGCTATGTTTACAATGTTTCAAGTTCAGATTTGGATGGTAATGTACAGTGACCTTTTCCTTCCCCTAAAACAAAATCTAGATGGGTGCCATTGCAAATAATCAGATTTTACCTGAATTAAAAGATATGTCCCTCTTACTCTTAACAGGTTTAAAAATAGGACTTCCTGACCTCTGCAAATGGGTGTAAAAAGAGTGTAATACTTGTCACGAATAGGTTTTTAAAGACGGCCCTCTCTCTCTTCTCCCACTCCCCCACAACCCCTCTCCCTCCCCTCACAAACCCCTCTCTCACCTTAAGCCCACAACCCTGTTCTTCCTCCTTACACCCACAACCCTTTTCTCTCCTTTACCCCACTCTCCCTCCTCCCCACCTACAATCCCTCTCTCACCTCCTCCCTCCCACCTTTCCTCTTTCTCCCCTGCCTTCCATCCCTTACAACCCCTCTCCCTCCTACCTTCTGTCCATCCCTTCCCCCTGACTTCCTGTCTTGAATTACTTCCCCTCTAGGTCCAGTTGTCCTCCCTCACTCCTTTTTCCTTCTTCCCTCCCTTCCTTTAACTTCTCCCCCCCCCCTCTTCTTCCCTTACGTCGCACCATAACAGTATAGTCTGAACACATTCTGCCCCAGTATGCCAGAAAAAGACTTAACTGCTGTCACTTCCCCCCTAAGATAAAAAAAAAAGTTAACGCCCAACACTACCCACCAGCCACCCTGTCTTTGACAATTGGTGGAGGCGAGCTTCCCCTATCCCATCATTCACCCGTCCCTGCTTCCTGCCCTCCTATACCACACGCAGTTATCCTCTACCTCAGTGACTCTACCACACGCAGTTATCATCTACCACAGTGACTCTACCACACGCAGTTATCCTCTACCACAGGTAGCCATCCTCCACCACACCATTACCCACCTTGTATAAGATAAGCCACTTCAGTTTATTTCACCTGTTGATTAAACATCCTAATAATACTTTGGGGAGGGGGTTGATAAAGTTCAGGTTAGGTTAGATTCCATTGGGTTATATGTTGAATTAAGGTTAGATGAATGATAAGCAGGGTTGGAAAAAATCATGATTTTTTTTCTAAGTAAAAAAAATCGATTTATTTGATTTAAATCGGATTTTTTTCATTTAAATCGATTTTTTTTATTTTTTTACTAATTGCATCAAAATAGTATTTTTAAACCATAAAAACAGTATTTTTCAACCAAAGCTTATTCAGGATGATAAACAGAAAATTGGCATTAAGATATTTATGCAGTAGATGTACCAATGGAATTTAACACAATATTCTTTTTGTAAAATAAAAGAAAACTGGTAACATATCTTACATTTGAGTACACAAATCCAAACGTAATAATGAAATTTAACATAAATGCTCTTATAGGATTACAGTGTTTCAAAAATTAATAACTTAACTTCTTCAAGTCAACAGAATAATATTCTCATTTTGTAAAAAAATAATACTGGTAACACGTTTATTTTCTTACATTTGTAGGATTAAAGTGCATTAAGAATTACCGGTAATGACTTCAAGTCAACACAATATTCTCATTCTGTAAACTACAAAAATAGTTCAAAACATTTAAATTAGCTTAGTTGAACATTGAAATGCTTATGTACTGTGACAAGCTTAGATGCCTTTTCCTGTCCTAGGCGATTTCTTACCTTTGAGTGTACAAATCCTTATGTGGAAAATGTTCTCTCAACCCCTGCTGATGATGCAACAGCTGCAAATAATTGCCTAGGAACATCCATTACATTTTCTGTCATATCATTGGCAAAATACTGCCACCAAGCAAGGGGTGAGAGAGATTTTACAACATCTTTACCAAAATAGACCTCTTTAAATGGTGCACTTCTTCCATGGAAGGACATTAATGTTGAAAGGAAATGTGGAAGAGACTCGCACACATACTGTTCTGCAATGTCTCGCTGCTCAGGAGTCAGATGTCTGCCCTGATACCTTGGATCTATCACATTAGCTAGAAAATGGGCAGGTGTCAATGCTACTTTGATTTTTTTTTCAAAATTATCCATATCCTTCTTATCTGTTAAATACTCCTTAATATCAGTTTTCAGTTTTACCCAGATTTCTACAGCATAACTCTCTAAATAGTCTTCTGCAGCTCTTTTTAATGCCTTATCATTAACTTTCCTTTCAATTTTCTTATCAATGTCTTCACTATTTTCCTTGCTCACTTTGACAAGGGTCTCCCAGTTCTTTAAATAAGATTCAATAGAATCTGTCACTGTGTTCCATCGTGTGTCTGATGGCATTACTAGCATTGTTCCTCCTGCTCTTCTATACAAAGATCCTGGGATGTGATGATCTCTGAAGTACTTAATGATTTCAGTAATGTGCTCCTTAATGTTCTTGATTTGCAGGTCTTGTGAAAGCAAATTTAACAGGTGTGCAGAGCAACCATATGTTATAATGGATTTATCTTGTCCGAATTCACTTCTCATTTTTGCCATATTAGCAGCATTATCTGTTACACAGCTTCTTACTGTGCATCCAAATTTGTCTTCCCACCTTTTTGTAGCACATTCAGCTAATTTCAACAGATATTCAACTGTGTCTTGATTCTGTGTCTATAGAGTCAACAAGATAAGTACGGTTGTCCGCTGTTAAAGTTATACATACAATAGGTTCATTATGGACATGACTCCATCCATCCATGGCCATGCAAACTGTTTTCCCACTAAGTTCTTCTGAATAATTCTTAATCACTGAATCGTAGGCTTGATCCAAAAGAGACCCTCCAATTTGATGTCTATTAGGTGGAACATATCCTGGTCTTAGCATTTTAATCATCTTGATAAACTCTTCGTGCTCCACTGATCGGAAGGGGGAATTTGTTGCATATATATAATTAGCAACTTGCTGATCCAAGGTGACTTTTTCAGACTTAGTAGTTTTTATCACAAAACCAGTTATGCTTCTTTGTTCCATAGAACTATCCCTCTTATCTCTCTTAAATGGTGAGGGAGAAGGAGCATCTGATATATCTTTAACTAAAGATGATGATGATGAAGCTTTTGAAAGTGAGGTGCTTGGATGGGGGTGATGAGAAAACAGTTATTAGTAAAAAAAATAATTTTGATTTAAATCATCATTTTTTTACTCTGATTTAAATCGATTTAAATCATGTGATTTAAATCATTTGATTTAAATCATAACAACCCTGATGATAAGTTAATTTTAGGGTGTTTAATTATCAGGTGAAATAAGTTGAGATGTGTAATCATCACGTGATCCATAAAAAAATCTTTAAGTATTGATAAAATAAGTACAATATTGTGTTATTAGAAATATTATAACTTAAAACATCTTTATTTCTTCAAAGATCTGCTGTGAGGATACCCTTAACACCCAGAAGTACATTGGCATCAACATTCAACCTCTGTAACCTGCATCAACATTCAACCTCTGCACGTGCATCAACATTCAACCTCTGCACGTGCATCAACATTCAACCTCTGCACGTGCATCAACATTCAACCTCTGTAACCTGCATCAACATTCAACCTCTGCACCTGCATCAACATTCAACCTCTAGATCTGCATTAACATTTACTAATCTACACCTGCTGTAACATCACCCTCTACACCTGCCAACATTCATCCTCTACACCTGCATCAACATTCACCCTCTAGACCTGCCTTAACATCACCCTCTACATATGCATCAGCATTCACCTTCAACACCTGCATCAACATTCTGCAACTTTAAAGAAATCCTATGCCCTTCCGCTACCTAAGTCCAGGTAAAGGAAGACGCACGCTGTCTGGTCAATGTGATAAAGACAACAGGGCTTAGTGTTTACCTGTCTCTTACCTTAATGCATTGCCAATACGTATTTAAAAGTGATAGGAAAAAAAATACTCGTGTTATTGAAGGTAAGATATATTAATTCAGGTTAGAAAATGAAGGGAAAGAATAATTCAAGTTGTGAACATAAATATTTTTACAATTTAACAGACTTGGTTGACTGCCTTAGGAGACGTGGTTGGCTGCCTGAGAAGACGTGGTTGGCTGCCTGAGAAGACGTGGTTGGCTGCCTTAGAAGACGTGGTTGGCTGCCTGAGAAGACGTGGTTGGCTGCCTGAGAAGACGTGGTTGGCTGCCTTAGAAGACGTGCTTAGCTACCTTAGAAGACGTGGTTGGCTGCCTTAGAAGACGTGGTTGGCTGCCCAAGAAGACGTGTATGTGTCTATACACACACACACACGTGTGTATGTATATATACACACGTGTGTGTATGTAATACATATACACACACTATATATATATATATATATATATATATATATATATATATATATATATATATATATATAAAATAGCCCAACTTTGAATGTAAATGTATTCCTTGTAGCAAATGTAATGGTAATTATGTAGGACAGACAGGAAAAACATTGCAACTCAGAATCAAACAACATAAGTACAATATCAGAAATGCATCTGGGAAGTAGTGCCCTGTTCGTTCATGTTAGGAATAATAATCATCCCATTGCTTGGGAAAAAAAAAGCTAAGAAGTATTCAAATCATCTTGCATCACAGAAAGACTTCTGGTTGAAGCTAGTTTGATTAAGGAAATAAAATCAATAAACCGTAGTGATGATCAGTACAAAACTGGTATGTTACATAAGTTTATTTGTCAGTGGCCCAAGGTTAAAAATGCTACGAAAACCTTGGCTAGATGTAGGATAGTTATTTAGTGGGTTCCTTATATTTTTACCTGACCTGACTAGTCACGTCGCCCCTTTTCTCTTGAGCTCCTCTACGTGTGTTGGTGTGGGGATTAGTGGATGACATCATTATGATCTGACCTCATGTTTAATAAGGTCACCCTGTATATTTAAGCCTCTCTCTATCCATGTAATCCAGTTGCCTCTGAAGATGTCTTGAATAAAGACGAAAGCTAAGGTGCTCTGTTGTTTCCCTTCCCCCCCGCCCCGTGTGATTTTATAAAGATTTATCTTATCCACGTTTTCTTTGTGGAGCTACATGAAATCTACTTAACCGAAAAGTAGATTTATAACTTTTTTGGAAATATTACCTAATTTTGCGAAGTAGATTATCATAGAAAACGGGAAATTTGTATCATAAAAAATGGGAAATATCTACTTTCCGGGAAAGTTGGTTATCTACTTTCCCGAAAAGTAGAGAGATTTTCTACTTTTCGGGAAAGTAGATTATTGACTTTTTGGGGAAGTAGATTATCGACTTTTTGGGAAATATTACCTAATTTTGCGAAGTAGATTATCATAGAAAACGGGAAATTTGTATCATAAAAAATGGGAAATATCTACTTTCCGGGAAAGTTGGTTATCTACTTTCCCGAAAAGTAGATAGATTTTCTACTTTTCGGGAAAGTAGATTATCGACTTTTCGAGGAAGTAGATTATCGAATTTTTGGGAAATATTACCTTATTTTACGAAGTAGATTATCATAGAAAACGGGAAATTTGTATCATAAAAAATGGGAAATATCTACTTTCCGGGAAAGTTGGTTATCTACTTTCCCGAAAAGTAGATAGATTTTCTACTTTTCGGGAAAGTAGATTATCGACTTTTCGGGAAGTAGATTTTCGATTTTTGGGGGAAATATTACCTAATTTTGCGAAGTAGATTATCATAGAAAACGGGAAATTTGTGGTCATAAAAAATGGGAAATATCTACTTTCCGGGAAAGTTGGTTATCTACTTTCCCGAAAAGTAGAGAGATTTTCTACTTTTCGGGAAAGTAGATTATTGACTTTTTGGGGAAGTAGATTATCGACTTTTTGGGAAATATTACCTAATTTTGCGAAGTAGATTATCATAGAAAACGGGAAATTTGTATCATAAAAAATGGGAAATATCTACTTTCCGGGAAAGTTGGTTATCTACTTTCCCGAAAAGTAGATAGATTTTCTACTTTTCGGGAAAGTAGATTATCGACTTTTCGAGGAAGTAGATTATCGAATTTTTGGGAAATATTACCTAATTTTGCGAAGTAGATTATCATAGAAAACGGGAAATTTGCATCATAAAAAATGGGAAATATCTACTTTGCGGGAAAGTTGGTTATCTACTTTCCCGAAAAGTAGATAGATTTTCTACTTTTCGGGAAAGTAGATTATCGACTTTTCGAGGAAGTAGATTATCGAATTTTTGGGAAATATTACCTTATTTTACGAAGTAGATTATCATAGAAAACGGGAAATTTGTATCATAAAAAATGGGAAATATCTACTTTCCGGGAAAGTTGGTTATCTACTTTCCCGAAAAGCAGATAGATTTTCTACTTTTCGGGAAAGTAGATTATCGACTTTTCGGGAAGTAGATTTTCGATTTTTGGGGGAAATATTACCTAATTTTGCGAAGTAGATTATCATAGAAAACGGGAAATTTGTGGTCATAAAAAATGGGAAATATCTACTTTCCGGGAAAGTTGGTTATCTACTTTCCCGAAAAGTAGATAGATTTTCTACTTTTCGGGAAAGTAGATTATCGACTTTTCGGGGAAGTAGATTTTCGACTTTTGGGGGAAATATTACCTAATTTTGCAAAGTAGATTATCATAGAAAACGGGAAATTTGTATCATAAAAAATGGGAAATATCTACTTTCCGGGAAAGTTGGTTATCTACTTTCCCGAAAAGTAGATAGATTTTCTACTTTTCGGGAAAGTAGATTATCGACTTTTCGGGGAAGTAGATTTTCGACTTTTGGGGGAAATATTACCTAATTTTGCAAAGTAGATTATCATAGAAAACGGGAAATTTGTATCATAAAAAATGGGAAATATCTACTTTCCGGGAAAGTTGGTTATCTACTTTCCCGAAAAGTAGATAGATTTTCTACTTTTCGGGAAAGTAGATTATCGACTTTTCGGGGAAGTAGATTTTCGACTTTTGGGGGAAATATTACCTAATTTTGCAAAGTAGATTATCATAGAAAACGGGAAATTTGTATCATAAAAAATGGGAAATATCTACTTTCCGGGAAAGTTGGTTATCTACTTTCCCGAAAAGTAGATAGATTTTCTACTTTTCGGGAAAGTAGATTATCGACTTTTCGGGGAAGTAGATTATCGACTTTTTGGGGAAATATTACCTAATTTTGCGAAGTAGATTATCATAGAAAACGGGAAATTTGTATCATAAAAAATGGGAAATATCTACTTTCCGGGAAAGTTGGTTATCTACTTTCCCGAAAAGTAGATATATTTTCTACTTTTCAGGAAAGTAGATTATCGACTTTTCGTGGAAGTAGATTATCGAATTTTTGGGAAATATCTACTTTTCGGGAAAGTAGATAACCAACTTTCCCGGAAAGTAGATATTTCCCATGTTTTATGATACAAATTTCCCGTTTTCTATGATAATCTACTTCGCAAAATTAGGTAATATTTCCCAAAAAGTCGATAATCGACTTCCTCGAAAAGTCGATAATCTACTTTCCCGAAATGTAGAAAATCTATCTACTTTTCGGGAAAGTAGATAACCAACTTTCCCGGAAAGTAGATATTTCCCATTTTTTATGATACAAATTTCCCGTTTTCTATGATAATCTACTTTGCAAAATTAGGTAATATTTCCCCCAAAAGTCGAAAATCTACTTCCCCGAAAAGTCGATAATCTACTTTTCCGAAAAATAGAAGATCTATCTACTTTTCGGGAAAGTAGATAACCAACTTTCCCGGAAAGTAGATATTTCCCATTTTTTATGATACAAATTTCCCGTTTTCTATGATAATCTACTTCGCAAAATAAGGTAATATTTCCCAAAAATTCGATAATCTACTTCCTCGAAAAGTCGATAATCTACTTTCCCGAAAAGTAGAAAATCTATCTACTTTTCGGGAAAGTAGATAACCAACTTTCCCGGAAAGTAGATATTTCCCATTTTTTATGATACAAATTTCCCGTTTTCTATGATAATCTACTTCGCAAAATTAGGTAATATTTCCCAAAAAGTCAATAATCTACTTCCTCGAAAACTCGTTAATCTACTTTCCCGAAAAGTAGAAAATCTATCTACTTTTCGGGAAAGTAGATAACCAACTTTCCCGGAAAGTAGATATTTCCCATTTTTTATGATACAAATTTCCCGTTTTCTATGATAATCTACTTCGCAAAATAAGGTAATATTTCCCAAAAATTCGATAATCTACTTCCTCGAAAAGTCGATAATCTACTTTCCCGAAAAGTAGAAAATCTATCTACTTTTCGGGAAAGTAGATAACCAACTTTCCCGGAAAGTAGATATTTCCCATTTTTTATGATGCAAATTTCCCGTTTTCTATGATAATCTACTTCGCAAAATTAGGTAATATTTCCCAAAAAATCGATATTCTACTTCCTCGAAAAGTCGATAATCTACTTTCCCGAAAAGTAGAAAATGTATCTACTTTTCGGGAAAGTAGATAACCAACTTTCCCAGAAAGTAGATATTTCCCATTTTTTATGATACAAATTTCCCGTTTTCTATGATAATCTACTTCGCAAAATTAGGTGATATTTCCAAAAAAGTAGAAAATCTACTTTTCGGTTAAGTAGATTTCATGTAGCTCCACAAAGAAAACGTGGATAAGATAAATCTTTATAAAATCACACGGGGCGGGGAGGGAAACAACAGAGCACCTTAGCTTTCGTCTTTATTCAAGACATCTTCAGAGGCAACTGGATTACATGGGTAGAGAGAGGCTTAAATATACAGGGTGGCCTTATTAAACATGAGGTCAGGTCATAATGATGTCATCCACTAATCCCCACACCAACACACGTAGAGGAGCTCAAGAGAAAAGGGGCGACGTGACTAGTCAGGTCAGGTAAAAATATAAGGAACCCACCAAATAACTATCCTACATCTAGCCAAGGTTTTCGAAGCATTTTAAACCTTGGGCCACTGACAAATAAACTTATGTAACATACCAGTTTTGTACTGATCATCACTACGGTTTATTGATTTTATTTCCTTAAAACTAGTTTCAACCAGAAGTCTTTCTGTGATGCAAGATGATTTGAATACTTCTTTGCTTTTTTTCCCAAGCAATGGGATGATTATTATTCCTAACATGAACGAACAGGGCACTACTTCCCAGATGCATTTCTGATATTGTACTTATGTTGTTTGATTCTGAGTTGCAATGTTTTTCCTGTCTGTCCTACATAAGTACCATTACATTTGCTACAAGGAATACATTTACATTCAAAGTTGGGCTATTTTATATATATATATATATATATATATATATATATATATATATATATATATATATATATATATATATATATATATATATATAAATACCATCAAAAGATATGATAAAACATTTGAGTCATTCTAACCTAATCAAATTCACCCCCTCGCCTTGCCTCACCCAACTCACAGTATACAGAATATACGGCTGTACGCCACACCCCTGTACCAAACTACCACTTTACAGACATTTGAACTATAATTACGTGAGAACTTGATCTAAACTTCTTCATTGTTTGTCAGAAAAATATATTGTGTAACTCTTGTTTTCTTGCTTGCTTGCTTGCTTGCTTCAATTGATTTCCTGGCCGTCAACTACTATAAGGTCACTACGGCTTTGTTTATCGAGTACTATCGCTTATATATCCTAAGTGAGATATTAATGCACCAATAGACTTTACTGCATATACCCTTAACACCCGAGTTACGTGCGATGGCTAGAAACGGATACATATGGATGTTTTACACGAACGGCAGTTTATAAATAAACCCTGACGAACCAAAGAACAGAGAGAGAATGATGACTTAACACAGGAGAACAAAGAGGAAGGGGAAGATGATAATTGAAAAGAAATACGCTTGGCGGATATGAAGATAATTGAAGAGAAATGAGTAAAGAGGAACTGAAGAAGAGGGATTGGAGGAGAGAAGATACTGTTAACATGTTATTTCGATCAGCTGCTTTGTTTAGGTATTTTGTTTCTCTCTAGCTGTTTACCTTGTACTCACTCACTCACTCTCAGCTCCGGGACATCCTCAAGCACAAGACATGACTGACCACCACCTGAGGCCCTCCCATTGTGTGTGTGTGTGTGTGTGTGAATATAAAATCCTACCTAAACAAAACAAGAGAGACACCACAAACCTACCTTAGTATCCTCCTAACACAGATATACTCAAAACCCTATCACGCCTCCCTCGTCAACAGGTATGATCCACAACATTTAAATACATCAACGACAATCATCAATTATATATACACTAATCATACAAAATACTAGTGTACATTTTCAAACGATAATTTCTAGTTTCCAGCGACAAAAGTCTCTCATTACAACGGGACAAAAATTAAGCTCATTACTTCAGGATGGCTGATGGATGATAATTGTTGTACACGGGGCTAGGGAGTTTACAGCTGGTGTGTGTGTGTGTACAAAGACACACACACACACACTTAAACACGTACAAAATATTCAGGCGTGTTGAGAAGACCAGCACATGTCTTTCCAACACGTCCAGGACGTACCACCGCACACCCTAATCACCAGGATTTTGTCTCCTCCACCAGCGTCAGTTCACAGTAAGCAGAACACCAGCGCTGGTATACACTCATCACGTGGTGTGGTATTCCTCTAATGAGCGAAGCCAAGGTGTGTGTCTGGCGTCGTGTGAATGTCGTGTCACATGTCAGGTATCATGAGTGTCAAGCTTCCTGTGTCAAGTGCCAGGTATTTGGTGTCATATGCCAGGAGGTTGGTGTCAGGCACATCTCAAATGTCAGGTACTTGGTGTCAGTTGAATGTCATGTATCAGTTAAAATAGCTGCAACAGAGGCAAGATATTGGTAGTAATAATGGCAGTTGTGGTGTAGCATGTTGGAAATTGTGGTAGGAATAGTGGTAGAGTGCTGGTAGTTGTAGTATAAGAGTAATGAAAGGTGGGAGGCAAAGGGAGAGACAGAGGGGGGGAGGAGTGGTGACAAGACCCCCAAATCCCATGTGAGTATTCACGGTCAGGAACAACTTAGAGGAGAGAGGGAGGGGAGGGAAGGAAGGTGATCCTGTACTACAAACTGACCTCCAACACCTGCCCCTTTACCTTCACCCTTCTCCCCCTCACCTCCCTCAACCACTCCTCTTCCGTTCCCCAAACCCCCTGGAGAAAATAACCCACTCAGGTGATTTACCCCCACTATGTCCCGAGGTGTGGTGGTGGCTCTCTCATAGAGAGAGAGACCATACCCAACTGTCCCCAAAATAACTTGAGAAAGGGTTTGTGGATTCCTACTAAACACGGATGGTATAATCAACATGTGACATGGTCCACATGATAATTTTTGGCTATACAAATTACTCCAAAACTGATCAAGTGTTTCTATAATAAATGATCGCACAACAGAAATCGATAATATGAAACAGTCTGCAGCGGTGACTACATTAATGTATAGTTAGAGCGCTTGATGATTGCTTTGTCATGGTGCGGTTCGAGGGTAAGGTTTGTATCCGCTTGGGCATTGGGTGAGGACCAGTTCCTTGACTTGTTGCCCGAGTGAACCAATTCCTTGATTTGCTGCCCGAGTGGACCAGTTCCTTGACTTGTTGCCCGAGTGGACCAGTTCCGTATCTTGTTGCCAGAGTGGACCAGTTCCTTGACTTGTTGCCCGAGTGGACCAGTTCCGTATCTTGTTGTCTGAGTGGACCAATTCCTTGTCTTGTTGCCTGAGTGGACCAGATAGATGGATGTGTTAGCTTATTGTATCAGAAGGAAAAATGTACCAGGCTGGTGAAAAAAAAATATATACAGTATATTGAATGTTTGAATATATGAGTAAGTGTGTGAGGAAGACGAGGGAGGAGGAGGAGGAGGAGGAGGAGGTGTTGTGAGGGAAATGAAGGAGGAGAAGGTGTTGTGAGGAAGATGATGAAGGGGAAGGTGTTGCCGTAGTGCCCACGAGGCCTTACTTCTCAAGACACCATTACTTGACAACACACACACACAGTCTTGTAAAACCTACTCGGGGGGGGGGGGGGGGGGAAACTCACCACCACCACTATTACGACCACAATCATCACCACCACCCTCACCACCATTACCGTCTGCAGCAGTAATACCGTGTCTGTTGGTGTTGTTGCCTCCACCTCTCAAACTCACGTCCTGTGTTTGACTTGGGCCCAAACATTCACTCACCGCGAGGCGAAACTTAAATCATGGGAAAGAGTTGGCCAGGAAAAATACCCACCACCAGGGAAAATGGTTTACGAGAAACACACACACACACACACACACACACACACACAGTGGCAGAAAGACAGACACACACACAAATAAAGCCTTTGGTGTTGTGTTCAGGACCCGCCACAAAATATTACTCGCCCTGGGGGGATTTTTTTTTTTTCCCGAGAGACGAACTGTGTACAAACTCCCGGAAGGCGGAGGAATACTTTAAAAGGTTCCATGGCTCTTTAAAGGCTTCTTTCTATTTGAGGAGATTTAGGATTCGTGTGGGCTGGGTAGAGCTCTAATGCCCCCCCCCCCCCCACCCTCACAATATTTCAGGTAAATTAACTGGCTGAGGGTAAAGGTTTGTCTCTAATCAATTCAAATGATATTTTAACTTGATGCTAGCAATTGAGAGGAGGGAGGAGAGGGCTGGTGCTATCAGGTGAGGAGGGGGGAGGAGAGGGCTGGTGCTATCAGGTGAGGGGGGGGAGAGGCTGGTGCTATCAGGTGAGGGGAGGAGAGGCTGGTGCTATCAGGTAAGGGGGGGAGAGGCTGGTGCTATCAGGTGAGGGGGGAGAGGCTGGTGCTATCAGGTGAGGAGGGGGGAAGAGGCTGGTGCTGTCAGGTGAGGGGGGACGGGAGGCTGGTGCTATCAGGTGAGGGGGGAGAGGCTGGTGCTATCAGGTGAGGGGGGGAAAGGCTGGTGCTATCAGGTGAGGGGGAGGGGAGAGGCTGGTGCTGTCAAGTGAGAGGGGAGAGGAGAGGTTGGTGCTGTCAAGTGAGAGGGAAGGGGAGGGGCTGTTGCTGTCAGATGTGGGGGAGAGGAGGAGCTGTTACTGTCAGGTGTGAAGGGGAGGGGTCTGTTGCTGTCAGGTGAGGGGGAGAGGAGGCTGATGCTTTCAGGTGTGAGGGCCATGGCTGTCAAGTGAGGGAGAAGGGTTGTTGCTGTCAGGTGAGAAGGGAGAGTTGTCTGATGCAGTCAAGTGAGAGGATTGAAATTCAATTACGTTTGGATGACGTCTCGATTTCTTGAAAGAGAGATAGAGGGATGGAGAGGGTAAAGACAGACAGACAGACTTCAGTATCTTGATGAACTATCTTTGTCGACCTTACATCTCCCAGAATATCCAGACAACCAATCGCAGCCAAGCTTCCTCCCAGCCAGTAAACATCGCCGCCAGTGTTACCATGACGCCACAACTGATGCAACACTATATTTTTACATCACAAAAAAAAAATCCATTTCAATTTGTCGAAGAATTACTCATGATTGTCGGGAAATTGGTTGGGGAAGGGAGACAGCCAGAGCCATAACGCCTTACAGCAGCCTAAACCGCCATACTTTAATGAACTGGCCAGGCAGCAGCAAGGGGCTACCTCCACATCACTACCTGCCGGACCACCACACCACCTCCAGATGACACAACACCTCTCGCACTCAACAAAAATCAGGGACTCGTGTGTGTGTGTGTGTGTGTGTGTGTGTGTGTGTGTGCGTGTGTGTGTGTGTCACTAGTGTGTATCTATGAACCTAATACTCCTTCATGCAAAAATGTAAACACAACACAACATTGCAGGCTGTTATGGAGGGAACACCTTGCACTACGGTATAACTAAAGCGAAATGTCACAACAAAACAGGTGATTCGCATAATATAAACCCCACTCTACCTGCATTCATCACTTGTGTTTCATTATCCGTTCTCGTTACTCACCGTCACATCACACAACTGCTGACGGTAATAATGGCCTGATTAATCTTGTTTACTTACTGCCGGCTATTAAGAGTGACTAATCATCTGGAGGCAATACGGTGTTTATGCGATCATGCCGGTCGTTTACTTAATGAGGGGACGAACAACACACCCCAACACACAGACAATTTACTGGGTGTGTGTGTGTGTGTGTGTGTGTGTGTGTATTTTCAGCAAGTACAGTAACAATCCTTATAACAGCTATCAAGGAACATCTACGCAACAGCCACAGACATTCAAGCAGCGGGGCAAGCAACCTGTGTATACGATAACAATACCGCCACAACAACACCATAACATCAGTACAACAACGAAAGATAAGAACATCATATAAAACAACACAATAACACAACACCACTATAACCACAACATTACCCTAACAAAAACACCACTATAACCACAAGAGCACCGTAACATGAGCCAGTAGACGTGCATGTAAACCCCGGGTCAACACACTTGTACAAATAGAGCAACACGGTAAGGGTGGAGCCGAACAGGAGTGAGGCGTGGCAACCGTGTTTAGTAGCTCCGAGCAGCCTCTCTCCCTCACCACCTACCCCGTCTCTCACTCCTCAGATTATGATCAACACGAGAGTACACTTTTACATGACACATACACCAGGATTAAAAAAAAAAACAAGGTTAATGTAGGGTTTAACACTTGGAATAACGTTAAATATACAATACATATTTACATATATATGTACATGCATACATAAATATTAACTTACTGGACTATATACAGTATATCAATGTTATGCTAATTAGAGATGATCACCGATTAAGCAGTAAAATGCAACTGACTTTTTTTTTTGGGGGGGGGGTCAAATATGGTGAGTTTTTCGTTTTATTGCCACACCTTAATGGAAAATTAATTCGCATGTGGTAAACTTTGGGTTTTGTTTCATTTACAGACCATACATACGTGCATACTGTACATACATATATCTACAGTATATTCCTGCCTCTCTCCTCCGCCATTCAGTCATCAATCTGGAGACAAAAATGACACAACTGGACCAATTTCAGCTTGATAGTGCAATTATGTCTCAAAATGTGTGCGTTTGATCTTGCCCGATTCATGATTACATACAATATGTTTCCTATTTCTTTATTATTCTAACTTAATAGACCCGGGATGGAGATTGGCACTGATGTGTGTAGACGCTTTTAAGGCCTAAGTGATCAGAGGGAAAGAAAGGCCATAAAAATGAGTCTTGGCCTTGTAACAACTGCTGATGCGGACGATAACAAGCCGAGGCTGAACATTAACAAAGGCAATAATGTTCAGTGATAAAAGAAAAGATTTGTAGTTGTCTTCACGTTAAAATAAAGACAAACAAAAGCGGCAAATTCATCTGATGGCTATAAGTTAATATTATAACCACAACAGAAAGAGAGGGGTATAAAATATTCCTAGCGTCATTACGACCACTAAATACACCAGTAATTTGACTGAAGTTAAGACAATAATAAATAAAATCTTTATAAAACAATTCTTCACATCAAAACAACGATACAAAACAATAGACTTGAGGAATAAAATGAATAATAAGAGTCAAGGCAAGACAGTAAGGGGTTTAGCACACTACCCTGAGGCACCCCAGCCACTGACGAACTCTGGCTTGGGACGACCCCTCGACAGAAAGACTCTAAAGAAGGGGTACAAACCTGATCCATGATATGTTTCTGGGTCCTGGAAGTCTTGCTTGGAGGGCGACCCAACAGTATAATTTAAAGTGAAGTTATTATTACTCAACAGTATAGTTATTAGTGACTTTTTACCTAAAAGTAGAGTTTTGAGTATATTTATCACCCAACAGTAAAGTTTTAAGTGCAGTTATTACCCAACAGTAGAGTCCAACGTGTAGTTATCCTCCATGTGAAGTTAGTACCCAACAGCAGAGACCCAAAGCCAGTTACCACTTTCGCCTACCATCACCGACGTCAATTTTCGTGGTTTGAGTAAAAAGAAAATATAAAGAGACCAGGTAAAAGCGTGTTCTACACCAGAGTAAAGCGCCGGAGCAATCAAGCAGCCAATTTTGCGGGAAACAATCCAATTTGTACCCGGAAAAGCTGGAGCTACTTGGTAAATAGCTCAGTTTTATAGTGTCCTGAGTTAGGTAAATGCGATCGTGTTGGTTATGCTTGCTGGAGAAAGGGAGAGGGGGGGAGGGGGAAAAAGAGGGGGAGAGAGGGAGAGGGGGAAAGAAGGAGAGGGGGAGAGAGTGAGAGAAGGAGAGGGGGAGAGAGGGAGGGGGGAGAGAGGGTGGAGGAGAGGGTGGAGGAGAGGGGATAGGGGAAGAGGAGTGGGGGAGAGAGGAAGAGGAGTGGGGGAGAGAAGGAGGAGTGGCGGAGAGAGGAAGAGGAGTGGGGGAGAGAAGGAGGGGAGGGGGAGAGAAGGAGGGGAGGGAGAGAGAAGGAGGGGGTAAGATGGAGGAAGAGGAAGGAAGATGGAAAGGTCATGGGAGATAAGATATGGTTAGGTTAGGTATGAGTGGAATGAAGGGAAGAATGGGTGAGAAGTAAGGGGGAGGAGTATAATAAGGGAGGGGAGGATAAGGAGGGTAAGGTGAAGGGGGAAATGAGACAAAGGGGAGGGGAGGAGATAATAAGAGTGTGGGGAGGGAGAAGAGGAGAATGAAGGGATGAGGGAGATGAGAGGATGGGAGGAAAAACAAGGTATGGGAGATAAGGGGGAGGAGAGGAAAAATAGGGGATGGGAGAAGAGGTAGACGAGAGAATGAAGAGAGGGGTTACGGGTGTTTTGAACTACGGAATGAGGATTAAAACACAGACCAAATAATGAAAAATTTCACCTATGTGTATGTGTGTGAACGCACAGGTGAACACACGGGGTACCTGAGCTCGACCCCCGGCCGCCCACCTGTACCTGCCGACGCGAGATAACAGAAGGGGCCGCGTCACCTGGGCTAGATGCGATTTGGCAGAATCCACGTATATGTGGGCATGACGTGTATTGATTGGTTCTTGTCACCGCTTGCTCCCCCCTCCCACCCGACCCTATATCCCCCCTCCCAGCAAAAACAACCTAACTAACTAACTAAATAAATAAATATAAAAAAATTCTGGATTGTCTTCATAACTCACTCCCCCTCTCCGTTTCCTCTGCTCACCCTTTCCCCCTCCCCACCCACCCTTTCCCCCTGGGTAGCTTAAGCTGAGCTATTTACCAAGTAGCTCTAGCTATTTCAGATACAAATTGGATTGTTTCCCCTCAAAATTGGTCTCCTTGATTGTTCCAACGTTCACTCTGGCGGAAAAGCGCGTTCAGGCGTTCACTTCATATTTTCCTTTTTTTTCCCTTGTCCTTATTTTTTTATGAGTTGTGAACTGACGTGGGTGATGTAGTGGAGGTTCTGGCCGACCGTGAAACACCGCAGTCAACCCCTGCTTGTACTGTACTTAATGATGTGACAGAGAGAGAAAAAGAGAGACGGATATAAACAGAAAGAAACAACAAAACGCACAAATAGACGCACACAAACAGACAATCACAAACAGACAGAGACAGACAGAGATGGACTTGAGTCTGTTATGACGAGGGTATCTCAAGGGTACAACGTTGGCCAAACACTGACTTTCAGCCCCACAAACACGCTATACACTCAAGGTTCTCCCGACCACACACACACACACACACACACACCAAGAACAATCACCCAAGCTTAGGTCCTTTGCTTAGGTTTGTATACTAAATTATTAACAGTAAATCTACAATGATAAAAATGTAAAGTCGTTGATAAATATACCAAGCATTACATTATACCGGGAGACCTGCTATAGGGATCACTGCTATGGTAAGTTTCACTCGTCTGTGTTTAAGTGTGGAGAGCTGCAGCTTCATCCCCTGGAAGTGTAAGGTGGTGGTGGCAGAGGCGGCAGAGAATTGAAAAACAAAGCTGGACATGAAGTTATCTCTGTGTGAAACTTAGAAAGACTTGGGCACGGGTGGTTAGTTGGATCACAGACACTCTCACTCTCTCTCTCTCTCTCTCTCTCTCTCTCTTTCTTTTCCTTTGTTGCTCTCCCTTTCTATTTGAGTGACTGTGTGTGTGTGTATAGTTACCATGACAACATTAACCCCCACACTCCTCTCTCTCCTGATCATACAACAGCCCCCAACACCCTGAGATACACCAACTCTTGAAAGTTCCCTATTTACCCTGAATTAAACCTTTGATCCAGTGTAACAACGTCTCTCCCCCTCCCCTCCCTTCCCTCTCTCAGTACCTACACCTGGCTCACACCTTCCCGAGCACCTACCTGATGTTTTACACCTGGATAATATTTTCTCTTCTTTCCAAGTTAGGCCAAACAAGGGTTGATGATATCCAACTCTCAACCTGGAAAAGAAAAAAAAAAGAATGTGGACCTCGACTTATGCCATTCCTCAAGACTTGTTCGCTACCATAAGACATAATAAGCTCGTGTGTGTGTGTGTGTGTGTGTGTGTGTGTGTGTGTGTGTGTGTGTGTGCTTAGCATCAGTCTTCTTCTTCTTCTTCTTGCCAACCTTTCACTGTTTTTTCGAATTATTTAACGTCTTTGATGTCCTCCGCTTTCCCTCCAACACCGACGTCTAGTATAAACGTTCACACTCTAGTCTGTCTTTCTCATTACGAACAACACAAAGAAAAGAAAATAGACAATAAAAATGGGAGAGAAGATATGAAAAAGAAATAAGGGAGGGAGGGAGTTACAGCTTTGTATGTATGTATGTAGGTATGTATGTATGTATGTATGTATGTATAAAAACAAGAAACAGAACCCACCATTCAACAAGCCCCTTCCCCCCCTCAAAAAAATAGAAACCGTGGCACAGTGGTTCGGTCAACAACAATTCGATTCCAAGGACCCATGTTCGATCCCCCCCCCTTACTCCACCACCCACGGTCATGGTGTAGTTTTTTTCTAAATGTTCTTTGTGATAGATCTCCCAAGTGTGACGTTCAAGTGTGACTCTACTCCACCTCCAGCTTAAGGTCCATTACAATGGTTGACGTTAGGAAAAAAATGTTTGGTCATCAACAAACAAAATGAGAATAGATTTGTTATTACGCATTGTCAGGTGGATCGTGGCCGACCTCAGAGGATGAACGGAATGATGGATGGTCGGGTGGATAGAAGGAGGGAGAAGTGGATGAATAGAAAGGATGGGGTAGAGAGAGACGGACTAACGGACACTTCCTTATCCTCCCTGACACCTCCTTATCCTCCCTGATACTCCCTTATCCTTCCACTCTTTTATCCTCCCTGACACTCCCTTAATATCCGACACTCCCTTATCATTCCTGACACTCCCTTATCCTCCCTGACACTACCTAATGCTGTGTCAACCAGGCCAGAGTTAACTTGACCCAGCTTGACACTTCAATAATTCCTATCAAGTCAGGACGACCTCACACACCAGGACCAAGACGCTGCCACACACACACACACACACACACACACCAGACGCTCCCACACACACACACACACACACACCAGACGCTCCCACGCACATACGCACACACACACACCAGACGCTTCCACACACACACATACACACCAGACGCTCCCACACACACACAAACACAGGCTCCCCCCCCCCCCCACACACACACCAGGAGTCCCACAATACGCTTCACTAGATCACCACGACACCTCCTTCAGGGTCACCAAGATCATCATGACACTTCCTTCAGGGTCACCAAGATTACCAAGACAACCTCCTTCAATGTCACCATGATCACCACATCACCTCCTTCAATGTCACCATGATCACCACATCACCTCCTTCACTGTCACCATGATCACCACATCACTTCCTTCAATGTCACCATGATCACCACATCACCTCCTTCAATGTCACCATGATCACCACATCACCTCCTTCAATGTCACCATGATCACCACATCACGTCAAAGCCAAAGGTCTCGAGTTCTCTGATCCCTGGAGCGAGGTTCGAGTGCTGGTGGTGAGGAATCCTTAATTATTCCAGGAATCCAGAACTGGAATCAAAGTGCTGGAAGAGACAAAGTGCTTAAAGGGACAAAGTGCTGGAAGAGAGACATAGTGCTGGAAGAGAGACAAAGTGCTGAAAGAGAAACAAAGTGCTGGAAGAGAGACAAAGTGCTGGGAAAGAGACAAAGTGCTGGAAGAGAGACAAAGTGCCGGGAAAGAGACAAAGTGCTGGAAGAGAGACAAAGTGCTGGAAGAGAGACAAAGTGCTGGGGAAGAGACAAAGTGCAAGGAGAGAGACAATGTACTGGAAGAGAGACAAACCCACAAATACAACCAAAGCCAGAGAACAGATCCATGAATTACATAGTCATTTTCCTCTGACACGTCAGCCATATAGCGTGGTAAGTGATGATTCCAGAGGCGCCTCAGACGACACTTCCAGAATTCCAGTCCTCTTAGAGCCCCGCAATTCCAGGACAAATAGGATTCCAAGACTCCATGAATCCTGACAGCCATGATTCCAGTATTCTATGATTCTAGGAGGGAAGAGGAGGGGGAGGGGGGGGGGAGGAAAGGGGAGGTGAGGCGGAGAGAAGCCATTGAACCGGCGAAGGGTGGAATAATATGCTGATAAATTCCCTGAAAGCGTCATTACGGCCACGACCAAGCTGGCTCCTGCTTCAAGTTTATGGAACAGCCAGCATTATACCAGTAGTCCACCACCCTGTCATGCCCCCTCCACCCTCCCTGTTGACGGATGGTGACGGATGGTGGAGGCATGGTGAGGTATGGTGGGGGTGGTGGAGGATGGTGAGGGATGGTAAAGATACGGTGGAGGATGGTGAGATTTTGTGGAGGATGGTAGAGGTATGGTGGAGGATGGTGAGGGATGGTGGGGATATGATGGAGGATGGTGAGGGATACTGGTGAAATATTGTGAGGTGTTGTGAGAGCCTGTTTAGAACTTATAAGGAGTTGTGAGTGATAAGAGGAGGTTGTGAGTAAGCAAGGGTGTGTGAGGAGAGTTTGTGAGTAAGCAAGGGTGTGTGAGGAGAGTTTGTGAGTAAGCAAGGGTGTGCGAGGAGAGTTTGTGAGTAAGCAAGGGTGTGTGAGGAGAGTTTGTGAGTAAGCAAGGGTGTGTGAGGAGAGTTTGTGAGTAAGCAAGGGTGTGCGAGGAGAGTTTGTGAGTAAGCAAGGGTGTGTGAGGAGAGTTTGTGAGTAAGCAAGGGTGTGTGAGGAGAGTTTGTGAGTAAGCAAGGGTGTGTGATGGAGTTGTGAGGGATTATGAGAGGTCGTAAAAGATGAGAGAATATGTGGTAAAAAATGAGAAGCTTTGGGTTACTACCGGGCATAAAAAGCTCCGTGAGAGAGAGAGAGAGAGAGAGAGAGAGAGAGAGAGAGAGAGAGAGAGAGAGAGAGAGAGAGAGAGAGAGAGAGAGAGAGAGAGAGAGAGATTGTTTACAGTCCATTAACATCTAATAGGCTTTAAAAAGTGACAATTATCTCGTAAAAAATATACAACAACTGGTTCACAAAATATCCGGACATAAAAAAAGCGTAAGATGTGACAATTTTATCTGAATATATATATGTGTGTGTGTGTGTGTGTGTGTGTGTGTGTGTGTGGCGTAAGGCTCATGTAGGTAGCGTCTCGGGGTACATGTTTACGTTCACATCGCCCGCAACAACAACACAGTATAGCCAAGTCTCTTCCTACATACTAACCAGGAAGAGACGTCAACACAGAAGAGAGGGCGGGGAGTGGGGGGGGGGGGGGGGCGCTCAGCACTGTCCTATTATGACGATACAATATGAGATGTAATGATCGGCCTCAGACACACTGTTCTTGTGGCTATATTGAAGGACTTGACTATGCAGGGTTTTTTTAATGACGTGGTGTAAAAGGCGAGTTGATCAGAGATTACGGCGAGGTGGCGTGGTGTAGTGTGGTGCAGTGTAAGGTAGTGTAGTGTGGTGCGGTGTGATGTAGGGTAGTGTGGTGTGTGGTGAGCCGGTGTCAACATATTATAAATGAGTTTGGGTAAATATTCACACACGTCACTATTTCCCACCTAGGTGAGAAAATTAACCAACAAACTTATTCCTCAAAAAAAGTAGAATTATCTTTAATATACAGAGCCAAAGCAAGTTGACACACCACTCGCCACCCGTCCTAAAGTACACTGGTTCGAGGCTGTGGTATATCCCTCCCTTCGAGTCATCCAAACATCCAGTCGTCCACCATCTAGCTGTAACCAAAATACCTGACGTTACAGTTGGGAAAATGCAGGTAATCGAGTACAGTGCCTACCTAATATTACCTCATCAACATCGATTAACCTTTATACATATTCCCATCTCAATACTGATAGTCATTCTCACTTTGTTTACCCAGATCCAGCGTCAACACTCCAAACTTAAAAGATGAAAGGGATTGTAGATTAATAACAATATTTACCAGTTAATAATAATCACTATAAGACTCAAATGGTGTGTTTACGAGTTACCACCAAGCCTTAATCTCTCGAGGATAATGAATTCACATCCACTAATTAATATGTATTAGCCTCTTGGAAATATGATATTAACCGCTTGAGTATAATGAACTGGTCCAATTATTATTACGAATTTTAAGCCAAAATACTGATTGTAGGTTCAAGAGAGAGAGAGAGAGAGAGAGAGAGAGAGAGAGAGAGAGAGAGAGAGAGAGAGAGAGACGCAAGTTCTACACAGCTGTACGTAATTAATCATATCTAAACCTCATGAATTAACACTATATTATTACCTTAAAAATAAAAATAAAAAAGTATATGGGAAAAATTTATACCAAGTCTCTCTCTCTCTCTCTCTCTCTCTCTCTCTCTCTCTCTCTCTCTCTCTCTCTCTCTCACACACACAATTTATTCTACCAAACAAATATCCGTATATAATATCTCTAAAGTCAGAAAAACGTATAGAAACCAAATGATCGAACGAACGAACGAATGAATGAACGAACGAACGAACGAACGAATGAATGTTGTTCTCACTGCCGAAATAAATACAAAATACAACCATTCCTTCCCTCAAGAAGAAGAAAATAAAATAATTACAGCAGCCTCTACAATCACCGCCATTAATAACCACTCCATCCATTACCAAGATCAAGTGGAGGAGGGCAAAAGCTACACCTCTCCTTTACGCCACTAATGAGCTAGTTCCATTACCTTAATAATCACCAAATTAGCCGGTAACATTAGACCCAAACATGGCCGGGAAAAACTGGAGGCGAAACTAACCCGATATATATATTTTAACCCGGCACTTTTGAGGTGGTTGGGGGGAGGAGGGGGGTAGGGAGGAAAGAGGGGAGGGGGGGAGGGAGGAAAGAGGGGAGGGGGGAGGGAGGAAAGAGGGGAGAGGGGAGGGAGGAAAGAGGGAGGGGGGTAGGGAAGAGTGGTAGAATGGGGAAAGGTGGGGGAAAATGAGGAAAGAGGGGGTAGGGAGGTGGGGAAAGGGAGTAGGTGGGAGGAAGGGGGGGAAGAAAAGAGAGAGAGAGAGAGAGAGAGAGAGAGAGAGAGAGAGAGACCCACATGCACAGGGTGGTGTAGTATAGTTTCACCAGTACCCGCCAGGTGGTGTCGTCGTCCTCAGGTCAACAAACCACCCCGTCAGAGGTACAATAATATATGTGACCTGTGGTTTGTTTATGCCGCCGTTTATCACGTGTTGCTGCGCCCACGCTTCTAACTTTGCTCGTTTTTAAGACAGACGGTTATTTCTCTCTCTCTCTTTCTATCTCTCTATCTCATGATGTCACTTCCGATAACGACTTTCCGCGGGGTGACGTCACTTCCCGTATTAATTCTTGCCGCTTGATGACGTCACTTCCTTTACTATTATTATTCCCACTTGATGAAGTCACTTATAGTGTGCCTTCCTGTTACATGACGTCACTCGTAATACCGACAATCCCTAAAGATGACGTCATAATAAATCACCAATAAACACAATAAACACACAATAAAACAACAAACACAAACACTAATCAGGGTAAACAAACAAGAATTTTATCCCCAGGTGAGATGTGTTCATTACCTGGGAAGAAAAATAATTACCAACTATTGTCCATCAAGCTCAGTCTTGCCCATACTGTCCACTCTTGCCCACACTGTCCACTCTTGCCCACACCGTCCACTCTTGCCCATACTGTCCACTCCTGCCCACACCGTCCACTCTTGCCCACACTGTCCACTCCTGCCCACACTGTCCACTCCTGCCCACACCGTCCACTCTTGCCCACACTGTCCACTCCTGCCCACACCGTCCACTCTTGCCCATACTGTCCACTCCTGCCCACACCGTCCACTCTTGCCCACACTGTCCACTCCTGCCCACACTGTCCACTCCTGCCCACACTGTCCACTCCTGCCCACACTGTCCACTCTTGTCCCCTCTTGCCCACACTACTATACCTTGCCCACACTTCTTACCCAATATTGCCCACACTTGCCCATTCTCGCCCTCCAACACTGGACTAATGACTCCCGCTGTGCCTTGTTAGCAAACCTTGATTCCCTCCCAAGAGATTGTCCACCTCTGTTTTCCTTTTAGAGAGAGAGAGAGAGAGAGAGAGAGAGAGAGAGAGAGAGAGAGAGAGAGAGAGAGAGAGTCTCCGTTTAGTTTGTTTGTTTTTGTTTTGTTAGATTGTGTTTGTTTGTTTATTTGTTTGTTTGTTTTTAGGAATATTTATTTTGTGTAAGAAAAAACCTAAGAGGAGGAGTTGTTGTTGTTTCTCTGTTTATTTAATGTATACTGGTCTCGCACACACACACACACACACACACACACACACACACACACACACACAGGACCCTATAGTGTGACGGGGAGACAGTAACAGAACCCTCATATAACGAAGGGAGACAGTAACAGAACCCTCATATAACGAAGGGAGACAGTAACAGAACCCTCATATAACGAAGGGAGACAGTAACAGAACCCTCATATAACGAAGGGAGACAGTAACAGAACCCTCATATAACGAAGGGAGACAGTAACAGAACCCTCATATAACGAAGGGAGACAGTAACAGAACCCTCATATAACGAAGGGAGACAGTAACAGAACCTCATATAACGAAGGGAGACAGTAACAGAACCCTCATATAACGAAGGGAGACAGTAACAGAACCCTCATATAACGAAGGGAGACAGTAACAGAACCCTCATATAACGAAGGGAGACAGTAACAGAACCCTCATATAACGAAGGGAGACAGTAACAGAACCCTCATATAACGAAGGGAGACAGTAACAGAACCCTCATATAACGAAGGGAGACAGTAACAGAACCCTCATATAACGAAGGGAGACAGTAACAGAACCCTCATATAACGGAGGGAGACAGTAACAGAACCCTCATATAACGAAGGGAGACAGTAACAGAACCCTCATATAACGGAGGGAGACAGTAACAGAACCCTCATATAACGAAGGGAGACAGTAACAGAACCCTCATATAACGAAGGGAGACAGTAACAGAACCCTCATATAACGAAGGGAGACAGTAACAGAACCCTCATATAACGAAGGGAGACAATAACAGAACCCTCATATAACGGAGGGAGACAGTAACAGAACCCTCATATAACGGAGGGAGACAATAACAGAACCCTCATATAACGAAGGGAGACAGTAACAGAACCCTCATATAACGAAGGGAGACAGTAACAGAACCCTCATATAACGAAGGGAGACAGTAACAGAACCCTCATATAACGAAGGGAGACAGTAACAGAACCCTCATATAACGAAGGGAGACAGTAACAGAACCCTCATATAACGAAGGGAGACAGTAACAGAACCCTCATATAACGAAGGGAGACAGTAACAGAACCCTCATATAACGAAGGGAGACAATAACAGAACCCTCATATAACGAAGGGAGACAGTAACAGAACCCTCATATAACGAAGGGAGACAGTAACAGAACCCTCATATAACGAAGGGAGACAGTAACAGAACCCTCATATAACGAAGGAGACAGTAACAGAACCCTCATATAACGAAGGGAGACAGTAACAGAACCCTCATATAACGAAGGGAGACAGTAACAGAACCCTCATATAACGAAGGGAGACAGTAACAGAACCCTCATATAACGAAGGGAGACAGTAACAGAACCCTCATATAACGAAGGGAGACAGTAACAGAACCCTCATATAACGAAGGGAGACAGTAACAGAACCCTCATATAACGGAGGGAGACAATAACAGAACCCTCATATAACGGAGGGAGACAATAACAGAACCCTCATATAACGAAGGGAGACAATAACAGAACCCTCATATAACGAAGGGAGACAGTAACAGAACCCTCATATAACGGAGGGAGACAATAACAGAACCCTCATATAACGGAGGGAGACAATAACAGAACCCTCATATAACGGAGGGAGACAATAACAGAACCCTCATATAACGAAGGGAGACAGTAACAGAACCCTCATATAACGAAGGGAGACAGTAACAGAACCCTCATATAACGGAGGGAGACAGTAACAGAACCCTCATATAACGAAGGGAGGGAAGAGGAGAGAGAGAGAGGCAGAGGCAAAGTCATAATTCCAATTTTATTTTTGTTCAGGTTTCGCATGAATTTTTATAACACAGTCTGATAGCTACGAGGACTCTCTATCATACAGCCCATTATTAAGATCTATTAGTCAGTGTTGTTAATAGCGTGTTGGTGTGTGTTAGGATTATATTACACGATTAAATAGAGAATTTATATTGGGAAAAAAGCAAAAACTCGTGTTGTATTAACTGCCCCCATGAGTAATTCCAGTATTGATGAACGTGAAAATAATGCAAAATAAGGATCATATACATTTTTATTTGTGATATTTGTGGGTTATTGTGTCTGATTCTGGTTTAATTTATTTGGTTTTAGTGCTTGGGGAGGAAGGGAGAAAACAAGCGGCAAATTTCTTCAAGAGGGAGTCGATAGCCGCTAGTGTGTGTGTGTGTGTGTGTGTGTGTGTGTAAGACGCTCCATAACTTGCAGTATAAAAGCTGACCATTTAATTTTCATAGTCGTCAGGTTACTCAACTCTGTACCGTGACTGACTGACTGATTGATTGACACACACACACACACTTGAGTTGATTGATAACCTTATGTTAGTATTTCTTTACCACCCTCATCCTCACCCATACATACCCCCTCTACACCTTCATACACCCATACACCTCCACACACCCATACACACTCCCTCTACACCTTCATACACCTCCAAACACCCATACACACTCCCTCTACACCTTCATACACCTCCAAACACCCATACACACTCCCTCTACACCTTCATACACCCATACACCTCCACACACTCCCTCTACACCTTCATACACCCATACACCTCCACACACTCCCTCTACACCTTCATACACCCATACACCTCCACACACTCCCTCTACACCTTCATACACACACCTTGTACACTCCCTACACCTACACCCACCAACAATAACTGGGTACATTCATCTACATAACTCAGAGGAGGCCGGAGCTATTAATTACCCAGACGGTGGTAACACTCCAGTTTAATTAGCTTCGTTATTAACAAGGGGGCCATTCCCTCCCTCACTCCCTGTCCTTCCCTCCCTCACTCCCTCCCGCCCTGTCCTTCCCTCCCTCACTCACCCACTTCATCAGGGCAATCTTCCTTCTTCGTCCGTCCGTCTCTCTCTCTCTTTTCTTACTCTATTGTTATTATACCTAATTCTTCTCACTCCCTTTCTCTTCCTCCCTATCTCCCCTTTTTCTCTCTCACCTCCTTTCCCTTTCTCTCCCACCTCCCTTCCTTACCTCACCCCCCTCTTACCTTTCCTTTCTCTCCCATCCCCCCTCCCTACCCTCTCCCCCACTCTCCATCTACCACCACCCCTCCTACCTTACCGTCTCTCCTTGTCTCCCTCCCTCCCTCCACCTCCCCGACACACACACACAGAATGGTATATTAAGACAGGTTAACATCAAGGAGCTCTCTATTAGGCCTACTGTTGCTCCCTGCTCGTTGGCTTACTGCTGCTCCCTGCTCGTAGGCCTACTGCTGCTCCCTGCTCGCCAGTAATCATACCAGGGCTTTAAAGAGGAGCTAAATCCTCTACCAAGTCTGAGGATTATCAGAAGTTAGTAGGATATGTATGTGTATGTGCATGTGTGTGTGCATGTGTGTGTGTGTGTGTGTGTGTGTGTGTGTGCGTATCAAGTGTGTAAGTGTATGAATGTAAGTGTATGTATGTCCAACTAAGACCCACACCCAAAATAAAATACCTTTTCCAATCCCACCCCCACCCCCCCCCCCACCCCCCGTAAAATAAAATATCGGTCAATTATCAAGTAAATCACCCGATTATCTCTCAACCCAACTAACCCTTCCCAACAGTTTCACCCATTTTCACCAAGACTTCATACAATCCCACAAGTTATCATTACGTGAATCCAGTTACCAAGGGCAGATGACCACCCCCCCTTCCCTTAACTGGCATACTACACCACACTTAAACTAAACTAATATCATTAATACCACAAATATCGGTATGGTGGTATATATAAGTAATTCTTTTTTTTAATTATTCATACTGGAATTTATTTAATTTTCAATACAAGTTATTTAAATATTGAAGGTATAGTTATAGTAAGTATATTTTAAATACAGTGAAACGATTTTTTATATTTAATTCTGTTATATGATTTATCTTATATCGGTGAAAATAATAGTAATGCTAGTGTTAATGTGTATAGGAACTAGATAGTGAAATATTTATCGTAACAAAAGAATACTGTATTATAAAAATCCTTCACTGATACACTACTTAATTCTACGAAATCAATTTTATCAGAACATCAATATTTATGACTTATTTCATCAGATCTGTTCCGCCAAATGAACTTGTATGAATCGATTCTAAGATGTGATCACTAGACACTGGACCACTCTCCTCCCGGGCCACTACACGCTGGCTGGTCTCCGCCCTCCGCTACCATAAGCTTTAACACGCTCTCCTAGCCTACATTTCCTACCGTAAAAACAGCGCCAACATACGTAATCTAGAGCGCCTGGCTTTTCCCCGCATCCAGTAATTACATGCTTATGAAGGCTACGGCTGGCAAACGGTCGTTCGCCTTCTGCCTGCAATGGCGCTCTTTTGTGTTATCGCCAGCACGAGCTTAATCTGTGTTGTATTCGACACGTATACCCCGCGCCATCGTCTTCCAGGGCTGACGGTGCTGCCAGGTGTAAGACGATCTTCCTACCAACACAATGATACCCGCTAGTGTACAGTAAACCTCCGCCACCAGACGACAACACGAGTAGGTGAAGGGCTTTCCCGGTCCTTCAGGCGTGTTGACAAATCACTCCGTAGAAATATTTTTACGTGCTATTAAAGATAAAAATGAAGCAGTAAACATGTCCATACCGAGAGAATTATTAGCCTTGGCGGGAAAACTCTAGTCTGGCCGCTGTCTGGGAACGAGAAAGTGTCATTGTATATTGTGTTAATTTACTACAAGCCTCGTAACTCTTTTGCGTGCGTGTGTGTGTGTGTAAAGAAAGTCAACATACGGTACCTCATTACTCCAAATCATGCGGCATCACATTTTACAGTATTATTATTATTACTATTATCCACCCCAATAAGCTCCCGCCTCTCAACTTCACAAAATCTCATCAACAAGCTCATTAGTACAGTATTTACCAAGTGAAATAAGTATAGGCGTATTAAATTAATGTCATCCCTTTATAATAACAAACTCGGTATCAAAGTCACTTCCTAATTGAGTATATATAAAATGTATAGGACTAATACCTCTACTGTGATAATAATTGTCAACATATGTGTTTATCTGCATTACCCTTCCTCTTCCTTTCACCTCTGTTTTTTTTTTTACCGGAATGGATGAAGGGGAGAGAGAAACACAAGAGCCGGAACAAATGGTGGGGGAGAGAAGGGCGAGTGAGAGGCGTAAAGACACAGAGAGAGAGAGAGAGAGGGAGAGAAGGGATGAAAACAGTAATTAAAAGCAATCCGCACAACGCTTCCTCGTATTTTTCCAGATTGTAGACAAAGTGAATCCTTAACACACACACACACATACTGTTTACAAAGGCGTCGTATCAGTCCATGGCTCTGCACTCACTAGGTGGGTTCTGGTTAACAATATCACGATATCTTTACTATATACCTAAGCTAACCTAACCCATACACACCCGTTACACCTGGGAAACAAAAGAAGGTATAAAAAAAAAATTAGGTGATCAAACGTGTAAAATATTGGGAAAAACTTCTTGTGACGTGTTAACAATAATACAATGTCACACTGTGTATGGCTAAGGACGACTCTTGCTTCTACTGACATCTATTGGCTGAGGATAAGGACGTCTCTTGCCTACACTGACATCTGTTGACTAAAAGCGTCACACCAGGGAACTAGACTCACCATTACGCCCACAAAAAAAAAAAACTCTCCAAAGAAATTACATACAAGTATACACAAGCCTTCACATCAAACCACTTTTACTCATAATCATCAAATAAACTTACAAACAGTCTAGTAATGTCGTCAGTAATGCTCGGGAATGATAAACAAAATTTACTGGAGAGCGTTACACAAAGTTCAGTCGGTTACTTTATAGGAATTCGTTTCGTTGTCTTGGTGGAGATGTTATGAAGGAGCGGGAAAGGAAAAGTGGTTGGCCATCTTGTAGAGTAGTGTGAAGTCAGTCTCCAGAACACGGTGAAATATAGTGTAATTAAGGGGAGTGTGTACAGGTGAGGATATAATGAAATGACGTAGTATCTTGTATTCACTCTAGTTCTTCATCATGATAGAGTGAATGAGCCCAGAGGTTGAGTACAGACAGCAGCACAACACTTAATCATTGATGTTGGGAGTCAGTTCAGGCTCACCATCAAACATTAACCCCTTCCTCCTCGTCCAAACAACAATACTAAACACAGAGACAGAGAGACAGACACAGAGACAGACAGACACAGACAGACAGACAGACAGACACACACATCTAACTCTAAATACAAGTTTGAGTTATTAAAAAAAACGGCTTAAGAGGATCAAAACACCAGAATATTTCCCTAAACCAAGAGAAAAAAGCCCGTCAATTTTTCCTGGAGTTACACGACCAATAAGTTCTATCATGTCTCATACAAAGCGCCAACTTTCCCTTATAATTTCTCACGCACATAAGACCAATTTCTTTTGGTTACATAACTTGGGATTTGGGTGAGTGTAACCCTCTCGTAAAACACTGCAGAGGCGTTATATTCCCCAGAAAACCTTTACGTACACACACACAAACACACACACACACAACACACACACACACACACACACACACACACTCAATAATATATTCTGCTCCCCCACATTTCATCTTTTTCTTCAAATTCTCTACATTTTTTTTGGTACCTGAAGACAAAAAGTCGAAATTTAGAAAGAAAAGGATATAAATCAGCCCTCACTTGCATACATACATACATACATACATAAACCCTAGCCCCCCCCCCCCCCCCACACACAAACACACAAAAAAGTGATATTTCAGCCTCAGTAATAAATTGTCTCCCTTAACCCCTCATTACTGGGATAATTATACAATGGTGGTGTAGGTTAAAGCCCATACAATATCCAGTAGGTTAAATAACTTACAGTATGGGAGTGTTGAGAGACCCTTCACCGCCTGTCTGCCTGTCTGTCTGTCTGTCTGTCTCGAGGACCACTTGACTCTGGTACACTTAACCTTCACCTCCAGGGCGCTGAACATACGACTGTAAAAAGATAAGATAGATAGATAGATAGATACAGAGAGAGAGAGAGAGAGAGAGAGAGAGAGAGAGAGAGAGAGAGTATATAAACAGTACATGTACACAGATCAACCCACGACCACCACCCACCCCGCCCCCTTGTACCATCTTACCCACGACCACCGCCCACCATCATACCCACGACCACCGCCCACCGTGGTAATCCGCCCAGCCTCATACATCTTAGCCAGGTAATCTCCGCTCATTAATACAGGTGTGTCTGTGTTCACCTGTGACTCCCCCATCTCTCTCTCTCTCTCTCCCCCTCACTGCCGCATCTGTCTGGCTTAGCTTTGATGGGAGGTCTTAGCTGTGGTGAAGGTCAGGCTGCCTTAACTGTGGCGAGGACTGGCCTGACTTAACTCTTTGTGAAAACCTGATTCGGCTTAGCTGTGGCGAAAGCAAGGCTGGTGTGGCTCTGGTAGAGGGAGATGTGACCTAACTGTGGCATAGCTGTGAAGTACGGATGGTATTAGCTGTGGTAGAGGCCTAGACAGCAAAGGACCGACACAGTTTAGGATACTGGTAGTGGAGTAGGAAAGCTAGAATCAGCTAAACCTGACTCAAACAACTCACATCAAAGCTAACTAAGTTTCGAATCACCTAAAGAATAACCACCCTAGCTTATTTCACTTTAAGATTAACCACCCTTACCTAACCTAGCTTTAGGGGTGTGTAATCTTCAGGTGATACCGAGTTTCTCTTAAAGGAATCACTACCTTAAAACTGTCTTCCCTGGGCCGCCCTGTCCGCTCTCTCTCTCTCAAAGGCGGGATTCATCTAAACTTTGTTATTCGGCTTTTTTGAATGGAATCTTTCTTTTCTCTCTCTCCCTCTTTCAAGTGGCGGTTCTCTTTCTTTCTTCCTTTCTCTCTTGTTCTTTTGTTCATTTTTTGATCTTTGTGTTTTGTTCTCTCCTTTCTGGCTTTTATCTCTCTCTCACTCTCTCTCTCTCTTTCCGTTATATAAACAAATGCTCACAAGGTGGAACACGTCTGCCAGCTGCTGCCACCACTTATAAACAATAACGAATGCCGTAAATCTTGATATTGGAACCTCCTCCTACTGCCTCACCTCGCCGTCTTCCACAACTCGAGAAAATCTTTTAAAAATGAACACACACACACACACACACACACACACACACACACACACACACACACACACACACACACGTAAATAAATTTTTTTCACATCAGCATAGGATTTTTTTTTTAAATCTATGCTGGGGCTGCAACTTGGTGTGTGTGTGTGTGTGTGTGTGTGTGTGTGTGTGTGTGTGTGTCTGTGTGTCGCTGGTATTATGAATGATAAATTGTATCATTTTGTAACAGGGGAAAACTTTTTTGTTATATGAAAACGTCTGATGTGAGAGAACGGTTCTGGTGAGAGGAAACTTAACACTGTCCATTTGTCTCTCTGTCTGTCTGCCTGCCTGTCTGTCTGTCTGTCTGTCTGTCTGTCTGTCTGTCTGTCTATCTATCCATCCATCTATCTATCCACTTCACTATCTCTGCCAGGGTGTGAGTTGGGAGGAATGAGAGCGATGTGAGAGAGTGAGAGAGGAGTGAGGAAGGTGTGAGGGAGGAGTGAAGGAGGTGTGAGGGATGGAGTGGGGGAGGTGTGAGGGAGGTGTGGGAGAGGAGTGGGAGAGGAGTGAGAGAGGTGTGAGGGAGGAGTGGGAGAGGAGTGAGAGAGGTGTGAGGGAGGAGTGGGGGAGGAGTGAGGGAGGTGTGGGAGAGGAGTGAGGGAGGAGTGGGAGAGGAGTGGGAGAGGAGTGAGGGAGGTGTGAGGGAGGAGTGGGGGAGGTGTGAGGGAGGTGTGAGGGAGGAGTGGGGGAGGTGTGAGGGAGGTGTGGGAGAGGAGTGAGGGAGGTGTGGGAGAGGAGTGAGGGAGGAGTGGGAGAGGAGTGGGAGAGGAGTGAGGGAGGTGTGAGGGAGGAGTGGGGGAGGTGTGAGGGAGGTGTGAGGGAGGAGTGGGGGAGGTGTGAGGGAGGTGTGAGGGAGGAGTGGGAGAGGAGTGAGAGAGGTGTGAGGGAGGAGTGGGGGAGGAGTGAGGGAGGAGTGAGAGGAGTGAGAGGTGTGAGGGAGGTGTGAGGGTGGAGTGAGGGAGGAGTGGGAGAGGAGTGAGAGAGGTGTGAGGGAGGAGTGGGGGAGGAGTGAGGGAGGAGTGAGAGGAGTGAGAGGTGTGAGGGAGGTGTGAGGGTGGAGTGAGGGAGGAGTGGGAGAGGAGTGAGAGAGGTGTGAGGGAGGAGTGGGGGAGGAGTGAGGGAGGAGTGGGAGAGGAGTGAGGGAGGTGTGGGAGAGGAGTGAGGGTGGAGTGAAGGAGGTGTGAGAGGCGTGAGGGAGGAGTGGGAGAGGAGTGAGAGGTGTGAGGGAGGTGTGAGGGTGGAGTGAGGGAGGAGTGGGAGAGGAGTGAGAGAGGAGTGAGAGATGTGTGAGGGAGGTGTGAGGGTGGAGTGAGGGTGGAGTGAGGGAGGAGTGAGAGGTGTGAGGGAGGAGTGAGAGGTGTGAGGGAGGAGTGCAGGAGGAGTTGAGGTAAAAGGGCCCAGGTGCTGGTTGAGGCCCTGGGAGGGGAGGGGAGTGAAGGGGGGAACGAGAGGTAAGTTTTTGCCGCCCGGAACAACAAACTTGAACTGGTTCCTCCTCAAGTTTTAACGACGTGAACCTCATCCTTGTGATAGTCGGAGAGTGACCTTTCCCTCCCCTCCCTTTACCTCTTTAACCATTTATAGCATCTATCTATCTATCCATCTACCTATCCATCTATCTATCTATCCATCTATCTATCTATCTATCTATCCATCTATCTATCTATCCATCTATCTATCCATCTATCTATCTATCCATCAAACGCGGTAAGAGAGACCTCAAGAGACAACAGTGGTGGTGGTTATGTCAACACAGGCCCGCATCCTCCTACGAGAGACAGAAATTTGGTTCAGTACAATCGTCATATACTGTAAGTTTAACCAAAGCGCATATACCATAAAGACTTGATATTAAGCTCCCCTGAGTACGTCTTAACCTCCTGAGTACGTCTTAACCTCCTGAGTACGACTTAACCCCCTGAGTACGTCTTAACCCCTTGAGTACGACTTAACCCCCTGAGTACGACTTAACCCCCTGAGTACGACTTAACCCCTTGAGTACGTCTTAACCCCCTGAGTACGACTTAATCTCCTGAATACGACTTAACACCTTTCCAAATATCACCAACACAAGCACCAAGACACATACAACTGCCTCACGTGCTGTGTGTGTGTGTGGGGGGGGGGGGGGTCATCAGAGACTTTGATAACACTGTCTCTCCTTCCATCAATGTGTCTCAATCCAGTGTTGCTAATAATGATGGGCTAAATAAACAACTTATCCATTAACGCCTCTTGTGTCCCGATATAGCAGCTCCCCCTCCAGGCACAAAACCCTCAGTAATACCCTAATTGGCAGCCTGACGGACAGCTAAAATACAACACTTTATCAATCGGGTATGAGAATACAGCTTGTGACGTCAACCAGTCACAGGTACGTCATTTGATTAGACGACTATGACGTCAGAGGAACAGTATATGGTTCATTGGTAAATCGGTTATGACGTCAGAGGCGGCGCAATTATTTGTTAAAACTTTAATGACGTCAGAAGAACAGCAAGTAGTTTATTGGTCAAACAATATGACGTTAAAGGTGGCACAGGTTGTTTATTCGCCAATGGGTGTGTAACGTCATCTATAAGGTTAAGCCAATAGCCACCATGGGCCAGACTCTCAAAGGTTCGTATATATTTTGTTTTTTGACCTTTGACCCCCGTAAGATCCTTAAAAAAAAGGTCAAATATAAAAAAAAAACGAGCTAATGTACCAGTTTGGAAAGTTTGGAATTAATTGGTGCAGAAATGAAGAAGAGGCGATGAATTGTTAACTGTTCGCTGTAGATAATTACATGATCAGTTCTAAGTGAAAAGCTAACACACACACACACACACACACACACACACACTATATAGAGCAAGCTGCAGGAACCAAACAGACAGACAGACAGGGAACAGAAACACGTGCATAAGGAAAGACAACAGGAACTACGTGAGGGGGATGTCGAAGGGGAGGCAGAAGGAAGAGCTTTGAAGGGATATATGTAAATAGAGGAGAGGGAGGGTGAGGTGGCGGCGGTGTAGGGGTGTCTGGTGAGGGGTAGGGGTGTCTGGTGAGGGGTAGGGGTGTCTAGTGAGGGGGAGGGGTGTCTAGTGAGGGGTAGGGGTGTCTAGTGAGGGGTAAGGATGTCTAGTGTGGGGTAAGGATGTCTAGTGAGGGTGGGTTCGTGAGGGGTAGGGGTGTCTAGTGAGGGGTAGGGGTGTCTAGTGAGGGGTAGGGGTGTCTAGTGAGGGGTAAGGATGTCTAGTGTGGGGTAAGGATGTCTAGTGAGGGGTAGGGGTGTCTAGTGAGGGGTAGGGGTGTCTAGTGAGGGGTAGGGGTGTCTAGTGAGGGGTAGGGGTGTCTAGTGAGGGGTAGGGGTGTCTAGTGAGGGGTAGGGGTGTCTAGTGAGGGGTAGGGGTGTCTAGTGAGGGGTAGGGTGTCTAGTGAGGGGTAGGTGTCTAGTGAGGGGTAAGGATGTCTAGTGGGGTAGGTCTGGAGGTAGGTGTCTAGTGAGGGGGTAGGGGATGTCTAGTGAGGGGTAAGGTGTCTAGTGAGGGGTAGGGGTGTCTAGTGAGGGAGGTGTAGGGGTAGGGGTGTCTAGTGAGGGGTAGGGGTGTCTAGTGAGGGGTAGGGGTGTCTAGTGAGTGGTAGGGGTGTCTAGTGAGGGGTAGGGGGTATTCAGTAGATCAGTCAGTCAATCAGTCAAGAAGGTAATCGGGTCAGTAAGTCAATCAATCTGTAAATAAATCAATCAATAAATCATTCAGTCAGTCAGTCAGCAGTCAGTCAGTCAGTCAGTCAGTCAATAATTTAGTCAGCAAGTCAGTAAATCAGTCAGTAATAAAAAAAAAACATTAGTGAAGCATGTGTGACAATACCATTTGATTTTGTGTGGTGTGTGTGAAAAATTTCTGGTTATTGGTAAAAAACAAGAGAGTGACCGCGTGCAGGAGGGTGTTGGGGAGAGTGAGGAGGAGCCGCCCTGGCACAACCACACTAACTTGTTGAAGACTGAGAGTGCCACACATACATACAGTACACACACACACACACACATACACATCATATATACATACAGTCATACTAGCACCTCACGTATACACACCATCCTCAGGGAAAATCATAGCCTCTGTACCAAAATAATCCCAGACCAGGTTAGAGGACAGAGTAGCATATCTCTCTCTCTCTCTCTCTCTCTCTCTCTCTCTCTCTCTCTCTCTCTCACATACAGCACGTCGAAGCTTTCCTCCCTACATTGGAAGTGCTGTCGGTGGACAATGAATGGGTTAAAGGGAACGGAGAGAGAGAGAGAGAGAGAGAGAGAGAGAGAGAGAGAGAGAGAGAGAGAGAGAGAGAGAGAGAGAGAGAGAGAGAGACCGTCACCTCCCACTACCCGGGTATTTTTCCCTCAGCCACAACTGCGTCATTAAAAGAGGCGTTAAAAGCCTTGGCTGAGGCTTCTTAATGACATTACTGAGTGTTCCTGAGCCACCATCACCCCCCCCCCCCCTCCCCCTGACACCGACCCCACAGGGAGGGAGGGAGGGAGGGAGGGAGGAAAGAAAAAGAGAGAAAAAGTGGGAAAAGGTGAGATGAGGGCGGGAGAAGAAGAGGGGTGAAGAGCAGGCTACGTCGAGAGGAGGAAGAGGAGAGAGGGGGAAGGAGAGGAGTGTTGGGGAGAGAGGAGGAAGGAGAGGAGTGTTGGGGAAGAGAGGAGGAAGGAGAGGAGTGTTGGAGGGAGAGAGGAGGAAGGAGAGGAGTGTTGGAGGAGAGCGGAGGAAGGAGAGGAGTGTTAGGGAGAGAGGAGGAAGGAGAGGAGTGTTGGAGGAGAGCGGAGGAAGGAGAGGAGTGTTGGAGGAGAGCAGAGGAAGGAGAGGAGTGTTAGGGAAGAGAGGAGGAAGGAGAGGAGAGTTGGGGGGGGAGAGGAGGAAGGAGAGGAGTGTTGGGGAAGAGAGGAGGAAGGTGCTACAAGATGATGCTCGTGATCTCAAGGACCAGAGGCATGGAAGTTGTCAAATGTCAGGAGAGTCATGTGTGTGTGTGTGTGTGTGTGTGTGTGTGTGTGTGTGTGTGTGTGTGTGTGTGTGTAAAGTCTTCCTGGAACGGGGAGACGAACGTGTTCCCCTGATAAGAGGATGAAGACGTAGATAAAGTCTGCTAGAGGCGATCCAATTTTGTGGGTCCTGCCTGTGGAGAAAAGACGGTCCTCCTTGTTTATATGAGGATGAACAAAGTTTAGAGAGACGAGAGACAGTGAGAAAGGGGGAAGGAATGCGTGAGAAAGACAAATATATACTTGGTGTGAGAGAGACACACTCAGGATAGATCACGCGGTGGTAACAATAAAAAACACTTGCGTCACGACTGAGGAACATGAGGGCCGCGTTAATGGTGCAATGTTTACTACAGCAGGAACATGATCACCTTCAGCCCCTTTTACTAGACACACACTGACTGACTCCTCAGAGGTTAAGACATACAGAGCTTGGTATGAGTATAGTCAAGGGAGGGAATCCTAAGCTGGGGATAAGTCAGTCACTGTGGGGTGAGTAGACAGCGTCAGGTACTGTACTGAACTGGGCCAAAGTGAAGTATTTCAGTAAGAAAATCCGGCTTGAGAAGCAGTGGGAGGAGAAGCAGTTTATCCCTGACATCTGTTGCACGCGGCCGATCCTGGCAGGCAGCAGGTTCATGCCCGGGATTTGATAGGATCGTGTTTGCTTACAATGGCAGGAGCATCTGGCAGGGAGGAGGAGATAGTCCACAGCGGCCAGACACTCCTGCACCAACACGCTACACTATCAAGCTATGAGTGATGTTCGCACCCCCTGACTCGCTCACACTCGACAGTAATTGATCATGCCGTTGTCAAGGCAGGTCGACTGAGGTCATGAGTCAGCTGCCGTCGTGTCGACACTATAACACTCACGACAATAACGGTGTGAAGGTCTTGACGAATGCATTATAAAGCAGGATGTTTTAGATAAGATGGTCCCTGAGTACACGACTTAAGAATGTGTCCACTACAGAACCTGCCCAGCACTAGTGAGGCAGCCTGTGTCCCTCTTGACGACTCCTATAGTAACATGGCCATTTGCTGAAGCTCATCACTAGTTATAAAGTTAAATTCACCCATAATAACTTTCATTTTGGTTGATCAATACATGGATTACATCAAACAATACGTGTTGAGTAGAGTCACCTCCCAGTGTACAGACCAGCGGAGTGTGTGTGCTGAGGCGGCAGGTCATGGCACCAGCAACACACTCTTTTTTTCTGGTTGGAATCGAATTTACCTTCCAACCCGCAATGCCACACTCGTGAAACTTAGGTCAGACGAACGTTCGCCTGCCTCTTGCCTACAGTAGCGCTCTTTTATGGTAGGAGCGATAGGGTCATACAGCAGGAGGTCGGGGTGTAGCAGAGCGATAAAGTGGACGGTCAGAGGCGAGGTCCACCCCCCCCCCCCCCCACCACCCGGGAGTCTCACCACCACAATATTCACAGTAATAGAACTTAATGGAAACCTGTGAGTTTCTTATGACTTTCTCGGTCCACAGAGAGAGATGAGAGACAATCACACAACAAGATACTCTTCCTTTCCCTCAGTAACAATAGAAAGTTCAAGCAAAACCAACAGACGCGACCAAAAGCTAACCAAACCTACCCTGCCCTACCCAACCCAACCCAACCTTACCTTACCTTACCCTACCTTACCTTACCCTACCTTACCTTACCCTACCCTACCTTACCCTACCTTACCCTACCCTACCCTACCCTACCCTACCCTACCCTACCCAACCCAACCCTACCCTACCCTACCCTACCCAACCCAACCCAACCCTACCCTACCCAACCCAACCCTACCCTACCCTACCCTACCCAACCCAACCCAACCCTACCCTACCCTACCCTACCCAACCCAACCCTACCCAACCCAACCCTACCCTACCCTACCCTACCCTACCCTACCCTACCCTAACCCAACCTAAGATAAAATACCTAAACTACACATTTATTCCCGTACCAAAATATCCAATCAGAGTCAAACTGAAAAGAAAACCATACAAAAGGAATCATACATTATATAAAGGAAAACAAAAATACAACGCCACACACACGAGATAGGATTCACAAAAATGCATATCGTACACCTAGAGAATATTCACTGAGAGGAGAGCGCTGAGCTAGGTGGAATACATTGGATATCCGGTATTATTGACAAGGAACTCCGGATAACAAAACTGCCAACTGGTGGTGTATGGCAGCCCAGAGAGTGTGGGAGCAACGTTTGTGAAGTGGTCATGGTGTTGGGGGAACGTTTGTGTGGGGGGTGGTGGTGTTGGGGGAACGTTTGTGAAGTGGTCATGGTGTTGGGGGAACGTTTGTGTGGTGGTGGTGTTGGGGGAACGTTTGTGTGGGGGTGGTGGTGTTGGGGGAACGTTTGTGTGGTGGTGGTGTTGGGGGGAACGTTTGTGTGGGGGTGGGGGGGGGGACGTTTGTGTGGTGGTGGTGTTGGGGGGAATGTTTGTGAAGTGGTCATGGTGGTGTTGGGGGAACGTTTGTGTGGTGTTGGGGGGGGACGTTTGTGTGGGGGTGGTGGTGTTGGGGGGAACGCTTGTGTGGTGGTGGTGTTGCGGTTGGGGAACGTTTGTGTGGTGGTGATGTGTGGTAGTCCTAAAAGAAATATGTTTATAAGAAAGGTGGAGGAGGAGGTGGAGGGGGGGGGGAAGAAGTGGAGGAGGAGACGGAGGGACAGTGCAGAGAGGAGGAAGGAGAAGGTGAACGGTGAGGGGAAGGTATTGAAGGAGGAATAGGAAAGAGGATGGGGGGGGGAAGAGGAAAAAGGAGGAGGTGGAAGAAGGAATAATGGAGAGACGAAGAGGAGGAGAAAGAGGAAAAAGGAGGAGGTGGAAAGAGGAATAATGGAGAGAGGAAGAAGAGGAGAAAGGTCTGATGGAGAAGAAGGAGGAGGAGGTGTTGGACGAGGAGAGTGAATATATTAGGTGTGGCGGGGGTGTGGCGGGGGTGTGGCGCGGGGGTAGGGTGTGGCGCGGGGGTGTGGCGCGGGGTAGGGCGCGGGGTTACGGGGGTGTGGCGAGGGGGTACGGGGGTGTGGCGCGGGGGTGTGGCGAGGGGGTAGGGGGGTGTGGCGCAGGGGTGTGGCGCGGGGGTAGGGCGCGGGAGTGTGGCGCGAGGGGGTGTGGAACGGGGGAAGGGGGAGTGGCGCGGGGGTAGGGGGTGGCTGGTGATCACGTCGTCTCGAGTCGGACCTTTGACTTCCCAGGATATAGATTTGAGTTGAGAAATGGCGTGTGTCAGGTGCAGGATGTGTAAGTGATGGCGTGTGTCGGGCGTGTAGGAGGCGTGGTGGATGGTGTAGGAGTGATGGAGGGATGTTGGAGTGGTGGAGGGATGTTGGAAGGGTGCTGGGGATGTAGGAGGGGTTTGAAGGGTGTAGGAGTGTTGGAGGGGTTTACCAGGTGTGTAATGAGGGTATCAGATATGTTACGTCACGTGTAGTCATGTTTAGATGCTGTCAACAAACGTATGCATGAAGTCATCTAAAAGTTTTCCTGATTGGCTGCATTTCATGAGACATGTCCGTGACGTCATCCCAGTCTTTTCGTGATTGGTTAGTTACATCAGATCCATCCGTGACGCCATCGAGGCCTTGCTGTGATTGGCTACCGGCCTTACATACATGAATAAGCTCCGGTAAATCAATTAATCCCGGATACACACACACGGACACGATAATTACTGGCCAGACACGAGCGAGACAAACTGGACACGTGGCATATAAGGCTCGAGAGAGAGAGAGAGAGAGAGAGAGAGAGAGAGAGAGAGAGAGAGAGAGAGAGAGAGAGAGAGAGAGAGAGCAATGATCTGAAACCTGGTGAACACAGACCCAATTGGAAAAAGGAATCACATGCTCCCTTACCCTTACCCAAAACTCCCTTAACACTATAGTAAAACACACCCTTACCCAACCCAACCCAACCCCCCACAACCCAAAAATCCCCCCATTCCACTCACCCAAAAATGCTCCTTATTAGCATAAACAGGGTAACAGTAACAAATGCTCCAGGGTATTGCATCACCCGGAGAAGGAACAAGAAATATGCAAAACAGCTCCGGGGAGGCAAGAAAGTGCCATCCCTCAGCCCTGGGGTCCTTAGAGGCCATAAAACAGCTGGTGAGTGAGGAGGGTGTGAGGGGGTGAGAGGGGTGAGGAGGGGGTGTGGGGGTGAGAGGGGTGAGGAGGGGATGAAGGGGTGAAGGGGTGAGGGGGGTATGGTGAGCAGGGTAAGGGGGTGTGGGGGTGAGGAGGGTGTGAGGGGGTGAGAGGGGTGAGGAGGGGATGAAGGGGTGAAGGGGTGAGGGGGGTATGGTGAGCAGGGTAAGGGGGTGAGAGGGGTGAGGAGGGTGTGAGGGGGTGAGAGGGGTGAGGAGGGGATGAAGGGGTGAAGGGGTGAGGGGGGTATGGTGAGCAGGGTAAGGGGGTGTGGGGGTGAGGAGGGGGTGTGGGGGTGAGAGGGGTGAGGAGGGGATGAAGGGGTGAAGGGGTGAGGGGGATATGGTGAGCAGGGTAAGGGGGTGTTGGGGTGAGGAGGGGGTGTGGGGGTGAGGAGGGAGTGTGGGGGTGAGGAGGGAGTGTGGGGGTGTGGGGGTGAGGAGGCGGTGAGGGGGGTGAGGAGGGGGTTGGAGTGAAGGGTGTATGGGGGTGGTGTGTGGAGAAGGGGGTGTGGGGGTGTGTGGGGGTGAGGAGGGAGTGTGGGGGTGTGTAGGGGGTGTGGGGGTGAGGAGGCGGTGAGAGGGGTGAGGAGGGGGCTGGAGTGAAGGGTGTATGGGGGTGGTGTGTGGAGAAGTGTAGCTAGATATGTGTATGGTTCAGACAGTGAGCCAGATGTGTGTGTAGTTCAGATAGAGAGCCAGATAGAGCCAGATATGTGTGGTTCAGATAGAGCCAGGTGTGTGTGGGTGTGGTTCAGACAGAGAGCCAGATAGAGCCAGATGTGTGTGAGAGGCAGCTTAACCTTCTCAAGTGTCCCAGAGCCACGCCAGGTTAAAGACGATATCATTGGAAGACTTCGACCACAGCCTGACGGTGGAGGACTGAAGGAGGTGGTGAAGGAGGATGAAGATGTAGGAGGTAGTGAGGGAGAATGAGGAAGGAGGTAGTGAGGGAGGATGGAGAGAGGAGGTAGTGAGGGAGAATGAGGAAGGAGGTAGTGAGGGAGGATGGAGAGAGGAGGAGTAGTGAGGAAGGATGGAGGAAGGAGAAGTAGTGAGGGAGGATGGAGGAGTAGTGAGGAAGGATGGAGAGAGGAGGTAGTGAGGGAGGATGGAGGAAGGAGGTAGTGAGGGAGGATAGAGGGAGGAAATAGTGAAGAATGGTGGAGGAGGTAGTGAGGTGAGAATGATGGAGGAAGTAGTGAGGGAGAAACAAGACATCAGTACACCCAGGTAAATAATGACCAAGGTATAATCCATCACGTCACACCTGGATAAGTCACCGTAAGATCATTAACACACAGGTAAAAAAATAATAATAATCCTCTTCTTAATTATCCTTAAAAAAAAAGTTCATTACAATCCCACTAACGATAATACGAATAAAAACTTAATAACTACAAATAAAAAATAATAACTTGAGTATATTTATAAAAAGTAAAAACAAACAAAAAAAACATTATACCTCGTCATCAAACAACAGCAACAAGATGGCGGCGTCAACAAAAGGTCTTAAACGCTGACGAGGTAAAAACTAAACACTGTCAAAGAGGAACACCCAAGGAGTCGTCCCTATAAACTTACAACGTGAAGGAAGTTTGTGAAAAGTGAAGACGCGAACAGTTTACAGATAAGACGAGAGAGAGAGAGAGAGAGAGATATGACTCCCCATCACTTCCTCTTCCCCCACCACTTTCTTCTCCCCCATCACCAACACCTCTTCTCCCTCCACCTTCTCCCCCATCACCCTGCACCACCACCACTGTTTCAATCCTCTGACAAGAATCTACTTAAGGTTTTAATCAGGACAACAACTGCCTAGACGTGACACTCTGACGGACACCACCGCTTGTTAACCACCTACTACTGCCTCCCTACACCTTAATAACAGAATAAATAAACAATGCAAAATAGAGTAGATAAAATATGAATAAATATGTTAATTGATTGATAGGCATACACAGTACATACATACATACACAGTACATACATACACACACAGTACATACATACATACACAGTACATACATACATACATACATATAAACATAGACAGATTGTTATATACATAGATGGTTAGAAAGACAGACAGACAGCTCTCCCAGGCAGCCACTAAACACTCAGGTGAGCCAGACTCCTATTATAACCCCAACAGGTAAACAACGCGGTCGTCAATTTTCTCAATTAAATGTTCTTTGATGTGTGTGTGTGTGTGTGTGTGTGTGTGTGTGAGAGAGAGCAGTCACCCATCACCCAGGCTGGTAGAGGAGTGTGTTATCAGCTCGACAAAGTCATTCATCAAGATTACCGCCATTATGAGCCGCCATCCACACACACTCTAGCCTATAGTAAGGTCCCTCCTCTCAGGCTAGACGGGTGGCAAGGTGAGGCTATAAACAGAGTGGGGAGGGAGGTGATGAAGGGTCTCTAGCCCTTCCATCCTGCCCTCCACACACACACACACACCAAGTACGAGGTGTCGAGGGTTAAGTTAGGTTATTTCTAGGTGTGTGTGTGTGTGTGTGTGTGTGTGTGTGTGTGTGTGTGTGTGTGTTTGGACAGTTCTCAGTAATCTCACCAAGGATCAATTCGAAGTAATCTTAATAAGTAAAGGCTTTATACACCTGATTTCCATTATTCAGATTTGTAAATTTCAGGTTTGTGGTCCTGTAGAGCAAATAATGTTACACACACACACACACCAACTTAAATCATTTTCACACTCACATGTTTTTGTAGGGTTAAGACGCGTAATTTGAGCTTAACTTTGTGATTACCATAATGAACTTTGTCCCTCAGAATGTGGCGAGGTCAGTGACTATATTAACCCCTTCGAGTCCTGGCAGGTTAAATCATCGTTCTCAAGGGGTTAAGTCATCGTTCCCAAGGTGTCAAATCATCGTCCTCACGGGGGATTAAATCATCGTCCTCAAAGGGTAGAGTCATCCTCCTCAAAGGGTTAAATAATCATCGTCTTCAAGGGGTTAAATCATCGTCCTCAAGGGGTTAAATCATCGTCCTCAAGAGGTTAAATCATCGTTCTCAACGGGTTAAACCATGACGATGAAGTTGTCACAAGTGTTTGGTGTAGCATATCATGGTATATTAGCATAAGACATGATATACGCGTATGTGTGTGTGTGTGAATAACTTCAGTATGGTAGTTAACACACCAAGAGGTCATACACACTCGCTGAATCATCACAAAAGTTGGACAATATTTACTAAGCGTCAGAATCTCAGAAAATTAATCCTATATAAACTTTTTCCTGGAGTGAGTCTGTTTCTCTGGTCACACCAACTAATCATAATATTGTGATGTGGTAAGGTTAGGTTAATGTGAAATAAGCTGGATGGGCTAATGTTCAGGTGATCCAAAAGTTATGCAAACATCACCTACTGACATACACACACCCACCTGTTATGTGTAGCCAGGGGGTGGGGTGGGGGGGGGGGGGAGGAAATGGGTGTTAACTCTGCCATAGTGACCCCAAGAGAACCCTTCCTTCCTTCCTTCTGTTCCGTCTTTCATATTACTTTCCTTTCTCCTTCCCTCCACATCGTTTCCCCCCTCCTCCTCTCCTCCACAATCTCCCACTCTCCTCCACAATCTCCCACTCTCCTCCTCCTCTCCTCCACAATCTCCCACTCTCCTCCCCCTCTCCTCCACAATCTCCCACTCTCCTCCACAATCTCCCACTCTCCTCCTCCTCTCCTCCACAATCTCCCACTCTCCTCCTCCTCTCCTCCACAATCTCCCACTCTCCTCCTCCTCTCCTCCACAATCTCCCACTCTCCTCCTCCTCTCCTCCACAATCTCCCACTCTCCTCCCCCTCTCCTCCACAATCTCCCACTCTCCTCCCCCTCTCCTCCACAATCTCCCCACTCTCCTCCTCCTCTCCTCCACAATCTCCCACTCTCCTCCTCCTCTCCTCCACAATCTCCCACTCTCCTCCCCCTCTCCTCTACAATCTCCCACTCTCCTCCTCCTCTCCTCCACAATCTCCCACTCTCCTCCTCCTCTCCTCCACAATCTCCCACTCTCCTCCTCCTTTCAATACCTTTTATTTCATCTTCCTCCTTCGCCTCTCAGCACCTGCTCCCCCCCCCCCCCCTTTCAGCATCACATAAGCGATAAACACTTGACCATCACAAGACGTTCACTTGAGGGATAGTACTGACCCTCAGCAGTGAACGTTCGCCTGAGAGCCAGTACTGACCCTCAGCAGTGAACGCTTGAGGGCCAGTATTTAACCCACCAGTGATCGCTCGCTTGAGGGCCAGTCAGACGAGTTAGTACTCAAGAGGGCGTCGACCACTTTCTCCTCGACTGAGTCTTAGAGTACTTAAAGGCCGCGACTCAAGATGCCAGGCAAGCCGGAGCTCCTTCACTCCCGGTACACCCCCTCCCGGTACTGTACCCTACCTGACGTGACTCCCGGTACACCCCCCTCCCGGTACTGTACCCTACCTGACGTGACTCCCGGTACACCCCCTCCCGGTACTGTACCCTACCTGACGTGACTCCTGGTACACCCCCTCCCGGTACTGTACCCTACCTGACGTGACTCCTGGTACACCCCCCTCCCGGTACTGTACCCTACCTGACGTGACTCCCGGTACACCCCCCTACCGGTACTGTACCCTACCTGACGTGACTCCCGGTACACCCCCTCCCGGTACTGTACCCTACCTGACGTGACTCCCGGTACACCCCCCTCCCGGTACTGTACCCTACCTGACGTGACTCCCGGTACACCTCCTGGTCGGGGCCGGGACAAACGTAGGACCAAGTGTGGGACATAGAGCACCATAATAAACGGACTATATTTAATGGTTTAAGATTTTCCTCAATATTTATGGTCTATAAGAATACTATAGCCGCCCCTCACACACACACACACTCAATATATAACACACTTATACTCCACTTATACTTATACTCACACTTATACTCACACTTATATTTTACCTAACCTACAGTACCTCCACCACCACCATAACCCTCACCCCACCATCATCGCCTCACCATCACCACCTCACCATCATCACCTCACCATCACCACCACACCATCATCACCTCACCATCACCACTTCACCATCATCACCTCACCATCACCACCACACCATCATCACCACACCATCATCACCACCATGAGTGACAGAAGCAGCGATATCGAGACGCCAAAATCTCCACAGCCTCGACCCAGAACTAAAGTCTAACATTTACTTTAGGAAATTATTCGGTGAAGGGAATTTTTATTTCTTTGAATGGAGTGAGACGCGCCGGGAAAAGGTGTGGATGGTGTGGAGGGAGAGGGAGGTGTGGAGGGAGAGGGGGGTGTGGAGGGAGAGGGGGTGTGGAGGGAGAGAGGGGGTGTGGAGGGAGAGGGAGGTGTGGAGGGAGAGGGGGTGTGGCGGGAGAGGGGGGTGTGGAGGGAGAAGGGGGTGTGGAGGGAGAGGCTGTAGTTAGTGGGGAGAGGCTGTAGGTAGTGTGGAGAGGGGGAGGGGTGTAGGTGTGGAGTGCCTGGGATCTCATTGGTTACCGTCAGCAGTCCAGTCCTTAACTCTAAACTTTCCCACGTCAGTATCACCACCAACTTATGGCAGTATGCTAAAAAGTGAATTGTGTCACATTCACGAATCACAAAATCCTTTGACAACGAATGGGCCCCAAAACTTTTACTATGCTTAAACTACAGCAAAATCTACGCTCTCAGGTTCCAGCAACACGGCGGGATGGGTACCGTGGCTCGGTTTGTTTACACACATATGGAGGGAAACGTGGAAAGTATGGCAATTGAGCGGTCAACCTACATTAGAGAGAGAAATGTCTACTCACTGACTTATTCAGTGATAAAAAGGTTGTGATACACGACAAGAGGACAGATGTGGGCATGATCCTAAAATAATAAATTAAACACCTGGCAGGAAGTAACCAGTACATATAACTCAGGAATGGGCCAGGCACGCACCACGAAGCAGCTAAAAGGAATATGAGAATATTCGAAGAGCAAGTAAGTATAGTATTGTATTCGTATTAATTTTAAGTTAAAATATTACATTCATAAACTGAAGTACCTTTGACCATTTTATATTTCCTGTAAACTGAGAAGGTACCGAGTAGGTCAATCCTCAGCATAAAATTTTTAAATGTGTGCACAAGTTTATTTTCACCATTATCAACCTTTGTAAGCATCCAATGATGATAGTAATAGGTAAGGACACTGTCACACCTGGATTGTGAACTTAAATGGATTTATACACTGTCCAGACCTTGTATAACTTGACTTTACTTAACCTATATAATTTATATAGCCTGACTGAGTGAATGGGTGCTAGTATAATATGTGGTCTACTGAGCTGTTGTTGAAATAGTAAATATGACAAATATTCAAGTAATAATCACACTACACTATAATTATGACGAGATTATGACCACGATTTTTAATCATACAAAAATGATTATGATTATATGATGATTTTATAATCACCATAGAAAATTAAGATTTTTTGATTGATTAATAATATAATGAGCCATATGTCTGTTAGGTATTACTATAGTATATGGTTTACTGGGCTATTTACACTGTAACCTAACCTGACGTAACCTAACCTGACGTAACCTAACCTAACCTAACCTGACGTAACCTAACCTGACGTAACCTAACCTGACGTAACCTCACTTAACTTCACTTTTAACATACGAAAACTCAGTAGACGAGGGGAACAAACCCCAACTAGAAACCAAGAACAAGGTCACCTGGGGCACTGAGAAACCCCAAAACCTGAAACCAAAGACTAGGTTTTCGTGGGGCACAGGTGGTTCGGCGGCGTACAATACAAGTGTGACTAATAGTGCGTAAAGAATTATTGTGGCCATTACAGGTGAAGAACGAGGATGATTTAGTGAGGGGGTGGCCGTATACATCATAAAACACACACACACACACACACACACACACACACACACACACACACACACACACACACACACACACACACCTCTCTGCTGCTTGAGGATGAGCTGGAGGAGGAGTGATCGAGGGTGATGTACTGAGGGCCTTCATATTGTTTCCTCACCCTTGTGTTTTTAAATCTACTCAAGAGTTTTCACTTAACAACTACTCTAAGGTTTGGTTAATCTAACTCTACCTAACATAATTAACTCTAAGCTAACCTAATCTAACCTTACCTTACATAATTTAATGTATGCTAAGCTAACTTAACTTAATCTTATCTATGTTAATGTAATGTAATTTAATCTAATCTAATCTAAACCCACCTTCACCACCACAACCCCCTCATCACCACCACCCACCTTCAACACCAACACAACCCCCTCATCACCACCACCCACCTTCAACACCACCACAACCCCCTCACCACCACAACCCCCTCACCACCACAACCCCTTTACCATCACCCACCTTCAACACCACCACAACCCCCTCACCACCACCCACCTTCAACACCACCACAACCCCCTCACCACCACCCACCTTCAACACCACCACAACCCCCTCACCACCACAACCCCCTCACCTCCACTACCCCCTCACCATCACCCACCTTCAACACCACCACAACCCCCTCACCTCCACTACCCCCCTACCATATTACGAAGAACACGCCACCTCCCCCCATTATCACCTCTTTATAACACCCCCCCTCCCCTCCCCCCTCCCCCTTGGCACAACCTACTTCCAGGAACACACACGCCGCACTTAACAACTCCAATGTTCTTTTCATGTAACCCAACCATGTGGGAGGAAATTGAAATGAATTGAAAACCCCATACTGTGGTCCACCTCTCCCCTCTCCCCTCATCTCCCCACTCGCCATCATCTCCCCTCTCCTCCCTTTCCTTTCCTTTCCCTCTCTTCCTCACCAACACCACCTCTTCTCCATTCCCACATCCCTTCCCTTCATCTCCTCCTCTCCCCACCCTACAAGCTCCTCCTCTCCTCCCCATCACCATCTCCCCTCCCCACCATCTCTGCTCCCCTGTTTTGTCCTGGTCTGGCTTCTTGTCCACGTCTTATGTACCTCAGCCAAGATCTCCCTCTTTATACTCCTGCTGGGGGGATCTCTCTCTCTCTCTCTCTCTCTCTCTCTCTCTCTCTCTCTCTCTCTCTCTCTCTCTCTCCTTACCCCTCATACCTCCTCTTTCTTTTTTAACTTTTTCCCCTCCTTTCCCCTCTTCCTCCCTCCAACCCCCTCACCCCTCCTGCCTCACCTCACATCCTCCCCAAAAGGATAAACAGACCCCCCCTACACCCCCACCTCCCACTACTCCTCCAAAGGATTCATTAACGGCAATCCTACCTACCCCTCCAAGGCTGTGGCCGCCCCTACAACGCCTCACTGACAGCCTACAAAGACTCCAAACAGACTTGAAATGGAAGTTTACAGCGGCTGCACCTCCCTCCAACTAATCCTCACCCTCTGGTACAGGAAGGAGGGAGGGAGGGAAGGAGGGAGGGAGGGAGGGAGGGAGGGAGGAGGGAGGGAGAAGAGGGAAGGAATGGAGGGAAGGAAGACGGAATGGAGGGAAGGAAGGAGGATTAGATATGGCAGTAGAGAAAGACAAGTACATATATAGAGAGCGAGAGAGAGAGAGAGAGAGAGAGAGAGAGAGAGAGAGAGAGAGAGAGAGAGAGAGAGAGAGAGAGAGCATACTATCTCCACCTCTATTTCATGGTCGGTAAATCAGTAGCAAAGGCCTGGTAACTGTGGCCATAAGCCCGTGTGTGTGTGTGTGTGTGTGTGTGTGGTGTGTGTGTGGGTGTGTGTGTGTGTGTGTGTGTGTGTGTGTGTGTGTGTGTGTGGTGTGTGTGTGTGTGGGGTGTGTGGTGTGTGTGTGTGTGTGTGTGGTGTGTGTGTGGTGGTGTGGGTGGTGGGTGGGTGGGTGGGTGTGTGTGTGGTGTGTGTGTGTGGGTGTGGGTGTGGTGTGTGTGGGTGGGTGTGGGTGTGTGTGTGTGTGGGTGTGTGTGTGTGTGTGTGGGTGGTGTGTGTGTGGGTGTGTGTGGGTGTGTGTGTGTGTGTGTGTGGGTGTGTGTGCCATTATTGTGTCTTAAGATGCAGATTCATTCTCTCACCACACCTTTACACACACACACACACACACACACACAACACACATGCAAGGCCTCTCCTCATTTGCATGTCGTCAACCATACATCACCGCTACTCTAATTCATCTTGTTCAGAACGTGTGATTCTTACCCTAAACCTCAATATCTTACAGTGCTTCTCCCTCTCTCTCATTTACTCTCCCCCTCTCTTATTCCCCCCTCCCTCTCTCTCATTTACTCTCCCCCTCTCTTATTCCCCCCTCCCTCTCTCTCATTTACTCTCCCCCTCTCTTATTTCCCACCTCTCTCTTTCATTTACTCTCCCCCTCTCTTATTCCCCCCTCCCTCTCTCTCATTTACTCTCCCCCTCTCTTATTCCCCCCTCCCTCTCTCTCATTTACTCTCCCCCTCTCTTATTCCCCCCTCCCTCTCTCTCATTTACTCTCCCCCTCTCTTATTCCCCCCTCCCTCTCTCTCATTTACTCTCCCCCTATCTTATTTCCCCCTCTCTCTCTCTCTCTCATTCTCCCTATCTCTCCCTCAGACAATCTCCCTCCCGACACTTGACAAATCGTTGGCGGGAGGGGAAGATGGGAGGGGAGAGGGGGAGATGGGAGAGGAGAGGGGGATATGGGAGAGGAGAGAGAGGGGGAGATGGAAGGGGAAAATGGGAAGGGAGAGGGGGAGATGGGAGAGGAGAGAGGAGAAGGAGAGAGGGGAAGATGGGAGAGGAGAGGAGAGGGGGAGATGGGAGAGGAGAGAGAGGGGGAGATGGAAGAGGAGAGAGAGGGGGAGATGGAAGAGGAGAGGGGGAGATGGGAGAGGAGAGGAGAGGGGGAGATGGGAGAGGAGAGGGGGAGATGGGAGAGGAGAGAGGGGTAGATGGGAGAGGAGAGAGAGGGGGAGATGGGAGAGGAGAGGGGAAGGAGAGAGGGGGAGATGGGAGAGGAGAGAGGGGGAGATGGAAGAGGAGAGACAGGAGAGAAGGGGGAGATGGGAGAGGAGAAGGGTCAGAATAGAGGGAGTTTCAATAGTACAAAAATAATACATATATCTCTCTCTCTCTCTCTCTCTCTCTCTCTCTCTCTCTCTCTCACACACACACACACACACACACACACACACACACACACACACACTGCCAGGCACTTGGTTTAAATGCCAGCCAATAACAATTACTGTCCTGGTTTACTCCCCAACAATCACCAACAGTGTGGGAGTAAACTAGTGTTGATGAGGGTGAGGTATACTAAACTCTCTCCCTCACCTGCACACTATACTGACATACAAACATACATACATTCACCTACATATCCACCTATACACACACACACACACATGGTCTCCGAGGTATAATTTACATTCGTCTACCATTAATCAAGTATGTGCTATTTCGTCTTCATCAAAGCGTAATTCTTTTCTCTCGACTGTCTCTCTCTTTAAAACCCACCCATATCCCTTCCCAACCTAACGACACGAAACCCACCCACATCCACCCAACACCCACACACACCCACCCACCTAGTTCGTCTCCCAAGCAACATTTACATCGGGTAGCCGTAAATCAACGCATCTCTAATTCGTCTTGATCAAAGCGGCATCAGCGAGGCATTTGTTGGGGGTGAGTGTGATGCATCGCCACTGACCCACACAAATTGTATTTCCTCCTCGCAAACAACGGGGTGTGGGTGGGTGGGTGTGGGTGGGTGTGGGTGGGTGTGTGTGTGTAGGTTGGTGTGGGTTCGTGTGGGGAGGTAGGTGTGGGTTCGTGTGGGGAGGTAGGTGTGGGTTCGTGTGGGGAGGTAGGTGTGGGTTCGTGTGGGGAGGTAGGTGTGGGGTTGTGTGGGGAGGTAGGTGTGGGGCTGTGTGGGGAGGGGGGAGGGGGGCTGTGTGGGGGGGGAGGAGGGGGGCTGTGTGGAATAAACTGAAGAGAGTAGCCAGTTCCTCCTTCCAATTGCCTATCCCCCTATCCATCCATCTCCCCTTTCCTTACCTTCCATCCAATCTTCCGTCCTTCCAGCCACCCATTTCCTTCTCTGTCTCTCCTTCCGCCTTGTCATCAGTGGTCCAGGAGAACACAGCCTCAACATCCTGTCGTGAATTGGCTAAATTAGTACAGGTCGGGTCAGCTATAGGCCTAACAACCCACCCCAGACCACCCACCCCCTCTCCTCCCAACCCACCCCACACCACCCCCTCTCCTCCCAACCCACTCCACCCCCCCCCCTCTCCTCCCAACCCACCCCACACCACACCTACCCCCTCTCCTCCCAACCCACCCCACACCACCCACCCCCTCTCTCCTCCCACCCCACACCACCCACCCTCTCTCCTCCCAACCCACCCCACACCACCCACCCCCTCTCCTCCCAACCCACCCCACACCACCCACCCCCTCTCCTCCCAACCCACCCCACACCACCCACCCTCTCTCCTCCCAACCCACCCCACACCACCCCCCCCCTCCTCCCAACCCACCCCACACCACCCACCCCCTCTCCTCCCAACCCACCCCACACCACCCACCCCCTCTCCTCCCAACCCACCCCACACCACCCACCCCCTCTCCTCCCAACCCACCCACCCGTTGAAACCTTCTTGTGTATATTTCTTTTGTCTTGTATTATTCACTGTATTTGTTCTTGTATTTTCTGTTGTGTGCTTTTATGTATTTCATTGTATTAATTTTATGTATATTTGTATTTTTGGTGTCATTGTGTTGTGTATTTTTTTTTTCTGGAATGTTCTTCGATGTTTGTGTTTACAGAGTCCCTTGATGTTTGTGTTTACAGAGTCCCTTGATGTCGTGTTTACAGAGTCCCTTGATGTTTGTGTTTACAGAGTCCCTTGATGTCGTGTTTACAGAGTCCCTTGATGTGGTGTTTACAGAGTCCTTTGATGTTTGTGTTTACAGAGTCCCTTGATGTCGTGTTTACAGAGTCCCTTGATGTTTGTGTTTACAGAGTCCCTTGATGTCGTGTTTACAGAGTCCCTTGATGTGGTGTTTACAGAGTCTCTTGATGTTTGTGTTTACAGAGTCCCTTGATGTCGTGTTTACAGAGTCCCTTTAACTTTGTTTACATATAACCGCAGTAATTCTCACCATGTCCAGCTTGACTTAGACGCCAATGAGAAGCAAAACAAACAAAATCGCATCAGTGTAAAAAAAAATAAAACATTTAATACGCCATAAAATCAACACACACACACACACACACACACACACACACACACACACACACACACGTTATGTAAACTGCCAATGGTAAATCCGGATTATACAAGTCCCCTTCATTATTAATATATTCATCCCTCCCCTTCTACTTATATTCCCACAGTGTGAAACAGAGAAGCCAGGGGATATATATACAGAGAGAGAGAGAGAGAGAGAGAGAGAGAGAGAGAGAGAGAGAGAGAGAGAGAGAGAGAGAGAGAGAGAGAGAGAGATTAACAACAGCAGGGGTGGGTTGCAAGAAGACTACAGAATTATTGTATTTATCTAAGAGGGGCCACACACACCTATACAGTGTTCCGCCATACATAAACACACGATCCTTCACATACATACATACATAGACAAGAATACATTCATTCATACATACATCTATACATAAAGATATAACTACAACATATACATATATTCATGGTATGATATATGCCAAGGTAAGGCGGACATAGAGCAGGAAGGGGGGAGGGGGTAATATATGAGGCATGAGGTGATGGCGCCTCTCGTAGGGACCTCTGACACACACACACACACACACACACACACACACACACACACACACACACACACACAGATAATTGTCAGTTGGTCAATAATGCAGGATTAATTACCGTGTCACATTAACCAACTGTGTAATTTAGTGAATCCTTTAATACCCCCACTAATGACTTCACTCGAGCTCAGCGTATGTCACTCACTCATCCACGGTGTCAATAACCACCTCATCAGGACGAGTTGTTGGATCTGATGGGGGGTCAGTGTGTCGCCTTTACTTGACCTTCTCTACTTATTGACCCCCGATTGACCTTTTGTGGCATTTTTGTTTCCGTTTTTATCGAGTTTTGAGCCTAAGAGAGTCATGGGTCAAAATTTATTGCTTTTTGTAACACGTATAGGGAACGCATTTTGTCATGGTAGTGTCAGTATATTTCCGTGAGCAATTTTGCCATTGTTAAAGAAATTCAAGTTAAAATATAATTATAGGTTAGAGTGAAGTGGATGAGTGGTGCGGCGGCCGAGTGAACACAACACTCGCCTCCTACTCTAATAAGCGTCGTTGGTTCGCTCTCGGGGTATCTCCACTTGACCCAGCTGTGAATGGGTACTTAACGGGCACTTAACTTTACTGTTACGGAAGTAGAGGCTGTCGCGTGCACCATAACTCTCAGGTTACATTAAGGGAGGTTGTGATGAGCAGGTAATATGTTAGTTCTTCTTGAAAGCAATATATAATTCACACACACACACACACACACACACGCACGCACACAAGAAGAAAAGTATTACACAATGTCTGGCAGCAGGTGAGAGAAGAGTGAGGCCCTGGGGTTGTCGACACAGATAAACAGATCAACCCAGGCGTACCAACCTTCCCAATACTCACACGAGAGTTTGGTGGGTGTCACGTCGACCCGAACGCAATTGGTCGGGGTTAAGCACACACACACTGGCAGGGTTTTAAAACTACCAACGTGGTGTTTGTACTCCTCACTCACCAGCCCGTTGGGGGTCTGGTAATAGTGAAAATGAAGAGCAACGAAAAAAATACACAGGAGAGTTTGTTTTACAACCAACTCTACCATGTGCGTAAACTGTGTGTGTGTGTGTGTGTGTGTGTGTGTGTGTGATCTTGACGGATAAAAGTGATCTTGAGGTTCGGCAACACACACACACACACACACACACACACACGAGTGAGGCATGTTGGAAAAACGGACAAAGGTGTTTTTTTTTTAATCGTAATTATTAAAAGAGGAGACAAGCAGGCTGACCCCCCCCCCCCCCCCCGAGAGAGAGAGAGAGAGAGAGAGAGAGAGAGAGAGAGAGAGAGAGAGACACTAACTCTAAATTTCCCATTACCTCTCTTAGGCACCCTCCTCCTCCTCCTCCTCTCTTCCTCTTCCTCGTTAGCGATTCTCTGCTCTTCTTCCTTCTCCTTTCCAATTCTCCTCCTCCTTCCCCTCCTTTTTCCCTTCCTCCCCTTTTACCCCTTTTATCCCTCCTCTTTCCCTTCCTCCTCCTACTCTTCTTCCTCCCCTCCTCTTTCCTTTCTTCCTCTTTTACCCCTCTTATCTCTCCTCTTTCCCTTCCTCCTCCTCCCTCTCCCCCCTCCCCTTCCCCCCCTCTCCCCCCTCCTCTTCCCCCCCCTCTCCCCCCCACTCCATGAAGGACGGCACCAGACAAACCATTTTTACATACCATTATTTTTTGGTCTTCTCTTCCTCATTATTGTGAAGAGAAGATTACAGCCTGTTGACTCCATCACTCAGGGAGAATAACACCGCCCAGGGAGAATAACATAACCGAGGGAGATTAACATTACCGAGGGAGGAAAACATTATCGAGGTAGAATAACAAGGGAGGATAACACTAACCCAAGGAAAATAATATTACCGAGGGAGAAAACAAGGGAGGATAACATTACCGAGGGAGAATAGCATCACACAGGATGACTAATATTACCCAAAGAATAACACCGCCCAGGGAGAATAACATCTTCCAGGGAGAATAACTTTACTGAGGGAGAATTATATCAGCCAGGGAGAATAACACAACCCAGGGAGGATAACAACAAGGTCGGGATAACTAAGAGAAATTCATAAACTCAAGGGAGATTATTAGGAACACAGGGACATTATATAACAAACTATGGGGAGAATATATATCAAACTCAAGGGAGAATATATAAGACGTCAGGGAGAATGTGTAGAGGAAACGTGAGGGCGTGTATGTACTTCAGACAACAAGGAAAAAATTACATCGCTTCAGAAAATATGTAAAAAAACGGAAGAAAAAAAATCCGACGGGGGAAAATTTTGTGAACCATCTGGCAGGAAAATCCCGAGGAACCAGCTGGACCACGATAACACGATAGAGGAAAATACTGTGGAGGTTTGGGGGAAAATATGTGAAACTAGGGGAAATATATGTTTAAGCTTGGGAAAATATGTTTGAGCTTGGGAAAATATATGTTAGAGCTTGGGAAAATATATGTTGGAGCTTGGAAAATATGTTAGAGCTTGAGACACAGGAATTAGAATTAAAAATAGTGTAAATATTTGAAGTATTTTTTCCCCAGTAGGAATAAAGACAATGTAACAGGCTGCCAGAATTAACACATTAACACACTCATTAACCCTTACCGTCATTAGCCCTAACACTCATTAACTCACCCATTAACCGTCGCACTCATTAACTCACCCATTAACCGTCACACTCATTAACTCACCCATTAACCGTCACACTCATTAACTCACCCATTAACCGTCACACTCATTAACTCACCCATTAACCGTCACACTCATTAACTCACCCATTAACCGTCACACTCATTAACACACCCATTAACCGTCACACTCATTAACTCACCCATTAAATGTCACACTTAACACACCCACTAAATGTCACACTTAACTCACCCATTAACCGTCAAACTCATTAACACACCCATTAACCGTCACACTCATTAACTCACCCATTAACCGTCACACTCATTAACTCACCCATTAACCGTCACACTCATTAACTCACCCATTAACCGTCGCACTCATAACTACCATTAACCGTCACACTCATTAACACACCCATTAACCGTCACACTCATTAACTCACCCATTAACCGTCACACTCATTAACTCACCCATTAACCGTCACACTCATTAACTCACCCATTAACCGTCACACTCATTAACTCACCCATTAACCGTCGCACTCATTAACTCACCCATTAACCGTCACACTCATTAACTCACCCATTAACCGTCACACTCATTAACTCACCCATTAACCGTCACACTCATTAACTCACCCATTAACCGTCACACTCATTAACTCACCCATTAACCGTCACACTCATTAACTCACCCATTAACCGTCACACTCATTAACTCACCCATTAACCGTCACACTCATTAACTCACCCATTAACCGTCACACTCATTAACTCACCCATTAACCGTCACACTCATTAACTCACCCATTAACCGTCACACTCATTAACTCACCCATTAACCGTCACACTCATTAACTCACCCATTAACCGTCACACTCATTAACTCACCCATTAACCGTCACACTCATTAACTCACCCATTAACCGTCACACTCATTAACTCACCCATTAACCGTGATAACTAATGATATACTGTATGACACTTTATGAAATTATTACTGGCGAGCATATTTCGCAATTTGTCACTGCCCTGAAAAAATCTGTAGGGAAGGAGGGGGGGGGGGGAGAGACCCTTACGCGTTTTATCACCACAATATGATTTTTTTCTCACAGTCATCTAACGAATAGTAAACGTAACGCTAGCGGGCAACTGAAACGAGAGGATAATCTTAAGACAAGCCTGAAAAAGTGCCAAATCGATCCCCTCACCTGGGAGACAATTACTTCACACCGTAACATTTGGAGGATCACCACAGGAAAAGGTGTCAATACTTTCGAATTAGCCCAACTGCAAACCGAGGTAGACAAGCATCAACACCGGAATGACACTGCCGCCAACCCTCCCGCAGTAGTGTGTGTGTGTGTGTGTGTGTGTGTGTGTGTGTGTGTGTCTGTCAGTCTGTGTGTGTGTGTGTGTTGGGGGGGGGGGAGGAGGAGGTAAGTACGTGTGTGAACAATTCTCTCACTCTGAACTCGTAAAAAAAGAAAAGAATAAGCCAAATTAGAGCTCCCCCCCACCCCCCGCCACCCCCCCCCACCCCCCCAAAAAAACATCATTTCTAATCACCTTTCCTAAAATTATTACACCCAATATTAAGCAATTACTAAAAGCTAACTCGGCAACACGCTGCTGGAATCACACGTGGCCCTGTCTCTCTCTCTCGGTGTGACCCCGGGCTGGACGATAAAGCTTCCTGTGGGTGGGGAGGGGGGTGGGGGGGGTGGCTTCCTATATAGATATCAGAGTTTCATATATATACAGAGAGAGAGAGAGAGAGAGAGAGAGAGAGAGAGAGAGAGAGAGAGAGAGAGAGAGAGAGAGAGACAGATAAGGACTAACACGAGCACAATATCCCCCCACCTAGACACACCATCTGTACCAAGTGGCGTGAAATTCCGCCAACAACTAATTGCATCAACAAACTTATGAACACAACTGAACATGTAATTAATGCCAAACATAACAACAGACAGACACATTGATCGTTATAACCCCCACTCTAATCTAGTCGTGACAAAGGGGGGGGGGGGGATATAACGTACACATGATTGATTTCCCTTCAGTGTAAACAGGTTTTAGATAAGTACAAGTTATTAGTGTGAAAAAAGAGCAATGTAAGGTTATAAACATTATCCCTGACCAATCACAACAGCTCGGAATAACCCTGACCAATCACAACAGCTAGGAATAACCCTGACCAATCACAACAGCGAGGAATAACCCTGACCAATCACAACCCTGAGAATAATAACATACAGTATACATTATCGACACAAGTTATAGTACATTCCAAATGCAAAGTTAACAAGCACTCAAAACTACCCAATTAAAGGCGTATATTGACTTTATTAACGTGTAAAAGAACATAACATAGACTTGGTAGAGATATTTGAACCCGATAGGAATATATGACAATAATATAAGCATGTTATATAGATGGGCTGTCATATGTGTGTGTGTGTGTAAGTCTATGGTAGTTCAGCCCCATGTTTCACTACCATTGCCTGTGTGTGTGTGTAAGTCTATGGTAGTTCAGCCCCATGTTTCACTACCATTGCCTGTGTGTGTGTGTGTGTGAGTCTATGGTAGTTCAGCCCCATGTTTCACTACCATTGCCTGTGTGTGTGTAAGTCTATGGTAGTTCAGCCCCATGTTTCACTACCATTGCCTGTGTGTGTGTAAGTCTATGGTAGTTCAGACCCATGTTTCACTACCATTGCCTCTGTGTGTGTAAGTCTATGGTAGTTCAGCCCCATGTTTCACTACCATTGCCTCTGTGTGTGTAAGTCTATGGTAGTTCAGACCCATGTTTCACTACCATTGCCTGTGTGTGTGTAAGTCTATGGTAGTTCAGCCCCATGTTTCACTACCATTGCCTCTGTGTGTGTAAGTCTATGGTAGTTCAGACCCATGTTTCACTACCATTGCCTGTCTCTGTGTGTGTGAGTCTATGGTAGTTCAGCCCCATGTTTCACTACCATTACCTGTGTGTGTGTGTGTGTGTGTGTGTGTGTGGTGGCCACTAGGAGAGCTCGTCTTACCGGTCAACAAGACAACACTCCCCACTTGACCCACACCACAACAGGGAAACAAACACCAAACATTACATAAGTACGTTACATAAACAGCCAGAATGAATAAGCTGTTAATAAAACAAAACACAAGGGAACAATGAATTACCGTGATACTTTATATTGGAATGTTTTTCAGGTGAGCTCCGGCAGACGAGTGGAGGCTGGAGTGGAGTGAGACTCGGCCCACATAACTCTACTACATCTTTCCCCCGCGTTTCCTGGTATTATTTACTGCATATTCACTCCCGTTGCTGAGTGCAACACAAAATGTTGCTCTCACATTCATTGTACTGATTTACTATGACTCCAACTTTTATTTACACATATAATTTCATTCCCCTCTAGTGAGTTGAGAGAATATTGGCTGAAATAAAATAGGTGTAACTTCTCTCTTTATATATATATATATATATATATATATATATATATATATATATATATATATATATATATATATATATATATATATATATATATCCTAGCAAATGCCTGACAAGTTCTTTATTAAATTCACAAGGAATAACTCAAGATATATCATAAACAAGGAAGTACTTCACAGCATTAATAAGGTTATCACCTGGCGAGTGTTGACCCGGTGTGACGTCATCGGCCACTTGGTAAAGTGTTCCTCGCTTCACACAACAGTTCGTGCTTTCCTTCAATTAATTTTTAAATAAAAATGGCTGTTTCACAATTTTGTGGTGGTCGTGAAAACATGTTACATTATACGAGATACTGAAGCTGTGGGCGGTCTATCCTGCCCCTCTGTTATGCATTATATAACATGTTCCCACTTCTAAAATACAGGTGTATCTTGTAGTGGCTTATGACAGGTGTGCGAGTATGTCAGGTGAACCCAGGTAAACATCAGGTGAACACCATGTAAACTCCAAGTGACCCCATGTAAACCCTAGTTGAACCTCATGTAAGCACCAGGTGAATGCCAGGTAAACGTCAGGTGAATCCTTGTAAACGTCAGGTGAATGCCAGGTGAGCGTCAGTGGCACTTGTTGCGGGTGATGGCGCCAGTAGGGGACCAAACTGTGTCGTATATACAGGTGTTTACTGCGAAGCACAGGTGAGCGCCCCGGTATACGTGCCACGTAATTGGAGGTCACCTGTTATTTAGCTGGCGTCCGGTCAACCATTTACCCATGCTATTTGACCGTCAACACTCTTATTAGCCAAGATACGTGACATTATCGTAAACAAATGCTCTGATTGGTCAACCCATGTGATATCATAACGTAAACTTGCTCTGATTGGCCAACCTACATGATATCAGAGAGGGATAGGCTCTGATTGGACTGTTCACATGAGGCCATTGCCGAGGTATGCTCTCATTGGGGTTACTTCATGACGTAATTCCATGACGTCATTGCCGTAAAACGCTCTGATTAGTTGGTCGGCGTGACGACGGTGGCGGAAACTGATAAAAACGACCTAATCTAATCTCGTGAATGGCTGAAAATTCCCAGCCAACACGAAAATAATAGACACTCGGCCGACGCCATGACATAATGACGTCATCTAAAATCAACCAATCAGCATTAGCGGCCAAATGACCATGACAAATCGCCTCTCATCAGCGGCTAAATATCCAGGATGTAATTGAACGAGTTCTTCCCTGCGTATGATACTTTCTACCTCCCTCACCACCACTACCCTAACAATGTTAACACTCGTCCCCCTGACCTATCTCCCTCACCACCACTACCCTAACAATGTTAACACTTGCCCCCCTGACCTACCTCCCTCACCACCACTACCCTAACAATGTTAACACTCGTCCCCCTGACCTATCTCCCTCACCACCACTACCCTAACAATGTTAACACTCGTCCCCCTGACCTATCTCCCTCACCACCACTACCCTAACAATGTTAACACTTGTCCCCCTGACCTATCTCCCTCACCACCACTACCCTAACAATGTTAACACTCGTTCCCCTGACCTATCTCCCTCACCACCACTACCCTAACAATGTTAACACTCGTCCCCCTGACCTACCTCCCTCACCACCACTACCCTAACAATGTTAACACTCGTTCCCCTGACCTATCTCCCTCACCACCACTACCCTAACAATGTTAACACTCGTTCCCCTGACCTACCTCCCTCACCACCACTACCCTAACAATGTTAACACTCATCCCCCTGACCTATCTCCCTCACCACCACTACCCTAACAATGTTAACACTCGTTCCCCTGACCTACCTCCCTCACCACCACTACCCTAACAATGTTAACACTCATCCCCCTGACCTATCTCCCTCACCACCACTACTTTCTGTGCACGCAAACCGATAATAATCTTTAAATATATATAAAAATAAACTTAATTTCCTCCATTTGCCATCAAGAACCCAAGTTATTTATAAGGCCAAGTGGCTCATCAAAACATAAACAAAAAACAGCTGGAGGAAGACAGCTAAGGTAATGTTTATGGTGGCGCCACGTGGCCCATCAAAACATAAACAAAAATCAGCTGGAGAGAGACACGAGGCTCACGGGAGCTTCCTGCACGAAATATATATATCATAAAGGTGTCGCCGGCGGGGTTTATAGAGGCTCTCACCGCTGATAATAGTGATTAGGTGGGATTTATTCGCTTATTAGGACGGATTTATTTCTTTATTAAGTAATATGGAGGCCACAGCTGACGGGGGCCAGCTCCTAGGATCTGGGGTGATGGGCCTTTAAATGTGTTTTTTTAAGAGCGGTGGAGGGTGGCCGGGGTATGGCTGCCTCGCCCGGCTGATGACACGACACGCATCATTCTAGTCCAATTTGCATAAGCGATCATATTCTTGCTTAATAACCAACACACTCACACATTTACACACACATACATAAATACATACACACGTTCATAGACATACATACACAACATACAAATATACACAAACGCGCACAAAATGTACATACACGTAAACGGACACGAACATATTTTACACACACGCACGCTCTCCTGTGTGGGACGGAGGGTATGGTAGGTGGGGTCAGGAGGGAGGAGGTGATGTGGGACTTACAGTGACAAAGGACCTGGGACTTGTAAGGGAGAGTGGCTGGGTGGGTTATGGTGAGTGAGTGGGTGGTTGGGTGAGGGTGGGTGGGTTCCGTCAGGTGCACGTTGCCCACCCACCACCCCATGCTCGTCTCTCTCAAGTGTTTACTGCCGGTACTCGACCACCTCCCCCTCCCCCACCCACACACCCACACACCTGCTTGCCAACTAACCAATCAACAAACAAGTCAACTAATTAAACAAGCAGCCCATCAGTCCACCACTTAACAGACGTGCGTGAGTGTTTGTTTGTTTACCTTGACACTGACTGACACACCACATCACATTATAACTATCATTACTATAATCTCTCTCTCTCTCTCTCTCTCTCTCTCTCTCTCTCTCTCTCTCTCATTCCCTGCATCTTCTCCTCCTCCCCTTTCTCTTCCTTCTCCCCTTCCTCCTCCTCGGCCACTACTGCACTGCCAGGCATCACAACCCTCGCCCACTGCACCATGACGACGCCTCACCTACACGATTCATTTTACCTGTTTCCTGTCTTGCTCCTCCTCCTCTCTCCCTCCTGCTCCTCCTCCTCTCTCCCTCCTCCTCCTCCTCTTCTCTCCCTCCTCCTCCTCCTCTTCTCTCCCTCCTCCTCCCTATCCTCGGTATGAAGCAACAACAGTCTCAGTCAGGTCCCATAATCCCTCATTTTCCTCCTCCTCTTCTTCTTCCTCCTCCTCCTTACAACACCGAGTCCTCATTGTGTTCCTCTTTCATCCTCTTCTAAGCACCATTATCCCCTACACTGTATCCTCCTGACACCTCTTCCTTCATCCCTCTCGTCTTCTCCTTCACGCCACTCCTCTCTTTCTATTAGCTCTCTCCTCCATCCTTATCGTGTCTCCCTCCCTTCCTCCTCCCATTCTTTATTGATAAAATGGTTGGTTAATACATCTGTACACACACACACACACACACACACACACACACACACACACACACACACACACACACACCAGATCAAATTATATGTCTTTCAGCATTAAACTCCCCCCCCCCCCCAGGTAGACTCACCACTGTAGAGAAGGACAGAGTG
>CAUDMG010003687.1:1235000-1270000 GCA_958450375.1 Homarus gammarus | reverse complement strand
TCCCGCCTCCTGCCCTCAACTCACACCTAATCAAGTTACACTTAATTGTTACCTCAAGTTTACTAGTAGTGAAGGGGGAAGATACTGGCTGAGGGCGAGGGGAGGTGGTGGTGGTGAGAGGTGGTGGTGGTGAGGGGAGGTGGTGGTGGTGGTGGTGAGGTGTAGTGGTGCTGGTGGTGAGAGGAGGTGAGGGGAGAGGTGGAGGTAGTAGCGAGGGGAAGACGTGTGTGAGAGAGAGAAGATGTGACGTAGATAAACAAGGGGAAAATCACAGCCTGAGAGGGGAATATACAGACAGTGGAAACAACAAGAGCGAGGGGAACTGGACTTATTGAGAGACACACGACGTAGGTACATAAGTTATTGTATTTAGAACTAAAAAAAATTGTCTCACACCTGAAGAATAGACACCCTAGCTTATTTACTCGGAAGATTAAACCCCCCAGCATAAGAACATAAGAAAATAAGGAGTCTGCAATAGGCCGGTTGGCCTGTGAATGGCAGCTCCTGTCGAGAGTTACTACCACTCTCTATCATCCATGAATCAATCTAGCCTCCCTTTGAAACTTTCCAGCGTTCCAGCACTTACTACAAAGTTGCTAAGCTTGTTCCACTCGTCTACCACCCTATTTGTGAGCCAGTTCCTTCCTATCTCCCTCCTAAACCTAAACTTATCCAACTTGAATCCGTTGTTCCGAGTCCTATCCTGCTCGGATATTATAAGAACTTTATCTATATCCCCTTTATTGATTCCTTTCACCCACTTGAATATTTCTATCATATCTCCCCGCACTCTTCGTCTTTCTAGGGAATGCAAGTTTAGTTTCTTTAACCTATCCTGATATGGAAGGTTTCTAAGTCCCGGAATCATTTTCGTCATTCTGGGGGTTAGGTTAAGTTAGGTTAGGTTAGGTTAGGTTAGGTTAGGTTAGGTTAGGTTAGATAAACGTAGGTTAGGTTAGGTAAACGTAGGTTAGGTTAGATAAGAGTTAGTGGTTAATTTTCTGGTGAAATAAGCTGGGAATAGCTAAGCATTAAGTGATATAAGCTGGGGGCATCTAAACATCATGTAAACTGAGCTGGGGGTATCTACGCTCCTAGTGAAATAAGCTGGGGACGTCTAAGCTTCAGGTGATCCGCTGGGAGGAGGTCAGGCGATGTAGTGCCGCTTATATCAAGATTATACTGAACACAAAGCTTTATTCTTGGGCCCTGAGTCACAAGGGTTCGCACCATGAAAATTTCTCGTGTGTAAGTATGAATACATCTCAGTATGTATGTATGTAGCATATGTATGTATCGTATGTATGTAGCGTATGTATGCACCTTAGTAAGCATGAATGCACCTTAGTATGTATGAATGCACCTTAGTAAGTATGAATGCACCTTAGTATGTATGAATGCACCTTAGTAAGTATGAATGCACCTTAGTATGTATGAATGCACCTTAGTAAGTATGAATGCACCTTAGTATGTATGAATGCACCTAATTACATAAACATGCATTTCACGATGTATGAATGCACCCGAGTGTATGAATGCACCTCAATATGCAAACTGAATATTCAGACCGCAAACTAACGTAATCTGAGTGGGTGTAGCATTAAGCCCCAAACTCGCGGTAGGTGTGTCAATTGCGGTGGGTGTGTCAATTGAGGTGGGTGTGTCAATTGAGGTGGGTGTGTCAATTGCGGTGGGTGTGTCAATTGCGGTGGGTGTGTCAATTGCGGTGGGTGTGTCAATTGCGGTGGGTGTGCCAATTGCGGTGGGTGTGTCAATTGACCTTACTATATCTTACCATATTACACACACACACACACACACACACACACACACACACCACTGTATCGTAATATACCTGTAGACCACATCACCTGAATATTTGATCTCTCTCTCTCTCTCTCTCTCTCTCTCTCTCTCTCTCTCTCTCAGTCTATAACACATATTAAAAAAAAAATATTTGCTATCCAAGTTTTGCTTTGAAATTACTGAATAAACCTAATGCGTATGAATGCATCTGGTTTTCTATACGTTCATGTGTGTATGAGTTGTAATGTATATGTAAATTTATATATCATACAATTTTTCATAGTGTATATTTGCTACATTTGAAACCTCTCTTTAACGGGTTATAATGGGAGAGGAGTACGTTATATGGAGGCTTCACTGTAGAAGGGTATAATAACCCATACACAGATGAGTGTGTTTATCCTGTGTACACCTTCAGGAGAACTACGAACACCTTCAGGAGAACTACACCTGACACAACAAACACCTTCAGGAGAGCTACACCTGACACAACAAGCACCTTCAGGAGAGCTACACCTGACACAACAAACACCTTCAGGAGAGCTACACCTGACACAACAAACACCTTCAGGAGAGCTACACCTGACACAACAAACACCTTCAGGAGAGCTACACCTGACACAACAAACACCTTCAGGAGAGCTACACCTGACACAACAAACACCTTCAGGAGAGCTACACCTGACACAACAAACACCTTCAGGAGAGCTACACCTGACACAACAAGCACCTTCAGGAGAGCTACACCTGACACAACAAGCCCCTTCAGGAGAGCTACACCTGACACAACAAGCACCTTCAGGAGAACTACACCTGACACAACAAGCCCCTTCAGGAGAGCTATACCTGACACAACAAACACCTTCAGGAGAGCTACACCTGACACAACAAACACCTTCAGGAGAGCTACACCTGACACAACAAGCACCTTCAGGAGAGCTACAACAAACACCTCCAGGTAGTGAAGCTTATTAACACCACTCTCACACTACATCCCAGCACCACGCCAGAATGCACTCAATTATAAACCATCTTTTTGTATACAGAACACAGGGTTCACGAATGAGGCGAGGAATAACGGGGAAATAACGAATGAGGCGAGGAATAACGGGGAAATACACACCAAAAAATAAGAGAAACGCAAGATTAAACTAAAAGTAATGTCATTATTTAAGTGATGACGTCATAAACTGGCACACGAGTGTGTGTCGTGTAGGAGGCACTGATGGAGACCCTGTAGGAGTGTGCTGATGGAGCCCGCATAGGAGGTGCTGATGGAGACCCTGTAGGAGTGTGCTGATGGAGCCCGCATAGGAGGTGCTGATGGAGACCACACAGACACACACACACACACACACACACACACACGACGCCATCACAACTACATCGCAGGAGGCGGCCACGTTCTAAGTTTAATCAAAATACATCCACTTGTGTGTCACGGGAGCATCAAGTGGTGGAGCTGACAGTAAGAGGCAGATCCCCTTAACTACGCCATAAAGCACAAGGAGCCGTCACCACATCTTCTCCGGCGGGCGCATAGGAAATTTCATCAAGATAAGTCCAGTATTTGAAGAGGTTTACTGCTCTGAAAGAAGTTGTGGACAGAGGGACAGACAGAGAGACAGTGCATGGGGGTAATAATAAGTTCATATAATACGAGGGAGAGAGAGAGGCGGGCTGGGCTGGGCTGACTACAATACAATAGTCTCCGAGTGTGTGGTGGGTCTGGAAATGTGGATAAGGAAGTTATGAATATGCGGGAGAGTTGTGTCTACACCATGTTGTGTGTGTCTTATGAACACACCCACGTCCCTGTGACCCACACTGTGTCTGTACATGTGTGTGTGTGTGTGAGTAATCTAACACTAAGAGAAGGACATCCCAAACCAACCCGGACGGCGCCATCGGTCCTTCCCTACTCCAGTACCCCCCTCCCCCCTACACCAACCATTAGTGGTGCTCGTGGGCGCGGAACATCCTCCCCTCCACCCTCACCCCACCACTACCACCACCATCACTCAAATTACCCGCGCCACCCGACCTGCCTCCAGACAGTGCACCAAGATGGCCGACCTCACCGTGAACAACGCTGACACCGGAGCCTACCATCACACACTGGCTCTCACTCTCACTGGGTCACACTTATAGTGAGTTGTTACACACACACACACACACACACAGCAGAAGACCCTTAACTATGCTTTCTAACAGATGCTGAGTGAACTTATCTTGTGAAGGTAAAGTCTCAGTGTTATTTAGCTATCTTGAGGACGTTATGTATGTGTACAGTGTGTGTGTGTGTGTGTGTGTGTGTAAAAAAAACTATTGTATGAACCTAAAAATCGGAAATCTTTATATCGTAGTTATTTACACTGATATTGCCCGTTACTTATGGCATTGTGTATAGTGTGGTATTGGCGATGGTGTAGTGGTGTAGTGTTTGCGGTGCTAGTGTGGTGTTGGTGCAGTGTGGTGTTGGCAGTGCTGGTATTGTGTGGTGATGGTGCAGTGTGGTGTTGGCAGTGCTGGTATTGTGTGGTGATGGTGCAGTGTGGTGTTGGCAGTGCTGGTATTGTGTGGTATTGGCAGTGCTGGTATTGTGTGGTGTTGGCAGTGCTGGTATTGTGTGGTGATGGTGCAGTGTGGTGTTGGCAGTGCTGGTATTGTGTGGTGATGGTGCAGTGTGGTGTTGGCAGTGCTGGTATTGTGTGGTGATGGTGCAGTGTGGTGTTGGCAGTACTGGCATTGTGTGGTGATGGTGCAGTGTGGTGTTGGCAGTGCTGGTAGTGTGTGGTGATGGTGCAGTATGGTGTTGGCAGTGCTGGTATAGTGTGGCAATGGTGTAGTGGTGGTGGTGGTGGTGGTGGTGCTCGGTGTAGTTATCGTTTGAGGATTTAATTGGTCCTTCTCTAATTGCCAACAGGTAGTTATGAAGGTGTAAGAGGCGGGCGTGAGGCAGGGCAGTGTGGCCGGGGGGGAGGGGGGGTGGGGGTCACTCAGCTAATACCCCCAAAAAATTTAAAATGTCATAAAAATTAAAACAATACTAACTCTTCATAATGACTAAATAATTTCATTGGTATTAATATTAACTGTAAAATAAGTAAAAAAAAAAATAGTTTAAATTAAAGACAAAAAGTAGTATTACTTTAGCGGGCGAGAGGGAGAGAACCTGGCCCCAAGAGGGTGCCTGGGGAACCAATATTGGAACTGCACAAATGTTCCCACAGTAAGCGGAAAACATTTAGGAAAACCAAATTTTACTTAGTTATTTTTAAACCTGTAACCGATTCTCGACGCTCTCTTACCTATCATTCCCTCTGGTCCAAAATGTAGAAATAAAACACAATGAGGCGCCAGTTATCACAGTGAACGAGATCCTAAACAAGAAGAGAAATATTTGCCGCCATTTTTAAACTGACGTCAACAAATTTAAACCTTGGTTACTGTGTATGATAACTTTTATTTATTTTTTGGTAATTTCCAACTACTGACCAAGTTAATACAATTGTGTAATGAGTTAGAAATATGTTAAAAGACCAACAGCTTGGTAGTTAGAAATAATGTGGGTAGTCTCAGTAAACTGTCAAGAAAAAGTGCATTATTAATATTCCATATCGACAAAATCTTTGGCAGCTCGCCTGCAGATGGCAGCGTTGCCAGTGACCTTATTACCACACACCCACGTATTATGCAGGGGAGCGCGGGCATAAACTCTGTGAGTGTGTGTGTGTTAGTTACAGGCAACATACTGTGGTACATGTTGCCGCCACACACCACCACACCTTGCCTCTTGTTTCCAATCGTTGGTTCATTAATTGCTTTCCATCTTCAATAACCTCCACTAATGATCCATGTACACTTAACAAGCGTCTCTTAAACACACTTGTCTCTAAAACCGCCAAGAGTTATCGGCAAAACGGTTTCTGCTTTTATGTTTATTGGACCAATTTGTGGAGGCACAGAATCATGTTGGTGATCATTAAGAAGGTCAAAAGGTCAGGTCTTATTAGCATCATTGAAAAATGAGATCGACCACAGTCTTTAAGGGAGACTTATGAAAGACGAGCTAAATGAGAAGAAAAAAATATGTTAACTTTTATATTGGTGATAACGTTTTGATTATGGTGACCTTTGACCCCTGACATGACCTTCAGGATGACCCTAGGTAGGAGAATCATCTAAGTTCGTCACAACAAACACACGACCCTCACCCCCTCCCTCCTTAGGTCTGAGTAAACTTGTGGGAGACCAAACTTATCACAAAAACCAGTCTGTCTTCGCCTACCTCACGTTTTCTATAACAGTAGTGATGAGAGGAACCCGTTTTCTATGACTACTGTGAGGAACCCGTTTTCTATGACAGTGCTTAGATTCCTTAGACTTACAGGTAGAGGAACTTAAATTACTACCGCTTCATATTCATATTAACTCTGATATTTTCCCCTAAACCGAGGTATCTGTTCATCGTTCCTCTGGCTAGATGACAGTACAGGTATTTCACTAACCTGTCGAATTAACACCTTGGCTTGATGAGACACAGGTGGGCAGATACCAAACAGGTGAGTTGTAAGAGCAGGAATTTGTACACTAGTCGACCAAACGCCGTGATCCACCATGATGTACCGTGAAAGCTTTGGGTCAAGTTGAAATTACTAGGCATCCAAGCTTATTTCACCCAATAATCAGCTTATTTCACCCAATAATAAGACTGACACTAATCCAACCTAATAAGACCCTCACAGTAAACTAACCTTACCTAAACTAATCGTATTACCACTGACCTAACCAAACGAAACCCTAACCTAATAAAACCCTAACCTAACACTACACTAACCCTAACCTAACACTACACTAACCCTAACCTAACACTACACTACACTAACCTAACACTACACTAACCCTAACCTAACACTACACTAACCCTAACCTAACACTACCACTAACCCTAACCTAACACTACACTAACCCTAACCTAACACTACACTAACCCTAACCTAACACTACACTAACCTAACACAACACTACACTAACCCTAACCTAACACTACACTAACCTAACACAACACTACCACTAACCCTAACCTAACACTACCACTAACCCTAACCTAACACTACACTAACCCAAACCTAACACTACACTAACCCTAACCTAACACTACACTAACCCTAACCTAACACTACACTAACCCTAACCTAACACTACACTAACCTAACACTACACTAACCCTAACCTAACACTACACTAACCCTAACCTAACACTAACCTAACACTACACTAACCCTAACCTAACACAACCACTAACCTAACCCAATAATATAAAACCGTGAAACTAATCTAACTTAACCAATATAAAAGACCCTCACACTAACCTAATCTAACCCTCCCAGGTAGCTCCAGGGGTGTCTATTCTTCAGGTGACATACCAACCCGTTAATACTGTATGATAACAAGACTAACATATGGCTACAGAGGGTTGAGACATGAGGTAACTGGCTACCCTCCCTCCCTCAGTATGGTCAATAATAAACTCCAGAATTTATCGTCGTCTCTTTCAGCAAACATACATACATACATACATACATACATACATACACACACACACACATATACACAGTATTATTATTAGCTATTATTATCATTATTATTATTATTATTATTATTATTATCACAAAAGAATAACATGACCACTGCCCCAGAGACTCGGGTTCCCAACATTAAAAATCCACCACAGGAAAATATGGATCGGGAAGGCTATGACGTCACATGTCAACACACCCCCCCCCCCCCCCCAGCCTTAAACCAATAAGCCGCTCCTTCTGTCAACACTTGCCTCATCTCTCAAAAACTAAAGGTCATAGAGCATTACTACACGCACCGACACCCTACACCGATAATGATACTATTGACCATAAAATATAAAGGTACAGTACAGTCGACTACTTAACGAACCCTGAGATTCAGACTCGTGAACCCGAAACAGTAGACTATCCATCAAAGCTTCGGATTTATGAGTCTGAGTTCTTGGGGTTCGTGGTTCGGGAGGAGAAGCGAACGGACTTTAATAGCTGACTGTACAATAAACATTAAGCTTCGAATATACTGACGATTCTAACCTCGGAAATCAGAGTCCAGATGGGTAGCAACGTTCTCTTGGTTATATAATGGACGACAACTGAAGGGGTTGACTCTGCGTTGATGAGATCCTCCCAGTGTCACTTCCTGATAATCGGAACAAAACTAGAGAGCCGTAATGGGTGGGCTGGGGTGAATGGTGGAATAGGACCCCAAGTTGGGTGTGTTAATAGATCCTGAAGGAATCTTTTCTGTGGGTTATATAGGACACACTGGACACAACAAGGTACAGCACGCTAGGGTACAGCACGCCAGGGTACAGCAAGCCAGGGTACAGCCGCCCATCATGCCCTGGACATGGTTATAAAAGCCAGTTTTCCGCTCGGCCAGGCGGCGCTATTTTCCGATCGGTTACTCCGCCAGGTTGTCGAGGGAGTGACGGAGCCCAGCCAGTAACGGAGTGGAGAAAGGGGAGGCGAGAGAGGGCACAGTGAAGGGGAGAGAGGAGAGGTAGTACAGTGCGAGGTAGTACAGTGAGAGGTAGTACAGTGAGGGGGAGACAGAGGAGAGGGAGTACAGTGAGGGGAAGAGAGGAGAGGTGGTACAGTGCGAGGTAGTACAGTGAGAGGTAGTACAGTGAGAGGTAGTACAGTGAGAGGTAGTACAGTGCGAGGTAGTACAGTGAGAGGTAGTACAGTGAGGGGGAGACAGAGGAGAGGGAGTACAGTGAGGGGAAGAGAGGAGAGGCGGTACAGTGAGAGGTAGTACAGTGAGAGGTAGTACAGTGAGAGGTAGTACAGTGCGAGGTAGTACAGTGAGAGGTAGTACAGTGAGAGGTAGTACAGTGAGAGGTAGTACAGTGAGGGGGAGACAGAGGAGAGGGAGTACAGTGAGGGGAAGAGAGGAGAGGCGGTACAGTGAGAGGTAGTACAGTGAGAGGTAGTACAGTGAGAGGTAGTACAGTGCGAGGTAGTACAGTGAGAGGTAGTACAGTGAGGGGGAGACAGAGGAGAGGGAGTACAGTGAGGGGAAGAGAGGAGAGGTAGTACAGTGCGAGGTAGTACAGTGAGAGGTAGTACAGTGAGAGGGAGACAGAGGAGAGGGAGTACAGTGAGGGGAAGAGAGGAGAGGCGGTACAGTGAGAGGTAGTACAGTGCGAGGTAGTACAGTGAGAGGTAGTACAGTGAGGGGGAGACAGAGGAGAGGGAGTACAGTGAGGGGAAGAGAGGAGAGGCGGTACAGTGAGAGGTAGTACAGTGAGAGGTAGTACAGTGAGAGGGAGACAGAAGAGAGGGAGTACAGTGAGGGGAAGAGAGGAGAGGTAGTACAGTGAGAGGGAAAATAGTGAGGGGGAGACAGAGGAGAGGGAGAGCGAGAGATGGGGACAAAGCAAGGAGGAGAGAAAGGAGGTAATGGTGAGAGGGTGAGACAGGATGGAGAGGGGTGCAGTGAGGGGGAGAGAAAGAAGGTACAGTGAGGGGGAAAAAGAGTGGATGGGTTAAGTCGAGTTGGGCACAGAAGTCTTGGTTGCATGAGAAGATCAACTAAAGACTGCCGGGGGGGGGGGGTGGGGGGGGGGTAAGACCTGCAGTACTTCCCCTGCAGCACACAACACCCTGACCCACCTCTCAAACACACCATATAACACTCCTCTTCTGCTCTCTGGGGTAAAACACAGATATAGTCAATAAATGAATCAAACAGGACCTCTATAGTAAAGCAGATGGCACTGACTGGTAAACATTAAGCCACGCGGAAGAGCACACTGAAGAACACAGGTTATTCAGTCAAGTGTGGCTTCAAGTGTATGGTCGTCACAATGCTGCCGACCTCTTGAAGAACTTGTCATTGTTTCGTTGCCCTGGACATCGCTGTTACCCCTGGCTGGTCTGGCACTTCGGTGTCCTGAAAAACATAATAATAATAATAATAAATAATAATAATAATAATAATAATAATAATAATAATCGAGAAATCCACAAATACCTCCAGCTCAAGGTCTCTAACGGCAGCCCTTTAATACGGTGAGTTCGAATGTCACACACACACACACACACACACACACACACACACACACACCTGTACTCTCACAACATAACACATGCCTACACTCCTCTCCACAGCCACGGGATACACTAAGCTACATTAGGGTTATTACATCTGGCGGAGGGAAAACACGGACGATGACGATCACCAGACACCGCGAAGCAACACCCGGAAGTAGTGTGTGTGTGTGTGTGTGTGTGTGTGTGCTGATATATAACATGATCCGGATATAAAGGACAAGGTTTGATTAAGGAACCCAGTCTTAAGGTAGGAAACTAGTAAGTAACCTTAATGAAAATATTAATTCATATACAGTATATATATATATATATCGAAAAAAATATTGTAGGAAAAAAAGAAACCAATTATTACTTTAAAATAAATATCCCAATGATTTTCGAAATATAAAATACTTTCATCTATTTTCATTTCACAACTTTCAAAATACGACAGAAAAAGACTATATCTATAACGAAGTACTCATATTCTACCTTATCTCGAATTTATTCCGAAAGAAAAAGCAGAAATTTCCTTCCATAATGAATTCTTAAATAACTTTCCACCGTATATTATATCAAGATGTCGTAAAAAAAAAATATTGAATATAAAATTGTACCGGAGGCGCTGAAGACGACCATATTATGTGAGGTACTTGACTAGTATGTGTGTGTGTGTGTGTGTGTGTAAACCTCCCTATGTAGCACCCAAGTGATGTGTGACTCATTATCAGTAAAACACACACACACACACACACACACACACACACACACACACACGACAAAAAATGAAGAAAAAAAAAAAGCCATATATTGGGAACACGTAGCAACAAATTAAATATATCTCCCTTCCCTCTCCTCCAGACCACACGACAGACAGGGGCCCCCGGCCATCAGCCGTGAAGGACATTTAATCAATAAAGGTCCGCACATGTAAGTTTTTTTCCTCTATCAGTTATAATGTGTGTGTGTAATTATCACTGTCAACTTTCTCTCCCATTCCCCTTCCCAGCACCATCTCCCTTCCACCAACACCCCCCTTCCACCATCACCCCCCTTCCACCACCACTCCCTTCCACCAACACCCCCCTTCCACCATCACCCCCTTCCCACCACCACCCCCCTTCCACCATCACCCCCTTCCCACCACCACCCCCCTTCCACCATCATCCCCCTTCCACCATCACTCCCTTCCCACCCACCATCCCCCTTCCACCACCACCCCCTTCCATCACCACCCCTCTCCCACCCATCTCCTACCACCCTCTTCCCTCCCACTATCACCTTTTCATCCCCCTCCCACCATCCCTTCCCGAGTCATCATGTTACCTGCTGACGGAGGCTGACAGGAGGGAGGGAGGAAGGAAGGAAGGCTGAATGAATGAGAGAGGGAGAAGTGAAAGAGGGAGGGAGGGAGAAAGGAAAGATGAGCCAGGGAAGGAAGGAAGGAGAGATAGAGGCAAGGAAGGAGAGATGAGAAGGGATCAAGGGATAACAGGTAACAAAGGATGGAGGGAGAGAGAGAGATGGGGATGGAGGGGGGAAGAGAAGAAGGGGAGGTGGATGAGGGGAGAAGAAGAATGAGGAGGGAGGAGAGGAATGGGAGGGGTGAGGGGGGAGGAGAGGAACGGGAGGGGTGAGGGGAGGCGAGGTTTGTTGCAGTAAATAAATGATGAACAGCGATTTGCAACCTACGCAACCGTCTCTCTCTCTCTCTCTCTCTCTCTCTCTCTCTCTCTCTCTCTCAGCAGCGGCCTTAATGATGGTAATTCACACAGGTAACGGTAGAAGAGTGGTTATCTTACTCGACTGGCAGATCAGAGGGCCTTGGTTCGATCTCCCCCCACCTCAACGCAAGTAAAAGGTACCAGTGTGGACCAGTACTAGCAATATAACACAGTCACCACCATGTCAGTCAGTCAGTCAGCCATCGAGCACATCAGTCAGACTTGATATTCATAGAGCTGACTGATGCACACGGCGGATGAGACTGGGTAAAATAAGGTAAGGTAAAACAACAACAAAAATACAAATAAATAAATAAATGAATAAATAAATAAAAAATAACAACCACAATTACAACCACCACCCAAGAGTGCCATCATTAATACAACCAATAACAACAACCATAATCCACAATAACAATCACCGCCCAAGAGCTCCACCACCAACCACAACAACTACCACCACCACCAACCACAACAACTACCAACCACAATAACCACCACCACCAACCACAACCACCCCCACCACCAACCACAACCACCACCACCACCACTGCCCCCTTGGTGTGATATATAGCCTTGATCAACAACATAAATGATATTCCATAATGACAAGATTTAAATGGATTAATTAACGAGTTTTTCCTCCACTGTGTCTCATTACCGCCTGAAGTAAACAAATGGAGGCGTTATGTTCATTGATCTGAATTAAGGGGGGGAGGGAATATTCTTAAGGGGGGAATATTCTTAAGGGGGGAATATTCTTAAGGGGGAATATTCTTAAGGAGGGAATACTCTTAAGGGGGAATATTCTTAAAGGGGAAATATTCTTAAGGAGGGAATACTCTTAAGGGGGGAATATTCTTAAGGGGGAAATATTCTTAAGGGGGAATATTCTTAAGGGGGGAATATTCTTAAGGGGGGAATATTCTTAAGGGGGAAATATTCTTAAGGGGGAATATTCTTAAGGAGGGAATATTCTTAAGGGGGGAATATTCTTAAGGGGGAAATATTCTTAAGGAGGGAATACTCTTAAGGGGGGAATATTCTTAAGGGGGAAATATTCTTAAGGGGGAATATTCTTAAGGGGGGAATATTCTTAAGGGGGAAATATTCTTAAGGGGGAATATTCTTAAGAGGGAATATTCTTAAGAGGGAATATTCTTAAGGGGGGAATATTCTTAAGGGGGAATATTCTTAAGAGGGAATATTCTTAAGAGGGAATATTCTTAAGGGGGGAATATTCTTAAGAGGGAATATTCTTAAGAGGGAATATTCTTAAGAGGGAATATTCTTAAGAGGGAATATTCTTAACGGGGGAATATTCTTAAGGGGGGAATATTCTTAAGAGGGAATATTCTTAAAGGGGGAATATTCTTAAGGGGGATATTCTTAGGGGGGGATCTTAAGGGGGAATATTCTTAAGAGGGAATATTCTTAAGGGGGGAATATTCTTAAGGGGGATATTCTTAGGGGGGGATCTTAAGGGGGGATATTCTTAGGGGGATCTTAAGGGGGGATATTCTTAGGGGGATCTTAAGGGGGGCTATTCTCAAGAGGTGGGGGGGGGCATATTCTTAACCTAACCTAATCTAATATAATCTAACCTGACCTGACCTGACTTGACCTATCCTAACTTAATCCAATCTTACCCAGAAAATATTCGCACTCCACCTCATAATATACTGCCCTCTATTTTCCTCCAATTTAACCTTCCTCCTCTTCTCTCTCTCCTTCCCTCCCTCTCCCTCCATCCCTCCATCCATCCATCCCTCCATCCCTCCATCCCCCCTTCCTCTCCCCATCTCCCTCACCAAAACATTCCCCCATAAATTCTTGACGACCTACCTTCCCAGGCATCACAGTACAGTACACACATGGCTCTGGTCACAACCTGGCTACAACTACTCCGTCACAACAAGAAGAAGAAGAAAGAAGAAGAACAAGAACAAGAAGAAAGAAGAAGAACAAGAAGAAGAAAGAAGAATTTATGAAGAAGTCCTAATCAAAAGATAATAATAAATGTAATCCAAGCGAAGTACAGTAATAATTTGTTGAATCATTATTTGATCGGTATAAAAACTCTGTCTGGCTTTAATAAATGAGAGAGAGAGAGAGAGAGAGAAAGAGAGAGAGAGAGAGAGAGAGAGAGAGAGAGAGAGAGAGAGAGAGAGAGAGAGAGTAGTTCAAAGAAGCATACCTCGTCATGGGTGAATGCTCTGGTGGCCGGGAAGTACAGTACAGTACACACCTCTCTGCAACAGTACACCATTTCTGCAGTACGCGAACCAAAACAAGAGTCTTTTAAACCTAACCTAACCTAAACCAAACCAAACGTATACTAAACCTACACTAAACCTAACCACGAGCAAAACTAAACCAATCCTAACCTAACCCTACCGTAAAGAAATGGAGTAGGAGGGAAGAACGGAAGAGAAAAGAGGTGGACAATGATTGGGTTAAAAGGGAAGGGTAAGGAGTACGGATGAGAGAGAGAGAGAGAGAGAGAGAGAACAAATGAGGGAATAAGCAAGACAAGGGAAGGAGAAGAGGGCGAAAGAGAAAGGAAGAGGCAACAAATAAAGACAGAAATGATGCGAGACGGAAAAGGGGATAAAGATGTATGTTAAGGGGAGAAGGAAGAGACAATGAAACAAGGGAGATAGTGAGAGAACAGGGGAGGAACAGAGAGAGAGAGAGAGTAAATTGAAAGGAAAATAGAAAGCCGAGGTTGATGTTTGTAGGGCATGGAAGGAGAGAAGAGGAAGAGGAGGAAGAGGAAGGAATAAGAAGAGGAGGAGAGAAGAGGGAGGGAAAAAGACTAGAAGATGAAATGAGAAGAGCGCAAAAGGAAGAGGAATAATAAATGAGGAAAAGGAGGAAGAAGGGAAGAAAAGGAAGAAGATAGAGATACGAAGACAAGAAAAGGCGTGGAGAGAGAGAGAGAGAGAGAGAGAGAGAGAGAGAGAGAGAGAGAGAGAGAGAGGTTGAAGGTGAGGTGAGAGGCCATCCATCATATTATTCCTGCCTCATTGCCTCACCTCTCCCTCATCCCTCATCCTCTCCCCTCCAAACACCTTTTAACCTACCCCCTCCCCCCGCACCTCTACCTGACCCCCCTCACCTCTACCTGACCCCCCTCACCTCACTATGACCCCTCAACGAGCATAAGTTTACTCACACCCAGGGGCCCCTTAGTATGCATAAATACACTCGGAAGCAGAGGCCCCTCACGAAGCATAAGAATACCCACAACTGGAGCCCTATAGTGAGGATACTTACACCCACGGGAGCCCCTAAGCAAGGATAATTATACCTCTAAGCAAGGCCCCTAAATAATGCGAATCACACCCCTGAGCGAGGCCCCTAACCAAGGATATTTACAATCAGACAAGTGGCACTCATCGGGGTTTAAGTCCCCACACACACACACACACACAACACACACACACACACACCACACACAACACACACACACACACACGCACACGGTAATAATAAGTTCATCAACAGTCTCTGAACTACATTAAGGCCAGACTAATTAAGTTGACCAACAATCTGCGTCATTCACCCTAGATAACTTTATCCTCTGCCTGAGCCTTTAACCTGGGACACACAAGGCAGGATAATAACATACACTGACACCCTTACTGACGTGCTTAACACCTGCCCTTTATATGACTGGAGCCACTCAGTCAGGATAACTTCATCAACGGGAGCCCTTGAGTGAGAATAACTTCATAAAATGGGGCCCCTTAGTGAGGATAAGAAGAAGCCCCACTATACAGTATACACATGGACCCCTAAGTGAGGATGACACCGGCCCGTCCACATAATGGGCCCCTGAGCGAGGATAAATTATGTTATAGCTACGAGGGGGTCCCGTCAGCGAGGATAAAAACGTCCCACCCAAAGACCGGAGCCCTTAGTGAGACCCTAGAACACCGCCGCTACAGACAAGACCCTTAATTAGGAAGAAAAACAAGGGCCCCGAAGTAAGAATAAAAACACGTAAAGATTAAAAAACTTAGATATAACAAAATAGGACTCCAGCATGACCCCTGAGTGAGGATAAGAACGAAACGAGGCCCTTGAGGGAGGATAGGGGTCAGATTAGTAGGCAGTGTGTGTGTGTGGTCGTCCTCAGGTGATGGGTGGCGGTGGATGAAGCGTAGCGTGTTTATGGGGCGTGAGGAGTGGCGGGTGAGTGAGTGTGGCGCTTGTTGACACTGTGTGAGGGAATATACCGCCCCGGGGAGTCATTACGCCTCATGCCCGCTGCTTCCCGACCCGTGGTGTGGCTTCTCCTGCTGGTGGTGGTTCCGCTCTGCTACATCTCCCTCACTTAATTAGAAACTAGAGTAATGACCAATTCTGTATAAATATAATTTCAATCCCATTACCCTTTGATTGTTGTTGCAAGATACGATGGCCGAGACCTTCCCCCTCCCTCCCCAGACCCCCCTCCCACCCCCCCTCCCCCTCACACTCCTTCCTTGCTCACTCCACCTCTTCTGACCTGACCTGACCTGACCCCTTATCGTTATTAGATGATAAGAGGTATTAATCGAGATATTGGTCATACACACAACACCAGCGTCACAGTATACAAAACGTGTCATCCTAACATTAATTAATAAACTTGAAGCCAGGAAGAAGGAGAAGAGGGAAGCAACAACCAAAAAAACCCGCCAAAATTCCTATCATTTTTTATAGCCGCCGCCTTTTGGTCTCTCGCCTTTGAAGAGAAGTTTTGATAGCCTGGGAAATTTAACTTAGGTCATCGCTTTAATTTTGGAAACACAATCTCCTCCCGTGTTTGAAGTTTAGATCCTCCCGCCTCCCCAAGATCTTCCCGCCCCCCCCAAAAAATAATCAATGATGAGATTACTTTTCCTCCCCATGTGGTCGACAGTATTTATAACTTCAAGTGAAAGTAATGATTATACAATATGTATACAAAGCTGGTGGGTGATGGCGCGGGAACCCCCAAGTAAGTGTATGTGTGTGTGTGTGTGTAGAGAGTGAGTGTGTGTTAGTTTGGCGGGAAGAAGACTGCCCGCAACTGAGTGAAATTTCGCGGGAAAAGTGTTCGAGTATGTACGTATGTATGTATGTATGTAAGTCCATGAAGTTTGGCTGGAAAATCATCCGAGAAGGAAATATTGCAACGGGATGGGAGAGGGGGACGGAGGGAGGGAGGGAGGGAGGGAGGGGGTTGGGGGAGAGAGGGGGGGGGAGGGGGAACTGACCGAATATAAGGACTTGTGGAGTGAAAATGGTTAGTTAGAGGAAGTCACCGAGGAGGAGGAGCAGGGGGAGAAGGGGTAGGAGGAGGAGTAGTAGCAGGAGACTCACACTCGTTCACCAAAGATCAGTTGAGGACCCACCACACCTTGGGAGACCCCGAGTACACGAGTCTGGTATAGTACAATGTATGGTTGTATTAGTGACACTGAGTTAGGTATTTTGGTTATCAAGGGCGTAATACTGAACGACAATGATCTCTCTCTCTCTCTCTCTCTCTCTCTCTCTCTCTCTCTCTCTCTCTCTACCTGGAGCTGTGTGAGAAAAAACCTTATTATCTGTCCCAGGTTACATTGAGACCTTTGTGAGGGAGGATTAGGTAGACGCTCCTCCCCTTCCTAGGTGTGAGAGAAGACTCAGCCACACACACACACGGTACAAAGGTAAGGTAGGTAGACTAGAGGGTCTGGATGGTGGTGGTGATGATGGTGATGATGATAATGGTGGTAGTAGTGGTGGTAGTAGTGGTGGGGGTGGTGAAGGCATCTAGGGCGGCTGGGGTGATGGATGTTGCTCCTGGTTATGAAGATTGATCTCACTCTCTCCTATGATGTGTTCTCTCCCTGGGGGGTGAAGGGGGGGGCGGGTGAGAGGGGGCTGGGGGGTGAGGGGGGCTGGGGGGTGAGGGGGGCTGGGGGTGAGGGGGGCTGGGGGTGAGGGGGGGCTGGGGGGTGAGGGGTGCTGGGGGGTGAGGGGGAGCCTGGTGGGGGGCCTGGGGGTGAGGGGGGGCTGGGGGGTGAGGTGGAGGGAAGCACCACGCGAGGTTAGGGATAAATCTAGGATATGGAGTGACATGGTTGGGGTAACACCTAACCTAACCAACACAGGGTTACAGTAAATGAGAGAGAGAGAGAGAGAGAGAGAGAGAGAGAGAGAGAGAGAGAGAGAGAGAGAGAGAGAGAGAGAGAGAGAGAGAGAGAGAGAGAGAGATTCCTTCAGCCACAATAAATAGGGCAACCACAACCACCACCACTACAGCAAAAACAACCACAACCAACTCTGACTCAGTTTGGTGGCGGGGAGAGGGGAGGGGTTTAGCGGGAGGGGAGGGGGTTAGCGGGAGGGGAGGGGGTTAGCGGGAGGGGATGGGAGGCTTCTGCTCCTGTCATTTTTATGGTAATGGATAAAAGTTGTTGAGGGAAACATTTTTCTCCCCTCTACCCTCTCCTTCCCTGCCCCTACTCTCCTCAGCCTTCCCCAATCTCCCTCACGCTCCCCAACCTTCCCTAACCTCCCATCTATCCCTGCCTCTCCTCTCCCCCTCCTCCTGCCCCTCCCTACATTCCTCTTCTCCACGCACCCATCCCATCTCTCCCCAACCTTCCCCTTACCCTACCCTTCCGTGGCTCCCCAATGCATGCACCCTCACCCTCTCCTCTACCCTACACACCCACCCCTCCCTCCTTACCCCCTGAGAGGTGTGAGGCTCCCCTAGCTGTCATGTGTGGCTGTCAGTGATGCTGGTAACACGTGTATAGTATAGCTGTCACTAATGCTGCCATGTGTAGACGTCACTGCTGGTGGTGGCTGAGAGGGGAGATATGGAGGAGGAAGAGGGGAGAGATGGAAGAGAATAGGACGGAAGAAGAAGGAAGAGAAGAGGATGAAGAGAAGAGGGTAGAACACATCATCATCTACCCTCCATAAGAAGTGATAGGGCCTATTGCAATCATCTCCATATATAGTGGTAGTTGTCCAGGCCACCAACACCTTCTAATAGTGGTAGATATTGGTAGACGGCCCCTACTGGTAGATAATGGTAGTACGCCCTTTACACCTACTGGTAGATACTGGTAGACGACCCCTACTGGTAGATACTGGTAGACTGTCCCTTACTCCTAGTGGCGGGAGTGAAAGTACTTGGTGAAACGAATGGACAAACACCAGGTAGGCCAAGAAACAACCTCTCAAATATTGCCCGAATAAAACAAAGTGAAAAACAACAACAATAATAACAACAAATAACAATAATAATGATGATGATAATAATGACAATAACAATAACAAAAATAATAACAGTAATAATAACACAATAACAACCTGTACTCCCTCACACACAACACATAAGCAACAACATGCTACAAATTCGGGGTAAGTAAAACAACGTCTATTCTAGCTTGACACACACACACACACACACACACACACACACACACACACACACACACACACATGGGATACATCTCAAGAGTTAACGCTCCAGAAATGCAACTGAGACGGACAGACAGATGGACAGAAACTATACAGACAGGACGGTATACACACCCCCCCCCCCCACCCCCCCTGAGTTTCATCAAGTTAGGTATGAATACAAAGATGACAATAACAGCACACTTCAGGAGAATACACATAATAACAACAAGAGCTTAAGAGGGTAATGTACCAGCCTGGCCGACACACTACAGACTCCAGGACAAGTGGGGGGATGTTGAGGGTAAAGTAAGTGACGTATACCTGCCATGTTGAACAATTATCTCACACCTGTCATGAAAACAATTATTACACACCTGTAGCGTATAGACACGTTGCACACACCTGTACCGTAGACACGTCGTTCACACCTGTAGCGTTGACAAGTCTCTCATACCTGTAGCGTCTAGACACGTCGCACACATCTGTAATGAAAACAAATATCACACACCTGTATCGTAAATATGTAACACACACACACACACACACACACACACACAAAGTTACAAAAAAATATTATAACAATGTCGTGGAACAGAAACTTTGAGGAGGTAAAAAGTTCTGGACCAACGACCTCATGTAAGGCAACTTATGAACCTGAGTTTGTGTCAGGTCGGTGAAGAGTGGACGAGGTGATCACAAATTGCGTTATCGTACTCAAGGGGTTTTAAGTTATCGTACTCAAGGGGGTTTTTAAGTTATCGTACTCAAGGGGGTTTTTAAGTTATCGTACTCAAGGGGTTTTAAGTTATCGTACTCAAGGGGTTTTTTAAGTTATCGTACTCAAGGGGGTTTTTAAGTTATCGTACTCAAGGGGTTTTTTAAGTTATCGTACTCAAGGGGTTTTAAAGTTATCGTACTCAAGGGGGTTTTAAGTTATCGTACTCAAGGGGGTTTTAAGTTATCGTACTCAAGGGGGGTTTTAAGTTATCGTACTCAAGGGGTTTTAAGTTATCGTACTCAAGGGGTTTTAAGTTATCGTACTCAAGGGGGTTTTTAAGTTATCGTACTCAAGGGTTTTTAAGTTATCGTACTCAAGGGGGTTTAAGTTATCGTACTCAAGGGGGTTTTAAGTTATCGTACTCAAGGGGAGTTTTAAGTTATCGTACTCAAGGGGTTTTTTAGGTTATCGTACTCAAGGGGTTTTTTAAGTTATCGTACTCAAGGGGGTTTTAAGTTATCGTACTTAAGAAGTTTAAGTTATCACTGCACACTGCCGCGGATACACAGTCGGGATAAACAAATGGAAAGAGGGGGAAAAAGGGAGGGGAGTGGTGGGGTAGGGGAGTGGGGTAGGGGAGTGGGGTAGGGGAGTGGGGAAGGGGATTAGTGGAGGAGGGAAGTGGTGGGGGAGGGGAGGGGAGGGAACACGACAATGACTTTTAAGTATAGAGATAATTAAAGCCTCACCAACACCATATACTGTACTGTTGTCCCTGTAACGCCTTCATAACCTTCACCGCTGGTACTGATATCCCTCCCCACCGCTGGTACTAATCTCCCTCCCCACCGCTGGCACTAATCTCCCTCCCCACCGTTGGTACTAATCTCCCTCCCCACCGCTGGTAATAATCTCCCTCCCCACCGCTGGTACTAATCTCTCTCCCCACCGCTGGTACTAATCTCCCTCCCCACCGCTGGTACTAATCTCCCTCCCCACCGCTGGCACTAATCTCCCTCCCCACCGTTGGTACTAATCTCCCTCCCCACCGCTGGTAATAATCTCTCTCCCCACCGCTGGTACTAATCTCCCTCCCCACCGCTGGCACTAATCTCCCTCCCCACCGTTGGTACTAATCTCCCTCCCCACCGCTGGTAATAATCTCCCTCCCCACCGCTGGTACTAATCTCTCTCCCCACCGCTGGTACTAATCTCCCTCCCCACCGCTGGTAATAATCTCCCTCCCCACCGCTGGCACTAATCTCCCTCCCCACCGCTGGTACAAAAGGCCGCTGGTACAATGTGGGTCAGGTGGACGACAATTGGACTTATAAGATAACTACATTAATCTTTTCTGGCTAATAAGGCGCCCGAGGAGATAATCTTATTGAAGTGGTTAATGTTTCACCTCAACTACCACTATTACCACCACCACTACCATCAACAACAACTATTATTTCCACCACTACCATCACCAACCACTATTATTTCCACCACTACCACTTTACCACCACCACTACCACTATTACTACCATCACCAACAACTATTATTTCCACCACTACCAGTTTACCACCACCACTACCACTATCACTACCATCACCAATAACTATTATTTCCACCACCATCAACCACTAAACCACTCCTACCACCACTACCACTATTACTACCATCACCAACCACTTTTATTTCCACCACTACCAACCACTAGCCACTACTACCATTATTACTAGTGCTACCATCACCAACCACTATTATTTCCACCACTACCACTTTACCACCACCACTATCACTATCACTACCATCACCAACAACTATTATTTCCACCACTACCAGTTTACCACCACCACTATCACTATCACTACCATCACCAACAACTATTATTTCCACCACCATCAACCACTAAACCACTCCTACCACCACTACCACTATTACTACCATCACCAACCACTATTATTTCCACCACTACCAACCACTTGCCACTACCACCAACCACTATTTCCACCACCAACCACTATTTCCACCACCACCACCACCACCAATTACTAACACTATTACCAACACCACCACCACCAACAACCACTATTTCCACCACCACCACCAATTACTAACACTATTACCACCACCACCACCACCAACCACTATTCTACCACCACTACTACCGCCACCACCACTACTACCACCACTGAATATTACCACCACCATTACTACCACTAATACCATCACTACTACCGCCACCACAACACCACACAGTGACCCTGACCTCGGCGTATAACATAATCCATAATTCGACAGGTGTACAGTAATGTGTACACCTGTCCCCACCCAGAAGACACTGAGGAACACCTGCAGAGTCACCCCCACCTAACTTAACCTAACCTAACCTAACCTAATCTAACCTAATTTAACCTAACCTAACTTAACCTAACCCACCCCTCCAGGTAACGTTACGGTGGATAATATTCAGGTGAAATAAGATATGAGACGAACCTTCAGGTAATCCGAAACACAGAGACACACTACAGTCAGGTAGAGGCAATAATATTAAGATTTCAGCAGCCAACTCCAGGACCCAGGTACTACAGTAGATTAACTCCCATAAGGGTAGGTGTCTCCCCTCCCCCCCTCCCCTTCCTTCAGGTAGACCTTCCCCTTATTAATATACTGTAAAAAAATAAATAAAAAAATAAAAATAAGAAGAAGGGTAAGAATTTAGGTTGTTGCCGCCGATTCTAACACCGCCGCAACAACCACCACCACTGCAACCAACACCACTGCAACCAACACCACTGCAACCAACACCGCTGCAACCAACACCGCCGCAACCAACACCGCCGCAACCATAACCACAACCACAACCAATACCATCGTCACCACCACCACTAAACTACTCCCATCACCGCTGCACTACCACCACCACTACTACCACAACACCATCACTACCACCACCATCACCACCAGTCAAAAAACGTAAAGTGCAAGACGCCTCTGGTGGCAGGTTTTTACACCACGCCGTCAAGTTTTACCGCGAATTCCTTCACAGTAAAAAGAAAAAAGAAAAGAAAATATTATATTTTCCTCCGCCTGCCCCCCCCCCAACCCCCCCCCCCCCTCTCTCTTCTCTACTTTAAATCTTTCTTTCTCAATTTCTCTTCTACTTACTCTTAATTCGTTGTTTATCTCCTCTTATCTATCTATCTATCTTATTCAATATCTTCTGTCTACTCTTCTATCTCCCCCTCTACCCATTCTCCTCCCTTCGTCTCCGTCCTCCTCACCCCACCCCCTCCCCACGCTTCTCCCCCTCATAGATCTCTCACTTGATACCTTATCTCCCCACATCTCGCCACTTCTCTGCTTTTATCTCTCAGCCTATAGACAGTGGGGCCGAATCTCAAAGGCTCTTACGTTAAAAACTCTCCCTAACTGAAGACGTGAGAATGCATCAGTTTCCTGGGTTGTGTTGCAGCAGGAGGAGGAGGAGGAGGAGGGAGGGGAGAGAAGGGGAAAGGGGGATGGTGGGGAGGGGGTAAGAGGAGAGGGGGAAGAGGGGAGGGTACACTTAGGGTTTTCCAGCAGGGGAGGGGGGGGGGGGAGGGTTGACGACTCAACTGAGACAACATGACACACACGTCTCCCTCGCGGCGGTACATAACTAACAGAAAACGAACAAATTTATCCTCACTTGAAAATTAGTTTGGCAAGGTGGTGGAAAACATTCAGTCTTGTGGACACAGTTACTATTATCACGAGTAAAACAATTCCATCATCATTTACCTGTCTCTCACACACACACACACACACACACACACACACACACACACACACACACACACACACACATATTAGACTTAAATAAACCCGACACCTAGAGAATACAGAATACTGGTGAAAATATTTACCACCGTATGAGACCTATCCGGTACACAGGGCAAGAACACCTTAATACACACAGCCTACCTGGGTGTATTACTCCTGTGTAAAACTGATGAAGGTGCGGGAGTGTAGGCGTGGTAGGGGGGAGGAGGGGAGTAATCTGGCAGAGTGCACCCCCACCCCCGAATATTGGTGAGTGTGTACCCTAGCTAGCACTTTAACACGTGCCACCCACTACCATCTTATAATGCTAACACCTACCACACACCACCACCTCATTCTACTCACATCTGCCACCCACCACCACACCTCATACTACTAACATCTGCCACCCACCACCACACCTCATACTACTAACACCTGCACCCACCACCTCCTCCTACTGCTAACACCTGCCACCCACCACCACACCTCATACTACTAACACCTGCACCCACCACCTCCTCCTACTGCTAACACCTGCCACCCACCACCACACCTCATACTACTAACACCTGCCACCCACCACCACACCTCATACTACTAACACCTGCACCCACCACCTCCTCCTACTGCTAACACCTGCCACCCACCACCACACCTCATACTACTAACACCTGCCACCCACCACCTCCTCATACTACTAACACCTGCCACCCACCACACCTCATACCACTAACACCTGCCACCCACCACCACCTCATACTACTAACACCTGCCACCCACCACACCTCATACCACTAACACCTGCCACCCACCACCACTACCTCATACTACTAACACCTGCCACCCACCACCTCCTCCTACTGCTAACACCTGCCACCCACCACCACCTCATACTACTAACACCTGCCACCCACCACACCTCATACCACTAACACCTGCCACCCACCACCACTGACAACAATCGTTTTTGAAAATTCACTTTGCAAGAAACGAGAGAGAGAGAGAGAGAGAGAGAGAGAGAGAGAGAGAGAGAGAGAGAGAGAGAGAGAGAGAGAGAGAGGCTGGCGCGAGTGTTGACTTACCCGGAGGTCAAGAAGGTGTTAATTATCTCGCTCAGGTGATCCTCTTACATTCTCTCACCTCTCAACGAAGCTTCTCACCTTCTCTCGCCTCTACCCTACTTTCACCTCTCGCCATTTATCACCCCACACCTCACAACGAAGCCCCTCACCTATCAACGAAGTCCCTCACCTCTAAACGAAGTCCCTGACCCCAAAACGAAGTCCCTCACCTCTCAACGAAGTCCCTCACCCAAAACGAAGTCCCTCACCCTCAAAACGAAGTCCCTCACCCCAAAACGAAGTCCCTCACCCCAAAACGAAGTCCCTCACCTCAAAACGAAGTCCCTCACCTCTCAAAGAAGTCCCTCACCTCTCAACGAAGTCCCTCACCTCTCTCCACCAAAGACGGCAGAGAACAAGGTACTAAAGACAAAATGATTTACGTCACTCTGGGGGTTCACTCTGAAGGGTTCATTCACAGGGTTCACTCTGGGGGATCCACCGAGGGTGTTTATTCTGGGGAGATTATTCACGGGTTTCGCTTAGCGGGTTCATTCTGGGGGGTTCGTTCACTAGGGGTTCACTCTGGGAGTTTATTCTGGGGTTCGCTGAGGGATTCAGTTAATAGGGTTCGCTCTGGGGGGTTGGTTTACACAGTCTGGTGATGGTGCCTCACTCTTTTACACCGAGACGATAAAATTCTCCTAATTATCAGAATTTTCATAACAAACGTCAAATAGTTTCATCTTTGAGGCACTCTAATGACCTTGTTTGATAGTAGTTAACGAGCAGCTCCCTCAAGCTGGTGGAAACTAACTTCTTTTGTCTTGAGGAAGAAGTTCAAATAGGAGTGAAGGAGGGAGGCAGCCATCCTCTCATTCAGCTATAAGGAGAGTAGCATTAAGACCCTCCCTCACTTCCTAGAACACGGTTGTTGGCTGCGACATACACAAACACACACACGCACACGTACACAAACACACACGTACACAAACACACACACACACACACGTACACAAACACACACACACAGGCCGTCTGATGAGCGAGTCAACCTGAGAGGCTTCATCTTGTTAAGGCCATATGATGTTTTAAGAGCGCCGGGACCACCTCCAGGACAGGCTGAGGGGGCCACGGGTAGGTCCTGTGTCGCCCGGGAGAGGATGGCTGCTGCATGTCACTTATGGCGGTGTATTGTGAGCTGTATGTACTACCATTCTCTCCTCTACTCCTTTCCCTCTCTCCACTGAAGCCCTCCCTCCCTTCGCCCTTTCCATTGAGTCCCCCCGCCCCCACCACTCACTGAAAACTGCTTTACCTTCTTAGTGACGCTGACAAGAAACTGGAATGCACAGGAACACTCTCTCTCTCTCTCTCTCTCTCTCTCTCTCTCTCTCTCTCTCTAAGCTATTTATGGAGATAGCCTTAAACACAACTGGTAACAAATAAAATAGGATACAGCTTCAAAAATAAACTTCAGCTGGTAACAAATAAGCTTCAGGTTAAAGATAAAAAAAAGTTTTAAAATCACGCTTTAACTGTTAACAATCAGGAGTCCGCTCTAAAACAAACACAAACACACAGGTAATACACTTTTTTCTTCCCTGGAACAATGTGTGTGTGTGTGTGTGTGTGTGTGTGTGTTAATTAAGGCAGATGATAGCGAGTGAGGGAGTTTGTCTTGGGGCCCTGCTAACGAGGAGGGACCCGGGCACACCTGTTGACCTCCTCACTTAACACTCGTTATTACACACCTGGTCGTTTACACTTCTATCGTTGGTCTCGACTCGTTAAACCTACTCTCTCTCTCTCTCTCTCTCCTCGAGTTAAACGCTCACACACACACACACACACACACACACACACACACACATACATCCAATCACGACGGAAGGCTTCTCGAGTCGCCAGCCAATCAGAGCTTCTGGGGGAGGGTCATCTTCACTTAAGGATCCAATAGGAACGTTTTTTGTTTGTCTGTTTTTCTTTAGCCCAGGAGCCAATCATGGAGGTGTTTCTTCCTCTTCAGGGGCCAATCAAGAGTAGTTTTTCCTTTCAACTAAGAGCCAATCAGATCTCGATACTTCGGTAGCCTACACAGTAGCCAATCAGACTACAATATCTCAGTAGTCTACACCTAGCAGCAAATCCGAATACAATGCCTCAGTAGCCTACACCTAGCAGTTAATCAGAGTACAATGCCTCAGTAGTCTACACCTAGCAGCCAATCAGAGCTTGCCGTCTCGTTAGCGTCATGGAGTCGACAATCTTCGCTCGGTGATCTTGTTACAGGCCGTCGGTAATCGCCGCTCGTTAACTAGTTACAAACTCGCCAATCACCTCGATACGGTTCAGTGATTCGCCAATCAACGCTCTTTACCCGCTCAGCGTTCCCCAGGTCGAGGCGACAACACCCAGCCTGATCAGCGTTGTAAACCATCTAATATACTATAGTACTAGGCGTGTGTCTGTGTGTGTGTGTGTGTGTCTCTGGGCAGCAGAAACGGCACAATCGTTTTTCATCAAACTTGGTGGAAAAATCGCAAAAAATTCGTAGAGTGGAACAAACCTGGTCCCATGTCGATGGTTTCTTTAGGAAGGCATTAATTAACCATTATATTTACGATGGAAAACGATGCAAGTCTAAGGACTTGGCTCGCCCTCATTTGCTGTACGCTTGCCAAGCACGAGCCTTCAAACTTTCACTGGGCACGAACGTGCCCGCGATCACTTGTTGTAAAGTATCAGTGTTCCTAACCTAACCAACTTAGCCTAACCTAATGTAATTCAATCTAACCTCTAGTCTAACCTAACCTACTCAATGTAACGTGCTCCAATCCTAACCAAAGCAAACCAAATCTAACCTAACCGAAGTTATTTTTAAGTCAGGTTAGGTTAACTTTGGTTGGTTAATGGCGCCAAGCGCGCACGCGCACACACACAAAGTCCAAACACTTCACAAAAACTTTATTTAACTTCAGAAATATGCCGAAGTTTTCCATGAGTTGAGGCAGCTGTGTGTGTGTGTGTGTGTGTGTGTGTGTCCAAACATAATGTTCTTGTTAAAAGGGTTGAACGAGGGCCCAAAAATAGGTACAGTAAAATAAAGGGAACAAATCTGTGGTAACCAGCAGGTGTGGGCGGCAGCTGCAGGTGGAAGGTGTGGGTGGCAGGTGTGGGCAGCAGGTGTGGCTGGAGGGTGTAGGCGACAGGTTTGGGTGAAGTGTGGACAGTAGATGTACGAGTAGACGGCAGGTGTGGGTGACGGGTGTGGGTTGTAGGTGTGGGTGGCAGTAGTGGGCTGCAGGTGTGGGTATGGGCAGTGGGTATGACCAGTGGGTGAGGGCAGTTAGTGAGTGGTGGGTGGGGGCAGCGAAAGGGTAGTGGGTGGGGGCAGTGGGTGGGGGCAGTGGATGGTGGGCAGCGAGTGGTGGGAGGGAGTGGGTGGGGCAGTGAATGGCGGGAGGGAGTGGGTGGGGCAGTGAGTGGTGGGAAGGAGTGGTGGGAGAGAGTGGGTGGTGGGAGGGAGTGGGTGGTGGGTGGGGTGGGTGGGTGGGAGTGGGTGGTGGGTGGGAATGGGTGGTAGTGGGTGGTAGTGGGGGGGTGGGAGTGGGTGGGTGGGGGTAGTGGGTGGGTGTGGGTAGTGGTGGGTGAGAGCGGTGGGTCAGGGCGGTGAGTGTGGGCGGAAGGTGAGCGACACTGATTGGCGGGGCAGGTGAGGCCTCATCCCTCACTCACACTTTTGCATCACACACCATCTCATTCTTGCCTCGCTTACAGTCTTGCCTCACACACCATCTCATTCTTGCCTCGCTTACAGTCTTGCCTCACACACCACCTCATTCTTCCCCCACTCACATACGTTGCCTCCCACTCTTTCCTCACTCTCACTCTTGCTTCATAACACTTAGTTCTATCCCCTATCATCAAAGCTACATGATATCATCCTAACCTCTTCCTAATGGTCACGGTATGGATAAGTGTGGATAAGTATGGATAAAAGCATAGATATGAGAGAGAGAGAGAGAGAGAGAGAGAGAGAGAGAGAGAGAGAGAGAGAGAGAGAGAGAGAGAGAGAGAGAGACCTTCAGCGTGCATTATTGGCGTTAAAGCCGTAGCAGTCATGATAGAGGCCAGGTAACCCCCTCCCCCCCACCTCCTCCTCCAGATGGGTCACACACACACCTGCCCTTAATTAACACCATCCACCCCTGTGACTCACCTGTACCTGGCTCTCTTGTTTACTCCCCAACCTTGTTAATACACACGAGCCTGCCTACCAGCTGATCTAACTTCCACCTGATCTGACTACCAGCTGACTTGACTACCCATCAGTTGACCTTAATTACCTGCCTGGTAGATATATTTAAACAAGCCACATCTTATTGTTTCAGGGAGTTACTATTCTCTCCGTCTCTCTCTAAAACACAAACACACACGCAACACCCCCCACACACGCACGCAACACCCCCACACACGCACGCACTCCACATTCCCCCTCCCCCCTAACACACAGTCCCCCCCACACACACACGGTTAAGGGCACATGGCGTGATTACCGGCCACTAATGTTTTCAATATAGGTGGGGGCCGCCTCCCTGCTGCCTCTAAACCAGCGAGCATCACCACCTCCCACGGGTATCACCGCTATTCACCACACCAGCCTACCCCCCCCTCCCCCTTGGTGTTGAGAGGCTGGTGTGTGTGTTATGAAAAATACCAGAAGAGGAATATTGAACGAAGAATATTAATCAGGAGAAGAATAAAGGAGTATTTATCCTATCCAGTACTGAATATTTACCGAGGAGGGAGGGTAATACATGGCAGGGAATATCTGAGAGGAGAAGGGGAAATTTAGCAAGGGAATATCTGAAAATAGGGACATATAACCAGGAATATCATCTAGGACGAGGGGAGGGGGGGAGGGGAAATTCAGCGGGGGAATATTTACAGTAGAGAAGGAGCGAGAGGAAGGGAGAGTCTGCGAGCAGGGAATATCTGGCGGGGAATATTTGGTTAGATGTTGTGGCAAAAGTTTCGTACAAGATGATGAATTATATTTGGTCTGGGGGAAATTTTCGGGGAGGTGGAGGAGCTGGTGGGAGGGGAGAGGAGAGGGGAGGGGAGGGGGGTGTAGGGAGGGTATAAGTTTAGTGTGTATTGGACCACGGTTGGGGAGGAGAGGGAGGCAAGGGGGAGGAAGAACCTGCACCTGGGGAGATTAGTAGGTAATAGGGAGGATGCGTGGGGAGATATTAGGAGGGAAAAAAATGGATAGTTTGGGGAGATTAATTTGATGTGGTTGGAATTATTATTTTTTTTTACAACGATAATTTCTATGTTTATTTCACCTCCGCCCGTCTTCCGCCCATCCCCTGCCCCCACCTTCCGCCCATCCTCCGCCCCCACCTTCCGCCCATCCCCCGCCCCCACCTTCCGCCCACTCGAGGCCTCAGTGGGTCTAAAGTTTTACCCTAAACAACACAGAAACATTGCTGATATCTCTCTCTCTCTCTCTCTCTCTCTCTCTCTCTCTCTCTCTCTCTCTCTCACTTTCTTATCTACGCTCCAACAACACAAATCGAAAATCAATCGGCCATCTGCAGTGTGTTAATATTGTGGGGTGGTGCGGGGAGGTGGCGGGGAGGTGGTGCTGTGGGGAGGTGGTGGTGCTGTGGGGAGGTGGTGGTGCTGTGGGGAGGAGGTGGTGCTGTGGGGAGGTGATGGTGCTGTGGGGAGGAGGTGGTGCTGTGGGGAGGTGGTGGTACTGTGGGGAGGTGATGGTGCTGTGGGGAGGAGGTGGTGCTGTGGGGAGGTGGTGGTGCTGTGGGGAGGTGGTGGTGCTGTGGGGAGGTGGTGGTGCTGTGGGGTGGTGGTGGCGTAGGGAGGAGGTGCTGTGGGGAGGTGATGGTGCTGTAGGGAGGTGATGGTGGTGTGGGGAGGTGGTGGTACTGTGGGGAGGTGATGGTGGTGTGGGGAGGTGATGGTGGTATGGGGAGGTGATGGTGCTGTGGGGAGGAGGTGGTGCTGTGGGGAGGTGGTGGTGCTGTGGGGAGGTGGTGGTGCTGTGGGGAGGTGATGGTGGTGTGGGGAGGTGATGGTGCTGTGGGGAGGTGATGGTGCTGTGGGGAGGTGGTGGTACTGTGGGGAGGTGGTGGTGGTGTGGGGAGGTGATGGTGCTGTGGGGAGGAGGTGGTGCTGTGGGGAGGTGGTGGTGCTGTGGGGAGGTGGTGGTGCTGTGGGGAGGTGATGGTGGTGTGGGGAGGTGGTGGTACTGTGGGGAGGTGGTGGTGGTGTGGGGAGGTGATGGTGGTGTGGGGAGGTGATGGTGCTGTGGGGAGGTGGTGGTACTGTGGGGAGGTGATGGTGGTGTGGGGAGGTGATGGTGCTGTGGGGAGGTGGTGGTGCTGTGGGGAGGTGGTGGTGCTGTGGGGAGGTGGTGGTGCTGTGGGGAGGAGGTGCTGTGAGGGGGAGCGGCTTTACTGCCTCCCTAACCCCACACCTCACTCTAAACCCTTACCTCCTCCCTAACTCCCTCATTCCCCCTGCCTCACCTCCCTCAACCCCAGTCACCCCCCCTACTTCCCTCACTGTCTGTAACCTCCCTCACATCCCTATCCCTTCACCCCCCCCCTACTTCCCTCACTGTCTGTAACCTCCCTCACATCCCTACCCCTTCACCTCCCCTACTTCCCTCACTGTCTGTAACCTCCCTCACATCCCTATCTCTTCACCCCCCCTACTTCCCTCACTGTCTGTAACCTCCCTCACATCCCTACCCCTTCACCTCCCCTACTTCCCTCACTGTCTGTAACCTCCCTCACATCCCTACCCCTTCACCTCCCCTACTTCCCTCACTGTCTGTAACCTCCCTCACATCCCTACCCCTTCACCCCCCTACTTCCCTCACTGTCTGTAACCTCCCTCACATCCCTACCCCTTCACCTCCCCTACTTCCCTCACTGTCTGTAACCTCCCTCACATCCCTACCCCTTCACCCCCCTACTTCCCTCACTGTCTGTAACCTCCCTCACATCCCTACCCCTTCACCTCCCCTACTTCCCTCACTGTCTGTAACCTCCCTCACATCCCTACCCCTTCACCCCCCCCTACTTCCCTCACTGTCTGTAACCTCCCTCACATCCCTACCCCTTCACCTCCCCTACTTCCCTCACTGTCTGTAACCTCCCTCACATCCCTACCCCTTCCCCTCCCCTACTTCCCTCACCTCCCTCACATATCAGTCATGTTCTCCCTTTATGAAAATCATTGTGACGAGCTTCAAAGATCTATTGTTCAACCTGCTTCTTTGTGTGTGTGTGTGCGCGCGCGCGTACCTCGACACGCTCCTTACATGTTGACCTCTGACCTGGACCTCATGACATGCTTCCAGAACCAATCACCACTTCAAAGACTACTAAGTTTAATCACCAAGTACCTGTAGACCAAGATTCAAGCGATACGGATGGACGGAGGAACGGACGGACAGAGGAACGGACGGACAGAAGAACGGATGGACGGAAAAACGAACGGAGGAACGAAACATATTGGTGATACAAGGGTACACACCACTATCACCACAATTAACACCACTATCACCACCACCACAACTAACACCACTATCCCCGTCACCACAATCAAACACCCTAACCTCCACCACTAACCACCATCTACCCCCTACATCCACACCCACCCCCCACCCCCCACTTCTCCCAACAACCTCCCTCCTCCTTCCTTTCCCTCTACCACCTCCCCCCTTCCCTCGTACCACCCCCACATCATCTCCCTCCTCCCCTACCCCCATCGTACACCTCACCTCCCCCCTCCACAAGGCGGGGGAAGGTGGGGGGGGGGGGGGGGCACAAGACAATACAGAGACAAGAGGAAGTTTCAAGCTGAATAACACGAGACAAAAACCTTCCTACACAAAGACTCCCGCCCCAGTACACCTGCTGGTACCCCACACCTGCTGGTATACTCCTGCTATCCCCACACCTGCTGATATACTCCTGCTATCCCCACACCTGCTGATACACTCCTGCTATTCCACCACACCTGCTGATTCACTCCTGCTATCCCCCACACCTGCTGATACACTCCTGTTACCCCCACACCTGCTGATACACCTAATACCTGCTGGGGGAGGAGGTATCATGGTGGTGCTGGGAGGTGACACACAGAGATCCGGGTGTTTTAGAAGATTGTGGTGATGGTTGTGGTAGTGGTTGTGGTGGTGATGGTTGTGGTGGTGGTGATGGTTGTGGTGGTGGTGATGGTTGTGGTGGTGGTGGTGGTGATGGTTGTGGTGATGGTTGTGGTGATGGTTGTGTTGGTGGTGATGGTGGTGATGGTTGTGGTGGTGGTGATGGTTGTGGTGGTTGTGGTGGTGGTGGTGGTGATGGTTGTGTTGATGGTTGTGGTGATGGTTGTGTTGGTGGTGATGGTGTTGATGGGTGGTGGTGATGGTTGTGGTGGTGGTGATGGTTGTGGTGGTTGTGGTGGTGGTGGTGGTGATGGTTGTGGTTGCAGTGATGGTTGTGGTGGTGGTGATGGTGTTGATGGGTGGTGGTGGTAAGTGGTGGTGGATGGCGAACAGACAGGGATACTCGCCATTATGTCTCTGCTGACGAGTGCACAATGAGCGAGCAACACACACACACACACACACACACACACACACACACACACACCTCCCTATTCTCCACCGAGACTGACACACACACACAATACCACAGTGACAACACCTTTACACACAACACCCACATCTTACTTTACAAAAGAAATATTATCCCACACTTTCTATAGTACACAACTAAACCTTTTATAATGATTAAAAAATACTGTATACAGCTAAACAAATTTTTTTTTAATACCAGAAAAATAGTTAACAATAAAAGACACAAATCTCAAGAAACTCCTAGGAAAAAAGTAATGCTTTATATATAAGGATTTAAGTAATACAAGCCTAGAAAAAAAAGGTAATATATTTGGACAAGCCGCCAAATTTTGTAATACTGGTCAGTGTGGTGGTGGTGGTAGTGCAGTGGACAGTGTAGTGGTGGTGATAGTGATAGCACCACGCACGCCGGGAGCCCTCACCATCATCCGGGTCATCACTATCTCATGTTCCCTCGTCAGGTGGAAGGACTGGTAATTACCGCTCGCTCCTATTATGTACCTCAAACATTCTTTTCTTAACCTACTTATTTATCACCACTTCCACCATCACTACCACCATTACCACCATCACTACCATCATTACCACCATCACTACCACTATTACCACCATCATTTCCACCACCTCTATCTCCCCATCTAATACACGTCCCTACCTCCCATCCCATTCCTTCCCCTATCTCCCCATCTAATACACCCCCTACTCTTCCCCTACCTCCCCAACTAATACACCCCCTACCTCCTATCCCATTCCTTCCCCTATCTCCCCATCTAATACACCCCCTACCTCCCCATCTTAACATACACCCCCCCTCCCACTCGCCCTGGCAGGAGATAAGGGGCAGGGTAACAAGGCGGCTTTGTTTCGGGTTATCGGGTCCTCGCAGGCACCTTCTTTTAGCTCTCCACCAGGCTCTTAGGCGCCACCCAGAGATCACCACCACCGCCACCACCACCTGCGTTTTAACTTTCACTCTATACCATATTAACCTAACTTGACTTGACCTAACCTAACCTACTCTCTATAGCAGGGGTTCAGAACCAGGGGGGAATTTCCCCCCTCAGGTTTTCAGGGGGGGGGGGGGAAACTGATACTAATATGGAAAAATAAAGGATTTTCAGTATTATATGCATATTATTTGGAATGCACTTTTTGAGGCAGACAATCTTGGAAAGGAGGGGGAATGACATTCTGACATATGGTGAAAGGGGTGCATGGGGCAAACAAGGTTGAGAACCACTGCTCTATAGTCTATATCATATTAACCTAACCTAGCCTGACTTGACTTGAACCGAACTAACCTAACCTAACCCAACCTGACATTAACTTAACCTGAATCTGGCCCAACCCCGTCTTAACCTGTTCTAACCTACTCTTACCAAACCTAACCTAACCTAAACTGATTAACTTGACCTAACTTGACCCTGCTTAAACCTACATTGACCTAACCTCATTCACCTGACCAAACCTGACTTCGCTACACCCAATCCAAAACAACGCAGCCAAACCAAACCCAACTTAAGTGAATTTTTGTTTTTCATTTACCAAACAATTCAGATACTACAGCACCAGGTTAGGTTAGGTTAGGTCAGGTCAGGTCAGGTCAGGTTAGGTTAGGTCAGGTCAGGTCAGGTCAGGTCAGGTTAGGTCAG
>CAUDMG010003687.1:1192500-1232500 GCA_958450375.1 Homarus gammarus | reverse complement strand
ACTCTTGGACAAGTTTCTGGGTAAAGCGACCGGAACACCTTCACCTCCACCCTCACCACTCTCACCTCCGCCCACTACACGCTCATCTTCCACCCACTCCACCCTCTCCTCCCTCCACTGCAGCCTCACCTTCTACCTTCCCCCACCACCTCTCCATCCACTATCCCACCTCCCTACACCGTCTCTCTACCCACCTTCTTCCTCCACCCACTACCCCACCCTCCTCCACCCACCTTCTTCCTCCACCTTGGGTCGTAATCCCCGTCTAGTCCTGAAAAACTGTGAAGCATTAAAACGTTTGGAGTAATGTGGTGGATCTAGATAAAGTACGGCGGGGGGGGGGGGGGGATGGAGGGAAGGGTAGGGGATGGAGGGAAGGGTAGGGGATGGAGGGGAGGGTAGAGGATGGAGGGGAGGGTAGGGGATGGAGGGGTGGGTGGGGGATGGAGGGAAGGGTAGGGGATGGAGGGAAGGGTAGGGGATGGAGGGGAGGGTAGATGGAGGGGAGGGTAGGGGATGGAGGGGAGGGTAGGGGATGGAGGGGAGGGTAGGGGATGGAGGGGAGGGTAGATGGAGGGAAGGGTAGGGGATGGAGGGGAGGGTAGGGGATGGAGGGAAGGTGAGGAGATGGAGGGAAGGGTAGGAGATGGAGAGATGGAGGGAAGGGGAGGGTGGCTGGGTGGAGGAGGAGGAGGACTTACTTACCCTAGATAACCTAGCCTAACCACTCTGGATCACCACCACCCTCCAGTCCTACCTTCCGCTTTCATCACCTTGAATCACCACCCACCCACCCACCACCAACCACCACCCTCCCCAACCCATACCCGCCCACCCCCGAGCTTTCTCCGTCTATCCCCGCCCATCTCATCCACCATTGCCCTGCCAATTATCAGCTAAATTTCTTTCGTTTTCTTCACTCCCAAATTGACAGTTCCTTTGTTGTTGTTGTGCTCGTTATAGTAGTTGCTGTTGTTGTCGTTTGTTGTTGTTTTTGTGTGTTGTAGTATTTGTTGCTGTCGTTTATGTTGTGTTTGTTGTAGTTTATGTTGTGTTTGTTGTAGTTAATGTTGTGTTTGTTGTAGTTTATGTTGTGTTTGTTGTAGTTTATGTTGTGTTTGTTGTCGTTTATGTTGTGTTTGTTGTAGTTTATGTTGTGTTTGTTGTAGTTTATGTTGTGTTTGTTGTAGTTTATGTTGTGTTTGTTGTAGTTTATGTTGTGTTTGTTGTAGTTTATGTTGTGTTTGTTGTAGTTAATGTTGTGTTTGTTGTAGTTTATGTTGTGTTTGTTGTAGTTTATGTTGTGTTTGTTGTAGTAGTTGCCGTTGTTGTTGTTTATTCTATTTCGATTTCTCTTTATCTTTGTATTTGACTGTCTGTGGTGTGTTAGTACAGTGTAGAGGTAAGATGACGCACTACAGGTCACAGTTGAGTGCTTCTCTGGCACACACACACACACTAAGCCCCCCTTACACCACCCCCACTCCCAACACACAAGCCCCCCCCACACCCCCCAACACACAAGCCCCCCCCCACACACACACCCCCTCCCAACACACAAGCCCCCCCCACACACACCCCCCCCCACACACACACCCTCCCAACACACAAGCCCCCCCACACACACCCCCTCCCAACACACAAGCCCCCCCACACCCCTCCCAACACACAAGCCCCCCCCACACACACCCCCCTCCCAACACACAAGCCCCCCCCACACACACACCCCCCCAACACACAAGCCCCCCCCACACACACACACCCCCTCCCAACACACAAGCCCCCCCCCACACACACCCCCCCCAACACACAAGCCTCCCCCACACACACACCCCCTCCCAACACACAAGCCCCCCCACACACACCCCCCCAACACACAAGCCCCCCCACACACACCCACCCAACACACAAGCCCCCCCCACACACAATGGCCCCAGGAGAACCACAAGACTAATACATTGTTTAATTAAATTCACTTAATTCATGAGTCACCGCGCGCGCGTTCATGGTGGAGGGAGAGTGAGTGTCTGACCTCAGCGTGGGCCAAGATTAAGCTAGGTCGATTACATTAGGTAGAGCTGGTCTCGGATTAGTTTACGTTGCGGTAGTTAGATTAAATTAGGTTTAATTTAGGTTAGGTTAGGTTTAGCTCTATTAAAATTAAGCTAGGTTAGGTTAGGTTAGGTTTGGTTAGGATAGGATAGGTTTGGTTAGGTTAGGTTAGGTTTGGTTAGGTTAGGTTTGACAAATATTAAAAAAAAAACAGCTGGGTCAAAATTCCTGGGACATTTTACAACACCTGGCATCTTTCTCCTTGTGGGTCAATTATAAGAGCAGTTTATATAGCTGGCAAACGATGCTTGTTTTCATCAGCAAATACATCATAACAACAACCATGGGAACACAACCATAATACAATGGAAACATCATAGTAACAACAACCACGGAAACACAACCTGTTATTATATAAAGGAAACAAAATCACAGTTTCCCCCCTTCCCCTACATCACCCTGAAAGAGAGGCTAAATAACGCCAAAAGGTGTCCAGGGAATAGTGTCCACAACTGTACACCCAATAGAAAAGGAAAACAGTGGTGGTAGTGGAGGCTGTGGTAGTGTGGTATACAGAACCCCCGCCTGGTCAGTACATGTGTTCTAATGTATATATATAAAATAATAATCTCCAATATTTGTGTCATGCATAAAAAATAGCGTCAAAAATATATTCTGCATAATACATAAATTGAAATATAAAAATTACATATACTGCATACACATTTTATATATCTCAATATTTTTATACCCCCCCTCCTCCTTCGAGTAGTGTATGAGGGAGCACGTAGGGATATATTCGCCCATCTGTTGGTTGATATACGATGTTCATTTATTTAGTCATCAGGTAAAATAAACTGAGGTGCTAATCTTCAGGTCATCTATCGGTATTTTGTAACGTTACTCATTGTGGAACATGGAAACATTTTGCGGGTTTTTCAATGACATTATCAAAGTGATCTATCTTAACGTAATGGAATTTGTAAAGGAAGTAAATAACTGACATTAACGGGGAAAACTGTACCATATAGATACGAATGTTCTATTTTAATCCTACGTTACGTTACATATTTATCTCGACTGCGTTAGGTATACTTACACCTAGAGAGAGTAATCCATAATAGACAATGGGAAATATTTACCGTGTACACGAAAGCACTCGCCTCACCGACGCACTGCCTGCTGTTGTTGGTGTGTGGACGGAGAGAAAAACCCGCGTGGGCGAATGTGCTTCAGCAAAACTAATTAGCTTTTACTTTCCACTCATCATTATTTTTTAAATTTGGCGAATGTAATTTCAAAACAATATTAACTCAGCCGCTGGGAAGATGAAAAGAGGGAAGATAATAGCCGCCTCCCTCCCGCGTATGACGAACATGAAGTCTTGAGGTAGTGATGGCCGCTGCTGCCAGTCTGCCACACCTATCCTGAGTAATGAGTCATAATACAAAGCAAGACAGGAGGGAGATGGACCATTCAGTGGGTTGGTCTGTTCTTTGCTACTTTATTATGAAGCTGACTGTCATGTTTGGTGGGGTCACACTGGATAACACTCTTCTCACGTGTGTCCGGGCCAAGATCCAAGCCCATTACATAGTACTGATAAATAGCACGTTTCTATCAACTTTATTGTTACCTCTAACTGTAGTCAGCCATATACACAGAGAGAAAAAGTAATATTGGCGGGCAAATGTCTCGGCCAATAGAAAAGGTTCAGTTAAATGTGGCTTCGTTTATCTTAGTACCCCTCACAATGTTATCACAGAAAACCCGAGGCATAAAAGGATGGATCTAGACTCCAATCACAGGCGCCACCTCGAAGAAAAAACTACCTCAGACTTGGGGAAATTGTTGGGGGGCCACGGGGATAATCAAGAGGGCTGTAGGGACAAAAGCAGGGGAATTGGCAATCGAGAATTTCCCCAGAGGCAGCCGATTAAGGGAAAACTATCCATCAGTAACATGAGGAAGTCGTCTGACCCACAACCCAAAATAAAACTTCTGAAGACAAAGGAGTAGCCAAGTGGGTTGAGGTGTGGACGTGGGTGGTGGTGGAGCTGGTGATTATGGAGATGGTGGTGGTATTGGTGGTGGTACTGGTGGTGATGGTGGTAATGGAGGTGGTACTGGTGGTAATGGAGGTGAGTGGTGGTAGCGGTGATGGTGTAAGTGTCCACATTCCAGGGGTCACTGTTGGCCTTTACAGTCTCTGCCTCACACTGAGCCTTGAGTTATCTCCACAATGTACCCTCAGTCTGTCCTCCAGCTATTTCTCCCACCTCTCTTACCTCTCCCATCTCTCCTTACCTCTCCCACCTCTAGTTATCTCTCCTACCTCTCCCACCTCTCTTACCTCTCCCATCTCTCCTTACCTCTCCCACCTCTAGTTATCTCTCCTACCTCTCCCACATCCCCTACCTCTCCCATCTCTCCTTACCTCTCCCACCTCTAGTTATCTCTCCTACCTCTCCCACCTCTCTTACCTCTCCCATCTCTCCTTACCTCTCCCACCTCTAGTTATCTCTCCTACCTCTCCCACCTCTCTTACCTCTCCCATCTCTCCTTACCTCTCCCACCTCTAGTTATCTCTCCTACCTCTCCCACCTCTCCCATCTCTCCTTACCTCTCCCACCTCTAGTTATCTCTCCTACCTCTCCCACATCCCCTACCTCTCCCATCTCTCCTTACCTCTCCCACCTCTAGTTATCTCTCCTACCTCTCCCACCTCTCTCACCTCTCCCATCTCTCCTTACCTCTCCCACCTCTAGTTATCTCTCCTACCTCTCCCACATCCCCTACCTCTCCCATCTCTCCTTACCTCTCCCACCTCTAGTTATCTCTCCTACCTCTCCCACATCCCCTACCTCTCCCATCTCTCCTTACCTCTCCCACCTCTAGTTATCTCTCCTACCTCTCCCATCTCTCCCTACCTCTCCCACATCCCCTACCTCTCCCATCGTTAATCCCAACTCACTCTCTCTATAAAAAATAAATAAACTAAATCATTGAAAACAAAACACAAACTTAAACTCCTTTTTAGAAAATCAATTATACACAAGTAAAAGAACAAGCAATACTATTAATATATACACACTATACACCTAAAATACATACACACTATACACCTAAAATACATACACACTATACACCTAAAATACATACACACTATACACCTAAAATATATACACACTATACACCTAAAATATATACACACTATACACCTAAAATATATACACATACATTCCATTGACAAATTCATTCATTCCTCTCGACATTATTTGCTCATCTCTCCCATTCAACGTGATATTATTTCTATCATATTCTCTCAAAACAAAAGACAAAGATTGAATAATAAAACACAGGAAAGGAATAAGTGGAAAAAATAAATAAACATGAGGAGAAATTTAAAAAAAAGTTGACAAAACGAACGATGGGTAGTAGTGAATATACTTCTGGCCAGCGGTGAGGACATTTGTTGAAACTGTGAGGGTCATTGTGCATCACGGCCCTCACCTGTGTCATGTGGCCTTTATGACAACAGTGCCTGACTTGACCTGTGATCTGACTTACCAACCTCCATCGAATACCTCCCTTTATTCCTCCTCCTGATCAATGTGTCCTTACCTGTTCCCATAACCTATTCCTATCACACACCTGTTCCCATAACTTATTTCCTACCAACTGTTCCCACGACCTAGTTCTACCACACTTGTTCCCGCGACCTATATATATATATTTTTTCTACCGCACTTGTTCCCATAACCATTATCTACCAGTTTTCCTCCCTGCTGTTCCCGTAACCTATTCCTACCACCTGCCCCACGACCGATTCCTACCATCCTATTCTCATAACCTGTTCCCACCACAGTATTCTATCATTTTGGTCAACGTCCACTATGATACTCCCCTGCCCTGGGTGACAATGGTCTCCAGTGACTCTAACCTGACGTTTTATTTTTCTTGGGATTATGTGCTGTTGTTTTTATGTGGAGAGTTGGGATGTTTCTTTGACACACACACACAAATAGTAGTCACAGCCAGTAACTCAGTGACACACACGCACAGTCACTCAAACACACACCTCAGTCCAGGACTCAACTGACAGTCGTCCGGCGGTATATATTAACTGCCCGCGTTTAGAATTTAGTTAGCACCTAAAATTTAGGTGCTAAATGATATTGTTTTTGCCGCGACCCTGTGATAAAGTAGCTGTTACAATATTATGGTGTGAAGTTTTTTTTTATGGGTCGTTTGGTGACAAGAGTGACGTGTTAAGTTCGTGATCCTTCCTGGGTAGTGACTATACTAAACGGGTCGCCTGTGTGTTGTCGGCTCACTTACACAGAGGACTCCACCTTTGTGAAGCTACTTCACTAAGTCTCTCACGTAGAGTGACCCTCGACTCCCTTCATCCCTCAAGGCTATCCAACTTTGACACCTCCCCCCCCCTCCTACCCACCTTCTCTGCCCCTCTACTTGCGGTTACGACCTATTTAGCCATTTAAGGCTATTCTGGTGCTTGGCCAAGTTGTCTCATTGTTATGTGTGATCGTGTAAGAGGCCGGTGTGTGTCATTACCAGGACCATGTGCAGCTTATAGTGCTGGGCGGAAGCGGACGATGGTACAGTTGTGCGCATCAGCTGGCAGCCTTCATTGTATCACATGTTTGAAGACAGTCACCCCCCACCCTTCACCTCCTCCTCCGTCACATGAGGGCTAACTTTACATATATGGAATTTTCTAGTGGGCGGTGATCTGGCTGTGTGGGACGCCGACCGACGCCAATAGACAAAAACCTATGAGGGCATAATCTCGTCCGGGCTCCGCTTCCCAAATTCTGGAAATATTCCGGGTGGGAACCAAGTCAGCGATTCACCTCACATGTGACATGATCGACGATTAGGTAGGTTGGCGGGGAGGCTCAATATGGACCATTCTTACCCAGGAGGGACAGGCGAGATGGGCTCTTATGGCAAGTAGACGAAAAGTCCAGATTGCCAACATACATCACGTTGGCCAGGAAACAGTCAGCCATTGTGTTTATATTTAGGGGTCTTGTTATGCCAGCCTCCCCGCAGGCTCCGGTCACGCTGATTGGTTGTTACTTGCTGTTGTTGACCGCTGTCTTCCTGCCTCTCTATTGGCTGGCCGGGCGCCGCTTTGTTTGTGTACGTCTACACAGAATAGTAAACCTTTCATAATTTGACATGGTGTGCAAAGTTACCCTCGTAAGGTAGGCACCGTATTGCACATTACAGTAGCATTCGCTCCCTACTGCTACACTTATTTAAGTTGCAAGTTCTCGATATGGGACAATAATTCAGGCGGTCGCGCGAAACATTGTGGGAAGCCTCTTGCAGTTGGGCCCACCCAGCATTTCCAATTTCTTAACGCTCCCCCAAGTTTTCAACAAGTTTTATCCCAGAGATTTTTCATAAACAATTTAGGGCGACGAAAGTTGCCGGAGTAGGGAACCTGGCGAGCTGAGCTGCACCGCGGCTGATGCTCCTCCCTTGTGTTTATTTCACCAGGTTGAAGTACGTGAAGACGCCCTCGTGTCTAACAGCTCCTTCGCACACGGAAGGGAAATGACACAAAGGAGTGAATTAGTGAACCAGGTTACAGCACACACACTTGTCACTGTCGTTAGAGTGAAGACCATTACGGTATACGGGATCAGTTTTGTCATATTTTTATATCATCCCCCAATACATATAAACAAAACGTTATTAAAGAAAAAATACGAAGATGGATAAAAAAAAACAAAGTTTTGCGTAGAGTCCTGCAAGAAAATTTTGGAAAGTAGAGCAGCAGGAGGCCAGTAGAACAGGTCACACAGGGCTGGCAGGTTAAGCTGAATACGTAAGTAAGACTGGTGGAGGAGCCGTGGTGAAGAGGCTGACGTGTACTGTACGTGTGTGTGTTTGTGTAGGGGAGAGGGATAGAGTTCACACTAAGCTTACTACCTCTTTACTCTTGATAGTAACACTAACTTCATAACACACAAAACAAAAGCTACAAGATGATTGGTCAATAACGCTATGTAAATATCAACGCTCAGTGGTGGAAAATCAAACTGTGAGTTGATTGGTGGAGTACATGCGCAAGATAAAACTCTATTGGAAAAACTTCTCTCGCTTTGTTTACATCACATCAAATTGAAGCATATAGTCAGTCAGTCTCTCTCTCTCCACTAATCAACTTCCCGCGCACCACTGGACCGTTCTAAGCGATATTTACATGTGAGTGAATCGACCATTAATATCCTGGTGTGTTGGGAAGCCTTGGCTGGTGATTCGCTCTCCTCACCACCAACCACAATCTACATTATCCTCACCAACAACCACAATCTACATGACCCTCACCAACAACCACAATCTACATGACCCTCACCAACAACCACAATCTACACTATACATGATCCTAACTTAACCAAACTCAACCTAACTTAACCTAATCTGACCTAACCAAACCACGCTGGTAAAATAAAACAAAAATATTACTGAAATTACACTAAACAAAACTATTCTAATATCTATTCCGATAAATTTTTACTTTAAGGCACAGGGGTTGACCAATATGTTTTTCCAGGGTATATTAAACAATCTAACCTTCATTTTTGGCGGAAATTGCTCGTTTTTTGCACCCCCCCCCCCCCCCCCCCAACAATAATGGGGGAGAGCCTGGGAAATCGGGGTTTTTGGGTGGGGGAGAAAACGAGTCACCTAACCTAACACCTAGCGGACCCCCGGTTGGCCTAACTTAAACTAACCTAAATGTTTCAGTAGTTTAAAACTTTGGGGCGCGCAATGTCCAAAAGCACAATACCTAGGGTAGAAGTGGAAGGACCAGGGATACGTAGGTTAAAACGATCGTCAGTCAATATTGATGCGCCGATGACATCACACAGACGAAGACTGTAAACTACACTATATACGTAAAATCAATTAAATTCAACTGTGTCGTTATTATCCATTTCCGCCTGGTATATATGGGGTTCAAAATGCTCAGAATAAGGAGATCTAAATGTTTCATTACTTTACAACTTTCGGGCGCGCTATATCCTAAAATAAAATAATACCTCTATTCCTAATCTACTTAACGCTATAATTAAGCACAGCATTACAAGGCATAATTTACTGGTATTAATCTTTTAATATTAACCCCTTACGTATCTTCATTACATTTACTATCAGTGTATTTGTAACTTTATAAAACATACTGAAGTGATCGTAGGAATTACCTAACAAATACATCATTTGACTAACTAGATGAACCAATGCATAAAAAAAAATCACTTTGCTTTAATGTATAGACTGCCCACCCCAGCAAGTACAAAAACGCATTTCACCAGGGTTTTTTCTCCTCCGACAATCTGATATTTTTTTTCTTCCGAGTATGACCTAGTTCAGCATAATTTTCACTGTGTTAATGATAATTGCGATACAACAAGCACTTACCAGCATTAGCATAATTAACCAAATTAGCGATAAAACTTTGGAATGAAACAATCAGTTGAGATAATGAGCTCATTTAGCGTAGTGGTGAGTATTCAGAGCCAGCCACACGCACAACTCTGCTCACGTATTATTTGTTGTTACTATTTATAAAAACTCCGCTTGAGTCTCTGCAAAGCGAATCATAAGCTGGCTCAAAATGACCCCGTCACCCAGCTGCCATTTTCTTTGTATCAATAAAATGTTTTTTGTCATTCGTGGTACTATAAAACAAAAGATTAGTCAACACATTCTGTACTTTACATAACCTATAATTTATACACTGTTTCCGTTTAGTAATTTACATCTATTGTATTTCACACACACACACCCTACACCCGTTACTGTACATTCGTGTTACTTTATACGCTCTCAGCAATTAACAAACTGCACTCGGCAATTCTTGTACTTTACACGCTAAACAATTAATTGATTTTTTTCATAGAACATGAGTGTCAGGATACACCACCAACCCTCCCTCCTAAACGTTCATTAGATCAATTTTCTGAATCTATCACAAAACAAGAATGAACACAACAACCAACATCGAGGAAAACAATACCTGTGCTCTGTTCTAGACACAGTAAACACAAAAGGTCCCCGGACGTTCCCTAAATACACAACTATTGTTTAGATGGTAAATGCGCAAAAAAAAAAAAAAAAATCCTCGGACAGGATCTAAATACATAATTATCATTTCTAAGTGTTTTGTACCTGCAAGTTTCATACTGTTTCATGGCAAACTACAGAGGTTTATTTTGCAAAGTTATATGGACGAGTGAACAGCACAAACACCCAACGCTTATATAAGAGACTTCAGAACAAAAGTTGACAATTCAATTACCTTGTGCCTGCATGTGGAGGGCAGCGTAGTGTCAGGGAGGGTAGTATACTTCCAGGGAGGGTAGCGTAGTGCCAGGGAGTGTAGCGTGCTTCCAGGGAGGGTACTGGTAGTGTAGTTCCTTGAGGTGTTGAGGTTCAGTTCTCACAGTTGCACCTAAATATATAAGTAAAGTACATAAGTATTTCTGTATAATGTATCTTAGCACATTTAATACAGTACATGTAAACAGTGTACAGTACTATCAACATGTAACAGTGTACAGTACTATCAACATGTAAACACTGTACAGTACTATCAACATGTAAACAGTGTACAGTACTATCAACATGTAAACAGTGTACAGTACTATCAACATGTAACAGTGTACAGTACTATCAACATGTAAACACTGTACAGTACTATCAACATGTAACAGTGTACAGTACTATCAACATGTAACAGTGTACAGTACTATCAACATGTAAACAGTGTACAGTACTATCAACATGTAAACAGTGTACAGTACTATCAACATGTAACAGTGTACAGTACTATCAACATGTAAACAGTGTACAGTACTATCAACATGTAAACAGTGTACAGTACTATCAACATGTAACACTGTACAGTACTATCAACATGTAAACAGTGTACAGTACTATCAACATGTAAACAGTGTACAGTACTATCAACATGTAACACTGTACAGTACTATCAACATGTAACAGTGTACAGTACTATCAACATGTAAACACTGTACAGTACTATCAACATGTAAACACTGTACAGTACTATCAACATGTAAACAGTGTACAGTACTATCAACATGTAAACACTGTACAGTACTATCAACATGTAAACAGTGTACAGTACTATCAACATGTAAACAGTGTACAGTACTATCAACATGTAACAGTGTACAGTACTATCAACATGTAAACACTGTACAGTACTATCAACATGTAAACACTGTACAGTACTATCAACATGTAAACACTGTACAGTACTATCAACATGTAAACACTGTACAGTACTATCAACATGTAACACTGTACAGTACTATCAACATGTAAACACTGTACAGTACTATCAACATGTAAACACTGTACAGTACTATCAACATGTAACACTGTACAGTACTATCAACATGTAAACACTGTACAGTACTATCAACATGTAAACACTGTACAGTACTATCAACATGTAAACACTGTACAGTACTATCAACATGTAAACAGTGTACAGTACTATCAACATGTAAACACTGTACAGTACTATCAACATGTAAACAGTGTACAGTACTATCAACATGTAACACTGTACAGTACTATCAACATGTAAAGAGTGTACAGTACTATCAACATGTAAACACTGTACAGTACTATCAATAATGTAAACACTGTACAGTACTATCAACATGTAAACAGTGTACAGTATTATCAACATGTTAGCCTAGTATGGGTGCTGCTGCGGTGGTCTAGGATGGTGTTAGGTATCTGGTGAGTATTAAATAAAGTATATACTAATTCAGCTTAGTTAATTTAGCTTTGCGGCAACTGAGATGGTGGAAGATGAATTTGAAATCCATGGCAAAAGATTTTAAAAGATATTTTCAACAATTTATTACGAGTGAATGGTTTTTGGTTTTCAGAGATGACGTGGTGGATTAGTTCCTCTGACACTACAGTACAACAGCACCATGCGCCTCCTGGCAATGATTCAAGTCTTCTGAAAGAAAAAATAAAAATCCCGAAAAAAAATAAACTAAAACAAGGGTAAAGTAGCAAGCCCTGGTACCTGCTTGTTGTCATAAAACAAAAAGCCTGCATGAAAATACTGACTTCCGAAGTGTATTTAAAAATCTAGAATACGCTCCTAAAGTTCTTGGTCGATAAACCGTAGGAATACATTATAAAACCTGTTTACCCTATTATAGCGGGGAATACACCAGTAATAACTTTATCAGAACAGGTAATACTCAGGTAAATATTGAGTAGTTTCAACGCCGTCAGAAATGAGTCGTAAACAAAACGGACGACACCAAACCTATTGCTTGTCTGTACACTGATACCAATCGTTGGGAAATACTGGAGACTGGCGGGACAACCAGTGGTAACTCGACAACACTGCTTCTGTACATACGACCCTAGCCGCTGGTAACCAGTGGTGGAAGCTGGGTAAGCGGTGGAGGATGGTCGTAACATAGTGAAACCAGAAATATCTGGCCGGGATGGGGGTAGTTCCCCTGTGTGTGAGAAACTTACCTTAGTTAAGAGATGCAGGAGGATTGAGTGATGCCCAGATCTCTTCGTCAGTGTCCGTCTCTTATCACAGCACCACATACGGGGATCTACACGCTACTGACAGTTGGAATCACATTTTCGACACTTTACTGACGAAACGAGAACACCGTGAGCACTAAATATGTCAACGGCTGTGGCGTCGTTCTCCAAAACGCCTTGAATAAAGCGCCAACCAGCCAAAGTACTACTTACAAAAAAAAAAAAAAACCACACACACACACACGCCATTTTCCAACCGCCCGTGCCCGGCTGCCCGCTCATCGAGACTGGCGCTGATTGGCCAATGAAGAATTAAACGCATGCGCACGACTGTCACGTCACTTCGACACTCACGCTGATTGGCCGAGTAATTACAATATAAAAATGAAAGAACTCGAAAATAATAAATTTGCGACGGAAACGCCATAGAAATAATTAAATTTTCCCCCTCTATCTCCCTGTTAAATATTAACCATAAAGCGTAACACAGCACCAGAGGACTAATAATCCAGCCATTATTTATTATTGTTTATATCGTGTGTATGGCTGCATATCCTGCGTTTGTGTTGACATGTTCACTCCAGCGTGTGTTGTCAGGAGTATTTACCAAGAACTGTAAACAGCATAATTATGATCCTTGGTATTTAGCGCCTTTCTCAGTTTCTTTACTAACGACATGTTCAAAATTGTGCATCCATTTGTCAGTTTTGAAAATGTTTATAAACCACTGTATAGGTGTATCTTCAAAAATGTGTTCACATGTTCGTGAGTGTGTACAGTATGTCTTCAAACAACACTCACAGCATTCATCAGTCCCATTGTGTATTTTTATCATTCATAATTACAGCAATCTACTTTATAACTCACTAAAAATCACTCAAAATATTGAGGAAATTATTCCGATTGTGTTGCATGTGTTAACCACACATCCCTGTTACGGTGACCCCGCCTCCTCCCCGCCGCCCTTATAATCCCAACCTCTACAATATTTTCAACAGTTAATTTTTTCTTATACAGCACAGTTTAACAGCTATCCAAAAAATAGTTTAACAATATTCTTTATTGTATTAGTATTTAATTTTATACGATTACTACTACTACTACTACTAATAATAATAATAATATCAACTACAGCACCAGGACAAATTGCCAGTACATCCAGTCTAATATTTTTTTAGCCACGTAAGCAATAGGCACACTACCAAAACCAGCCACCTGTGGCAGGTCATGTCATAGTTTTCTTAACACCCGAATATATCCAGTGGGTCTTTTAACATCTACAGTATATGTGCTAAGAAGGTGTGAACCCTTACCATACCAACACTTGGTCAATTTAATGAGATTTACACCAACAATTTGGCTTCACGAATATTGGTAAAACGTGCCTAAAATGTGGTGCAAATCCAAAAACCTGTGGTCGAATTATTTTGGTGAAACTACAGTCAGGACCGAAAACAACACCCCGCCCTGTAGTAAGCAAGTTAATAAACAAGTTAACTACAAGGAAAAGTTGGATAAAACACATAAACGGTTAAACAAAAATGTGATGCAGAGAAATTGGGGAGACTATAACGTTGGCAGAGTTATAGGTGAAGAATGTAGCAGGACAACAGTGAAGGGTGAGAGGACTGTCCCAACCACCTCTCAGGAGCACCGCTCTTGGCTGGCCGTGAACCAAGAAGAATGGGACCCCGAGTGACCATCACCGCCGGCAGAAAGAGTTTTCCTGGGGTGCGCGTCTCCTGATGGAGGCAGAAGTGCTGCCCATATAGACCAGGGATGGCTGAAGGCGTCGACTAAGTGAAGGTTACGTCGGCCCGGGGCGTCACCTTAAGTAAAGCTTATTCAGGTTTGGGTGTCACCTTAAGTAAAGCTTACACAGACGGGGTCGTCTGCCAGAAAAAGTTCGGGGCTGGAGGATGTTACACGTGGCCAATGGCTGTCTCAGTGACCTCTGAGGTACTGGTCAAGATGCTGCTGCTGCTACTGCTGCCGCTGTAGTTTCTACTACTTATGATAATGAGCGACTATTACCTCCTGTTGATAATGGTTTTGTAGTCACCTAGGCCGCTTTCTGTTCATGTTCTTGGTATAGTGATGGTGTTCAATACGATATGATTTTTACATTTCTGGAATAGCCGCTACAATCTACATTCCGACTGTGAAGTGATACTGTCTGCAGCACAGCATACGTGTTTGGTGACCTTGTCTTTATCGGTTAATTCTGCGGACTATATGCACAGATATACTCTACTACCAGCCACATACTGTATATATTCGTGTAATGTATGAACAAACTATAGTACTTTTGTCAGTGTTTCAAATGGGGGAATTACCTGCTATTAGATGATAGCTTTCGGTAGTCTGTCGAATGCTATGTTAAAGAAAAGTGGAATACAAACTAGGTCTTTGATGTGCGCTTAAAAAGATTTGTATTCAGTTAGGTGAATGACTAGTGTATGTAGTGATATTCATCATCATATATTTTATCTGCTCAACGTGTTAAATTTGGGTTTCATTTGCGTGTTTTGATTTCACTAAAAGGAAAAAACTGATGACCCAGATACAGTATATGAAAATGTACACAAATACATGTCAATACCGAGGTTGGTGGGGGTCACATGTTTGTAAGCTTTTAACCACAAATTTGGTTCAGTATTTGCACCGAAATGTTTGAAAATAGTGAGCATGAATATTTTACCAGTGAAAAATTGTCCGCCTCTGTGCAACGAGTCTCTCTCTCTCTCTCTTGATTATAACATTGCAACAAAACTGCCCAGAATGTGAATATTAATATACGGAAATGACGTCATATAATGTACGCAGAATCGACTAAACCATAACAAATATACGGTAGCATTAATTGTATTTTTACTGGTGATCTTTCCACTTCCATTGTCTTGATCTTGGTGTTATGTAGAGAGTGGTTGGTGATACGTAGCTGACATTAAATGATGATGTTGTGATGGTGAGGCTATTGTTGACACTTATAATGGTGATGATGAGGCCATAAAAGATATAATCACAGAACAATGCAGTAGGTACCGGGCCCAAACATTCATCCCCCGATTAGTTAACTTACAAACATTATCGACCGCGTATTCCCCCCCAACAAAATAATACAAAAAATATTAACAAATAAGGATTAGTTTTTTTTTAATTAAATGTTTAATCATCGTTTGCTTTATATATTTTAACGGCTCTAAAAGAACTGTATGGGATGTAGACACTGTAGAGTGGTGATGGTATATATAAAGTTTGGAGCGAACCATTAAATGAAGACTTCACGTAAGAACTAAAGAACACACACACACACACACACACACACACACACACACACACACACACACGACGGATTTTTCACAGATATATATAACTTCCCCAGACGCCCAGAAAACGTCCATTGTGTGTGCTTCAACGAGAGGCTCTGTGCAAATACGCTACACAAATATTTGGAGGACATTTTCCCCTCGCTACAGAGAGGGGAGGGAGGAGAAAGGGGGTGGGGAGGAGAGGGGATGGGAATGGAAGAGGAGGGGACGGGAGGATAAGAGAGGGGGGAGATGTCCTCAAGACCGACACGAGAACTGCTTCAGGAGGCCATATTATACCTGGTCACCACGCTAAGAGCTTTTCCCTTAGGCATGTCATCTGTCCCTTCCAACACCACCATCCTATACTACTTCATGTTGCTGGGGGTTACGAGGGGAGGTCATTCCAGAGGTCACGGGTGGAGGTAAATCTAGAGGTCATGGGTGGAGGTTATTCTAGAGGTCACGGCTGAAGGTCACCATAGAGGTCACGGGGGGAGGTAAATGTAGGGGTCACGGGGAGGTAAATCTAGAGGTAACGGGGGGGATAAATCCAGAGGTCTTATAGACGGGTAAGAGGTTTAAAGATGGGTGGTAAAGTCTTGTAGTCTGTCACCAGAGCCTTACTAAACTGACGACCGAGGCCTATACTAAGACTGATGATTTAGCTCCGGTTAAGAGCCTCATAGACGGGTGGTGAAGTATTATAGTTGTACAGTGGCTTGAATGACAGGTTGAGTTTTATAGTCAAGAAATCTACACCCAAAGATACGGAATGAAGTTTTATGGGATGGTGTGTCGGTTAAAAAGCCTTACAGGACAGAGCTTTCTAAATCGTGATAGACAAGGGCTGGTCTTATAGAGTGAGACAAAAGCTCTAAAGACGGCTGTTGAGAGGGCCAGGACAGCTTTCTAAATCATGGAAGACAGGAGTTGGTCTTATAGCATGTTGGACAGGAGTTAGCCTTATAACATGGTGGACAGGAGTTGGCCTTATAACATGGTGGACAGGAGTTAGTCTTATAACATGTTGGACAGGAGTTGGCCTTATAGCATGTTGGACAGGAGTTAGTCTTATAGCATGTTGGACAGGAGTTGGTCTTATAGCATGTTGGACAGGAGTTGGTCTTATAGCATGTTGGACAGGAGTTAGCCTTATAGATTTTGAGACAGCAGCTCTAAAGACGGGTGTTGAGAGGGCCAGGACAGAAGCTCTTGAACGTGTAGTAGACCAAGTAATTAACGTCAGCCTCAGATGTGGCCAAGTTTAAGATGCGTTTAGTTAGTTTGTGTCGAGATTACGATGCGTCGCCGCTTAAGACCTCGTTAGCAGCAGGTGCAGCCCAAGTTTACCACACCTCTCACGACCACCCTCTCTCTCTCTCTCTCTCTCTCACGACCTCTCTGACTTTCTCTCCTTACCTCTCACGACCACACTCTCTTTATATCTCACGACCACTCTTTATATCTCACGATCACTCTTTATATCTCACGATCACTCTTTATATCTCACGATCACTCTTTATATCTCACGACCACTCTCTCTTTATATCTCACGATCACTCTTTATATCTCACGATCACTCTTTATATCTCACGACCACTCTCTTTATATCTCACGATCACTCTTTATATCTCACGACCACTCTCTTTATATCTCACGATCACTCTTTATATCTCACGACCACTCTCTTTATATCTCACGACCACTCTTTATATCTCACGACCACACTCTCTTTATATCTCACGACCACTCTTTATATCTCACGACCACTCTTTATATCTCACGACCACTCTTTATATCTCACGATCACTCTTTATATCTCACGACCACTCTTTATATCTCACGACCACTCTTTATATCTCACGATCACTCTTTATATCTCACGACCACTCTTTATATCTCACGACCACTCTTTATATCTCACGATCACTCTTTATATCTCACGACCACTCTTTATATCTCACGACCACTCTTTATATCTCACGACCACTCTTTATATCTCACGACCACTCTTTATATCTCACGACCACTCTCTCTTTATATCTCACGACCACACTCTCCACCACCACCAAGTTCTACCAGACTCAACGACCATACGACCAAGAGGAAAGTTCACTCACACGTCAACCAGACACAGTGAGATAAAATGCAGGGAATGCCAATTGAGTCAGTCCTCCCTAACCTCCTAAGACGCTCGTATTAAGAATGGGGGGGAGAACGAGAGAGCAAGTGAGGAGTGGAAAGTAAACAGAGAGGGAGATGTTTTATTATCAATGCTTTAAGTGAGTTAACACATGACAGCTTTGTAGACATTCATCGCTCTTATTTAGTTGTAATATTAAAAACGTGTTTGTACAAAACTTTGTCAAGCTTGCTGTCTTTACCTGGGTGTGGTGTCAGTGACCGGCGCGTGGGGACGGGAGCATGGGGGCGGGAGCATGCGGGTGATGTAGCTGTGTTCTAGTGTGTCGTCACCCAACCCGCCGACGTGGTCGTTTACAACCATCTCGATACCGTGATCAGTACGTTGCAACCTTCTTAACTCTCGAGGTTAATGTGTTCGACGTAAAGGTGTCAGCGACAAGGTACAGACTCAGACATATTCCCTTTTGGTTTAGCACAGCCTCAGTCACATCACAATGTCTGGTGAACTTCAACAACACCTCGTCCTGGGGAGCTTTCCTCTGGATTTTCTCTCGGTCCAGATTTGCATGACAATATTGAGGTTGTAATGTCATGTAAACACCTTCGGCACGACTGTTCACCAGACGTGTAGGCCACTGGCCACTTGTATACTAGGGTGACGTTGGTTAAATTCCACTCTCAAGAGGTTTATCCTTGATCAAGAGATTTCCTAAATAGAGTCTTAGTAGAATGCAAGTCTCGTTTACCACGTACAGTACTTCCTTTATCACTTTGGTCTCTGATCCGTCCACTCCAGGGGCTTTGAATTATTTCAAGCTGGTTATTTTCTTTTTGACGATGTCGTCTGTAATTGCTAACTCTTAATTCATTTTCCACCCCTGAGGTAGACATTCTCCCAGATACTGGCATGTTATCTATTATCTCGTGTGTGGACACTGGGGCAAGGTCATCATTCAGGGCATCTGGTGTTTGTTTATCATCCTCCAGGGCCACGTTGTAATCACCCTTTAGAGGACCAACAATACCGCTGGTTTTCGTTTTATTCCTGGCATACGCATAAAAGGACTTGGGATCTTCTGAATATTTTGAGGTAACTTCATCTCGAAGCGCCATTGAGCTTATCTAATTTCCTGATTGGCCATATTTACCTGGGGCTCTTTTGTATATTACTTAGTCAACAGATGTTTTGTTCCCGTGTTTCTTCCACAGGTCATGTTTTATTTTGGACGCTTTCCTACATCTGTAATTCATTTGACGTATTCCTTCTCTTCCTTGATTTCTGGGGTGTAAAGGTGTTGTTTACTGCATCCGAATATACAAAATATATATGTTAGAGTCATTAAATGACTGGAGTCCTGATCCACTGAATCCATTCCTGCTATATAATGTGTCACACTTATATACTTTCCCCCATATTTTTCTATAGAACCTTTGCTGAAAAATGACACAGGATGGAAATAACAAGTTTAACCTTAAAATATTATTCAGAGAAAATGAAACTTATCTAGACTGACAAAGAAAACGTTACTCTACATATACTAAATGGAAAACTAATATATTGGATACCTACACTATCTGTTATTTTACATACTGTATTTGGCTAAGATCGCCAGAAACCTTACAAAAGTTAGCTCTCTACAGCATAGAATATTTATATATAAAATTACCTTACGATTATCTTAGAAGGACCTGAAAATCGACAACTGCGCCGGAAAGGAGCAAGTGTAATCAGCTGATATCATTCCGACCTCCCCCAAGATAAACTGATAATTAAGTGTTACAACACTCCTTACACGGTGTGGCAGAGCTAGTTGGTCGTGCTGGTGTGGTGTCGTTTCTTCAGTCTTCAGGTGAGATATCAACTAATGGGTTTTAAGTTAAAAATCTCACGTTATCTTTTACTTTACTTTTTCTTAAGTTATATTCTCTTTGCCACTGATCGGCTCGTTAGCAGCTTGGGTGGGCGTTCATGTCTCTGTTATGTATTGTTGGCAAGTACTGGCTCCAGAACGTATCTGAACCTTCGCCAGTGTTGGTCAATATCTGGTCTTGATTAAGAGCTCACACACTCAATGCCGTCACAACACTCTCTGGCAGATTGTTCCAAGAGTTCATAATTCTCACCCGTAAAAGCTTGCCCTGACGATTTTCTGGACTTGTGGCTCCTTCAACCTTGAGCTGTGACCCCAAGTGGGGCGGGCGTCCGCCAGCTCCAGGTATAGACACTCGACCGAGTAGTGCCCTCAGAGATGTTTATAAACTTCAATTAGGTCGCTCCTTGCCCGTCTATAGTATAATCTAGGCAGTTGCAGGCGTTCTAATCTCTCTGGGCAATTGATGTGTCGTCGAGCAGGCACCAGTCTGGTGGCCCTCCTTTGGACAAGAACATTACGCGGGACGGACTGGCTAGACATCTGAACGACGTTCTTATAATACCTACTAGCTTAATTGCTTGGTGCAACATACACACTCAGTTCCTTTTCACATTCGGTCTCCATTAACGCTGTTTCCTTGTCCCGTTACGACATGTGATATGCCCCCTTACTGTTGGCACAATTCAGGTGCATCCTCTTACACTTCTTGACATTGAATCTTAACAGCCATTTCTTCGACCACTTTTGAAGCTGACAGAAATCTTTCTGTAGCTTTTCACAGTCTGCTTGATCCTTAATTTCCCTGAATAACTTGGCATCGTCCGCAAACATTTGTATGGGGAGTGTATAGCTTCTGGCATGTCATTTACGAAACAAACAAACAAACAACAACGGGCCGAGTACACTGCCCTGTCACGGGTACACATGACGATTTCGTGACATTAAACACCAGACACTGTTTGCGGCCATGAAGAAAGTCTCCGATCCAAGCTAAGACACTTCCTCGAATCACGTACCCTTCCAGTTTAATTCTCAGCCTTTCATGGGATACGCTGTCGAAAGCCTAGGCATAACCCAGGTATATAATGGTGAGATTGCCACCCTATTCCAGAATTTGAGTCCAAACATCCAGACACCTTCATTAATTGTGTCAAGCGTGAGCGCCCCGGCATAAAAACATGTTAGGAATTCTTCACAAGGTTGTTTCGTTAAAGATGTTCCATCATGGCTTTTCTTGTAATGCTTTCTAGTACTTTACACACTATGCTGGTCAGGCTCACCGGTCATTAATTATTCGTGGAATGGGGATCACCCTGCTTGAATATAGGACTCACATAAGCCATTTTCCAGGTACAATACCTTCACCTTGCAGCTTTGACTTGGGCTGAGAGAATATACTGTACAGAACTCATTGGGGTATTCAAGTCATGCCTAAATGTCTGATCATTGTACAGTCAGCCAAAGATGCACCGACCCCACCCTGGGTCTCGTGCTCGCAATTTTACCTGGCAATACTTGGTAAAGGAAGGCTGTATGTAAAGGTTATTGTGATTGGTGGATCTGTTTTCGGCTGTATCACTGTCAGGATAATTATTAAACAATCCAAAGGTAGAATTATTATAATAATAAACTGTTCATTGTTATTTAAGATCATGAGAAGTTTCCAAATGTTCGTATATGTGCTTAAATATCGAAGAAATTATATTAATGAATTGGCAACTCAACTACAACGAGGAGCAAGGACTGCCACGAGATTCTCAGATCAAATTTTCTTCATTATTTAAGCAAATATAAGAACATTTGGAAACTTCTCATGATCTTAAATAACAATGAACAGTTTATTATTATAATAATTCTACCTTTGGATTGTTTAATAATTATCCTGACAGTGATACAGCCGAAAACAGATCCACCAATCACAATAACCTTTACATACAGCCTTCCTTTACCAAGTATTGCCAGGTAAAATTGCGAGCACGAGATCCAGGGTGGGGTCGGTGCATCTTTGGCTGACTGTACAATGATAAGCCTTGGTTCAGTCATCTTTGTCAGATGTGTATCTTATATTATGCCAAGTAATATTTATAGTTTAATTAATAGGTATAGTTATTTCTCTGTGTAGTTATTTAGAAGCTTGGGAGGTAGTAACGAGAATGGACGTTATTCACAGCCCCACCCCTTTCACCGCCCCCAAATGTTCAATTTTGCGTTATTGTTTATGATGAAACATAAGCCAGACATTCGCTGCAGGCGACATATACCCCTGCCATGAGCTAGTGACCAGAAACCATAGTTGCCAACGTCAGGTTATGACTAATACATAACAAACCAGTAATTACCAAACGTAGCCAAGATATTGATGAAATGTGGCTATTTTATAAAATTTGATGTAGATCCATCAATTTATTACCGTAATTATCGATCTAAAATCACACTTGTAATGCACTAACGGACGGATTTGAGAATTTTTCCTTCCTTCATTATTATGTCGGGGCATAAGACAACCCCCCCCCCCCCCCCCCCCCGCAAAAAAAAAGAAAAAAAGAATCCAAGGTTAGGCAGTGAGCCCAGTGGCCTCGCTGACACATTATCATGGGACATTTTTTATTTTATGCTATCCCTTGTTGCAGACTAATATAGCAAACATTGTAATGTAATAATTCTCATTTAAAAATATTTGTATAAAGCCATAAACCTTTCTTGAAATACATCTCAAAATTGAAAATTAAAATGTTCAATTCAGTAAGACGAATTAACGGATAGCATATACATGTATTATGAATACTGTATTTACTCTCCATCTTGTGTGATAACAAGATACACAAGAAAGTATAACATGATTTAAATCTGAGTGGCGAAAAAAATCCGATCATTGTGGTGGACCTGTTCTTGTCACACACTGCAACTGAACATGATAAAATAACTTTTTTAACTAAAACCTTGAGACAACCGACACGAGAGCTGGCAGCCAGACCTGAACAAGGCTTACCCAGGGAGGCGGACCTGGCCGTAGCCTAGTCTGGTATTGATCTGCCAAGAGCTCCTACTGTTCACTAGCATTGGTGGTAGCCCTCAGCACTTTCTTCTCACAGCTACGTCCCACTGCAGACATTACTTGGAAATGATCCTCTTAAAGGTCTACAATTGCCGAATATTCGTATCAAATTACAGGTTGAATCAGGCCAGGACGTGGCATAGTGCACATTGTTGCTATTGGCGGTTTCTCAGACATGAACTTATTAAGGCGGGTACGCGTGGGTGTTAGTTGTAATTCGTCCTCGGTTATACATGTACCCAGATAGTTATGCTTGTTATGTATCCTCAAAAGCTTATGTGGTGTCTAATATGCTACTTTTTTTTCGAGAACATTGTTTACATTATCAACGTTGCCAAATAAAAAAAATCGAATCCGCCTTAACCTGTAACACGTTACTCAGTAGACAACATTTATGTCAATTCGTGATAAATATATATATAAAAAACAATAGCCTCATATAGTCATATAACCTAGTTCAGGGATACCTCAACTCAGCTTCAGTTTTGCCAGCTTAACTTAAGAAAACTATCTAAATCTCTAGCCACCGTCGTATATCAAGCTAAATTTGAAAATAATTGTATTTGTTCAGTAGAAAAATACTTGTACCAGAAACTCTAAAAAGAAGAATAATTTCAACAAGAGAAATAACCTTTATCAATATCTGAAACGAAGAGAGACCATAACCCCGAAGCCCATTAATTCTTCATCCCTGCACCACGCCAAACCTGAAACCCTCTAACCCTGAATCCCCTCTTCCTGATTTTTATTTATCTCTAATGTTTAACTGTGGATGACTAGTCTAGAATATGCGCTCAAAGACCTTAGTTGTTGAAGCTCAGTAATGTATTGTAATATCAACAACATCAACTTCACAGGAATTTCCACAGGCCGCCACTCAGTCTGTAAGGAGTACCCAGATAACAGGCATAGTCCTCACCGAGAAAATAGCTTCTTTTTTTTTGGTCGGGAGGGGGGGGGGGCTACGGGGAGGGGAGGGAAAACTGTTTGCCTATGAAAAGACTAGCTTTCTGCCTGCACAAATATATATCAACACAACAAACTCAATTCTTCCGATAAAAGTTTCAGTAAAGTGTAAGGCAGAAGCAGCAGCACACTGAACCACATCAGTGAAATAATAGGAAGAAAATTTCCTGGCCAATTATAAATCAAAATCAATCACTTGCAGGACTCGTAGCAAAAGAGCACAATGCCGCGGACCGGCGTTGCAAGAGTGGTAGTTGTACCCTACGGCCGGGTAAGTCACCTCTGTATTTTCATATCTTTTTCGTACACTGTAGCCCCTGGTTTGAGTATGAATTTTGTATCATTATTTCTAAGTGTGATTTAAAACTGAATAATAAACATTATGTATAAAAGCTACGAGGTTCTAAATATGATGAACTAGTTTATTGTTCGTGCATGACGGAGACTAATTCACAATTTTCAACGGTTAAAAATAAAGTACTGTTCAATTTTACAAGGTGGGTGGCATGTTCATATTGATGAGGGCGATGGTGGGGTGTGCCTCCTTTTCCATATCCTTTATTGTCTCGGGGTCAATTCTTCTTGGAATGGACACTGGCGGAGACTCTACTTTGACCACCATGGGCGGCGTCTTCCTTGGTATAGGAGGTAAGTTTGTCGATGGTTATTCTTTTTCACTATACTCATTCTCTTTGTTTTTACTTAAAAGTGGAAGCTAGATAGCTCATATGGTGCTATCCTGTGGCGATTTTGCTCTTCATTATTCAAGATTTAAATTACATATAATTTTTTTTACCAATTTCTTAGCAAGCAGTTGTGTCAAAAGTAACTCATCGCCAATTTTGCTTCCAGAAATACTTTCATCTCTACCTCTTGAAGTGCACAGACACCTCCGCATGTAGCTCCTTACGGGCTATTATTCATCACTGGGGTTCCAATTGTCTTTTTTGCATGGGACCTACACCTCAAGTATCGATCTGCACATATATTGTACATTCTTTGCATATGACTATCAGAATTATTTTCCTTCATTAAACATAATAATGAGTCCTACTCTGAACTTGTCTTGGATGTCTTCATTTCTTAGCCTAGTTTACGCCACCTACAGTATAAATACGAAGACTCGCTTCTGCAACTTGACCGTAGCTCTTAGTTTACATTTTCAAACCATTTAAAACTGACTTGTCGACCAATGCTTTACTTCTCTTTATTAACTTATCTATTATTTCACCACTCATCAGCTACCTATCCGTTCGTGCGGTTAGTCTGCTTCTGGTATATTTTTGTATATAAGTATAGTATATAGGAGAGAATTTAGTGACGCTCTATAGCTATTTTATGCCATGTTTTATTTCAGCTAAGTACAATGGAAGTTGCCTCATCAACTGTTACACTTAAATATACACAGTTGCGCTTGAATGGCCGACACTTCTATCAATTCAACATAACTTAATAACTTTTCTGTTAGTGATGATCTTGGTTGGAACGATCGTGGGAGGTGTCTACTTCTACAAGAAAATCAAGAACGACGAGCAGGAGCAGAGGAACAACCCAGGCGGTAACGTCGTGCCTCCACCACCTGGATTATATCCCCAACAGACAGGGGGAATCCCTTCCTACCCACAAGTAAATCTAACCCAAATAGAGAATTCATCAGAGGCTGGAGCACACCCTTTTCAACTACATACATATCCACCCACGTCTGGGGCACATCCACCCTATCCAGGAGCATGTGCACCCCACCCACAATTTCCTGTCAAACCTGGAGCATACCCAGTACAGCCAGGAGCATACCCAGCACAGCCAGGAGCATACCCAGCACAGTCAGGAGCATACCCCGCACAGCCAGGAACATATCCAACACAGTCAGACAATCCGCATCCTCCACCCAGCTACCAAGAGAGTGAAGCACAGCTAAGAAACAATCTCCAGGAGCAAACATCGGCAGAGTGAAGCACACCCTTCTCGACTCCACTCAGCTACACCAATATATTTAACTGTATTTATTAGTTGAACTGTGGTTAGCGGTGATGAACTACAGTCGCAAAACGTGTTAACGGATAAATAAACTAAACTCCAGAACTATGCTAAAATTAATCCAAATACGAAAAGTATTTCGAAAATATGCGAAATGCTTAAGATTATCTGAACGCCTTCAAAATTATACAGCGGTAAATGCAGTTTAGTAAGGTTAGCTTACCATGCTTGCTTTCAATCCGTGGACCCCTAGCTAGTGTAACATTACTCTGTAATTAACTAGAGCTGTGTACTGATAATCCTATGTTTATAAATATATACCTGAACCTTATGATTAAAATTCGTTAACACTGTCACGGGAATATAAATTAAACTAGGAAGATATTTACCTTTAGTTTTATTATGTGTTTTCCTATACCTTTAATCTATTAAAACTTACAAAGACTCACGAACATTGTTGCGTTTGGTAATATTGTACGGTATATAAATTACGACGACAAAACACAATGGTTGACATCTCCTACAACAGAGGCTAGGCTACTGATTTTTCTTACCATGTCTTTTATGCAGTGTTCTATGATTTGATGAGCAATTTCGGTTTCCTCTTACTGAAAGGGAGAGGAACTAGTGCGATCACCAAGTTATCTAAGTGTATCACTTATCCATAAGCGTACATATGGGGACTGTATGTTTGTTAGTGCTTGTTCGCGGTGTTTTTGGTATAACGATATCTTTCAAACAGCATGACCAAATACCATGCAACTTAGTATTTAGGTTTATAATAAAAAAATATTTAATCATCGTTTGGCTGGTCTAACACATAATTAATTCGCTGACTCCAGCCTCCGTGGCTCTCATCCCTAACTTGAAACCAGGAGGGAAATCTCTATTGATTACGTTTGGGAAATCTGCCGAGCTACATTGGTCTGATGATACTTCACAATCACAAATTCGTATTATAACAAAGAACCACGGGATTTGTACTTTCAGGAAGAGTAAAGATGGATTTTGCTTTAATTATATGATTGTGTAGCCTAGCCAACATGAAGATGTCTGTTGACATTTAAAGAAGGCATATGAGGAAAAAAAAAAAGACTTTATTTAATAACAATCTGTTTACGTTTTTACTTAATTCTTATTCCCAATAGAAACAGCCCATTCGTATACAACTTAATATTTTCAGTTAAATGAAATGAGTTATACAGGAATGGAAAGGCTCAGTGCAAGAGCTCACGGTAGCAACACTTCCCAAGACAATACAATATTGGACAAGCACTTGAATTGTTACTCGAATGTGAAAATGCGATGTATGAATACATAAAACATATAAACCATTAGAACAACAGTATTCACTGCCACAGGAACTTACCGACATAAATTTTTAGACTACAGGTGAGTCTCACCTTTGCTTACGTGAACGTCTAAGACTTTCAAAAGAGGGCATGCACCAGTTAATGTTTTGATTACGTAATTACAGATTTACTCCTCACTATTAGGTATAAAAGACTTTTACAAAAAAGTTACTGAGAGAATACAATCTTTCCGACGGGTGAAACTGTAGAAGGATAACTTTACAGGAAGAAATCTATCACTTCAGAAAACTATGGCAGATTAATCGTTTAGCAAGTTTCCAGCACTACTGTATACTGTCTCGAGAACAGGCTAAATCTCAGCAAAAATTGACACGTAAAACTTACGAACTCTGAAACTTAACTTTCTAGAGATATGAATGCTTCTAATTACTGCATGTGTGATGATGTTGGTTGACACAAGGCACGTGAAGTGTCCATACGATGTCAAGGCAGGATCACATCTGTCAGTGTTAGGCACTGGGCGAGAAATTACTTTTCGCCGATAGAATGAAATTGTAATCACAAAAAAGTGAATATTCCGTAAAAAGCGGGCTGTGAAAATCTGCTGCTCTACATCCATATTCCATTAACCCCTTCAGTATTTCAGCATTAGACAAGATCCGGTTCAAAAACTTTGGCCTGTCAACTTGGATAGTTCTGAGTTACACTCCCTCCATTTTTTCAATACTATAATACTGCAACTCTTGTTTCCTTCCATCACGACAACTTTGAATAATGTTGTCCACAATCATTAACCAGTACACCAAACCTCACGTACAAGACATCCTGTCTCAGGCCATTAATGAAGGGTTGCAACGTGGTCTCGTTTCCATGGTAACCGAAATCGGACATCATTTACAAGACTACTTTTCTAGTTGTATTTCGAAACCAATTCCATTATGTAGACCAAATAATCTTTTTTTAGTCTTATCAATAATACCCTCACCATGTTTCAGCTTTCAATATTCACCAAATTTAAAACCAATCTATATTCTGACCCCCCACCCCCCCCCCACCCCATTGTCAGCACAGCGGTAACGAAACATGCACACTGTCCAGCCACCTTCAGGTATCAGCCTATAGTGTACTGTACCAATTTGCTGCTTGATGGAAGTCAGCCTCGTATGTTTCCAAAAAATTTCTCCGAATATTTGGTAGTTGTTTTATTATGGGTCTTCTCTAACCTCACATGACCTCCTGAAGTTTCTCCCGACCCACTGATTATACTGACCAGTAACATCAGTTGTACCAAGACCCCATTTAGACTTTACAGGGGCAATATAGTTTCGAAAAAAATATTACCAACATGTCACAAAAGTTCTGTTTTCCGTCGAAAGCTGTCGTCGCGCGAGCCTATTTTATTGGAATTAGTTAATTTTACTGCCACATCACCCCGTTAAGTACTGTACTGCCGTGTCCCTCAGGACTCATTTAGTTTAAAACTCGGGTTGAAACATGACGACCCTCTTCAAGGGATGATGTTTAATAATACGGGAGTCAATGTTGCCAGGGTGGTGGTAGAGTTGGTGTTAGACCCGTGCTGATGTCCATAGTGTTGTCAGGGTGGTGGTGATGTTAAACCTGTGCTGACGTCCATAATGTTGTCAAAGTGGTGACAGAATTGGTGTTAAACCTGTGCTGACGTCCATAATAGTGTCAAAGTGGTGTTAAACCTGTGCTGATGTCCATAGTGCTGTCAGTGTGGTGGTGGTGATGTTAAACCTGTGCTGACGTCAAGAGTGTTGTCAAATTGGTGGTAGAGTTGGTGTTAGACCTGTGCGGATGTTCATAGTGTTGTCAGGGTGGTGGTGGTGATGTCAGACCTGTGCTTGTAGTGTTTGGTGAACGTGTTGACTGTTTGGTGAACTTGAAGTGTTTGGTGAACTTGTAGTGTTTGGTGAACTTGTAGTGTTTGGTGAACTTGTAGTGTTTGGTGAACTTGTAGTGTTTGGTGAACTTGTAGTGTTTGGTGAACTTGTAGTGTTTGGTGAATTTGTCGTGTTTGGTGAACTTGTAGTGTTTGATGAACTTGTAGTGTTTGATGAACTTGTTGACTGTTTGATGAACTTATTGACTGTTTGGTGAACTTGTTGACTGTTTGGTGAACTTGTAGTGTGTAGGAGTATCTTTCATTTTGACAGCAATACCTCTTTTAGGTGTTTCTGTAATGTGTTTCAAATAACTTGAAAATATTTTGATGTCCCACATGAGAAAATTAAGTCAAGTTTTTAACAAATATCTACACTAACAAAATGATCACTGTCGCAATACAGTGGGTACACTATCCTATTATATTCTATTATTGCCTAACTGACATCAAAAGACTGTAAACAATACATCGTAATTCTTATTTACTAAATCTCTATCATTCATAAAAAAAAAAACGCGGGAAATGCCACAAGAGACACCAGGTACTAGCTACTTTATTCAGTATTCCCTCTTGACAATACGATACTGTCAAGCACCGTCACATTAAACTGTAGTGTGGAGTAAGACAACCAGTGCAGGTGTTGCCAGGCTGAATTAGCCAGCATACCGTCACAGACTGCCGTACTCCTGCCTGAACGCCCGCGGGGTACACCTGAGCTCTGGGGGAAGACTTCTAAAAGATTAAACTTCTCTGATGTCATGATATGCGGTGTGGCTGTACTATATGATATACACATTACTGCCATACATACGACATAATACTATAACTGTCAACGCATGTATAACGGTTTTTTATTCCAAACCATTACTAGACCAGTGTAAGAACACGATAAATTTTTATTTAACTTGGAGAAACAAACATGACACCAGCGGAAGCCATATTGAGGACGTCACCGATGAATAAGTAATGCTCCAAATTTTTTATTGTAAGACAGTACTATATGTTGTATAATATGCTTTCTTGCCCTTAAAGAAAATGAATAAATTTAAAAAAGAAAATGTCCGCAAGATATGTTCAGAGAAAAGACACAGCAACTGCCCTTTTTTAAATGCTTTCAGCCACCGGGATCAGATTCTCAAAGGTTCGAATGATGAGTTTTCCTCGTAAATGAACACAAAAATGCACGTAGACTGACTTAAGGTAGAATATAAAAATAAATTGTTAAAAGTCATAAGATAGAATATAAGAATAAATTGTTAAGTCATATGCCACCCAAAGATCAGAACTTAACTGAGACAGTTAAGTTTCCAACACAAAACGATAATATCTGTTAACTTCAGAGCGCTACTTACTATCGGTCACGTAATATTTTTTATATGGCAAGCAATTTTTTTTTAATACACTGCCGAGGGATACAACAACTGAGCAATGAGCCCGAGAGAACTTCGGTACATACGCGAAATGGTTATCGACAAATATGGCAAAACTCTAAACAATTAACACCCAACTTCAAAACACGTTAAAACAAGTTGTCAATAGTTTTACTTAATTGTAATTTGGTAACGAGATCCACGCTAACACAATGATAATGTTAATCATCTACGGAGTCTGAAAGAGTAATTTGAACGATTTGTGCAACTGACTGCCATGTGTATCAACATTCCTCTTACCCTGGACAGGTGTATAGGGGAAGCAAAACAATGTCTTCAGGCCACATTACTGACGTATATACAGTACAGATGGATACACATGTAAGACGTTGACAAGGCCGCAGTGGCAAGTTCTGCTGCGTTCAGGAGAATCATAACTAACAATTTATTTTTAAATATTTCGTTTGTCTCCAAGTTCTCTCGAGTACAGAGGTCAGTGGGCTCTAGTGTTGATCATACAATAAGCAGAGCTTTCAAAATCATCTGGTACTCAGTACATTTACTCTCCTAAGCTTGTTGCTGGTACTGTACCGGGTAGTTAGCCCAGTGCCTTCCTTGAGAAGTACTTCGTTTTCACTGTTAAGTACCTCCTGAGAGGAATTATTTTGAAAGCCCTGAATAAGCCATCATAAAACCAATCACATAAACTTTAATTGTGTGACAATAAGTATAATTTATAGTAGCTGCCAGATAGCTGGACCATTCGTTAAGGTTGTCTCCTCAAAGGGGGAGGGAGCACTCTCACGAAGGTACTTGTGGTAGACCTTGTAGCAGCGGTAAGCCACTGCGCCCGCCGCCACAATGCACACTCCTGCGTGACACACAGAAAAACAAATTATTATCTTACCTCTGTACAGTGTTTCCAGTTACTTTGCATGAATACAAAGTTTACATATCCATTCTTCTCTAGGTTGAAAAAGTGAAAGTGGGTTCCATGGGCCTGGTCACCCCTTAAGGACAATGTGGATACAGTTCACTTAATAGTGAGCCTTCGGTACACAAGGAGGACACGTGATTGGCACTACACTCGACTGCCTTCTTTTCTCCAGCTGTAAAGTTAAGTACCCATATTCAGTTAGGTGGATTTGGAGTGCCCTTGGCTTTTTGAATCAGCTACCCTTAGTACAGGAGGCGGAGGGGGGGGGGGGGGTGTCCCTTCTCATGAGCACAAAAAAGAAGCATGATGGGTCAATAAACACTGCCTGCTCGTCTCTCATACAGTACCAAGAATGCAATTTGTTTTTCTAACTCTAAACAATTAAGAAAAATATATACCAACCTCCAATACAGCCAAAGACGCCGCACAGAATGTCTATGGTAACGTTGGGCAGACTGTTGAATGCTACACCAAGAATGATGAAAGCAGCGTTGAGGAAGGTGTGTCCAATGCTTGCCAGGAACACAGCCACCCAGAACAACATCAACATGTCACTGTAGAGCCAGAGCGGAGCCTCGTGTTCATCTGGCATATAAACATTCACCGTGCAACTGGATTCCACTAAGTATACAGGCAGTACAATCATACCAGGAGATATATCTATAGTCCGGAGGTCTGCTAGGTTGTCAACACTTCCACTCTTTCTAGAGTTCGTCGTGGCGAAAGTATCCACACTGGCACTCTTCCTCGAGATTCTTGTAGCTAGGTTATCGACACTTCCAGACCTCCCATAGTTTGTTGTAATCTCTCCCATATTTACTTCACAAATTTTCCCATTACAATACGCTTCCAAGGGCACTACAGTATCACAGATGGTGACTGTGTTGTCACAGGCAGCCATCACTCTCAACAGCTCTCCCCCGGAACCTAAATCAAGAAAGGCGGGTGAGGCGCCCTCACCTCTGGCCATTCGTCTAGCCCTGGCCATGACGGCGTCCACCTGACGGGCGCGGTATTTAGTATACCTCTTGTACCCTACTGCCGACACCACCGTCAACATCACTGAAATAACATAAGTATCTAGTAACAATCATTTACAAAATACACTAAATTCATACACATTAAAAAGAATGGTCCTATATTTTTCCATTGTCAAGGAGATAGCAACGTACATAACAACTTACTGATAAATTCTTTCGGTAATCTAAGGTATTCTGTTTTACAAAACATTAATCAATCAAAGGGCTGTTCTCAGGTCAGACAGATGGCGAACATGGCCCTCCATTCCAAACGTATTCGTACTTTATTTACCGATCTCCCTCGAGTGTGTATATATCTGTATTTTTCTGGCTAAATAAACTGTTACAATTCAACTCAATCTCCTGGGTCCTTCTTTCATCCATCCCTGTTCCTGCCTTCCCATGGTCCTCCTACCCTCAAACTTTCCATTAATATCTCTAATAATATCCTCTCACCCGTAATTCCATGGCCAAAGTGAGTTTTCCGTATTCTACGCATTCCAGCATTTTTACCCCCCCCCCTCCCCAGCCAGTCTCCATACCTCTTCATTCCCTTTACTATAAGTATTTTTAACTATATCTCCTACTGCACAACATTTCGAAAGCCTTTTCGCAATCCTTTCGTCTCTGCTGACCAATACAACATAACTGAAATTATATTCCAACAGTCATAACTTTAAACTAATATAAGTTAACCTTTTAACACACCTCATTAAGATGACAGGTGTGAGGATAAAGAGGAACAGGTGTGAGGGCAGATACAGACCTCCAATCAGTATGAGTGTTGATCCAACGACAGCGGCGGCGGTGGAGGAGCCATCCACAGCCATGGTCACCACTCCCTCGAACACTGTGCTGCTGCCCGTCGCCATACCCACAATGGCCGCCCGCTGTATCACACAAAGAGAGAAATCCCAGACGGCATTACAAGTTAGAAAACCAGAGGCATTAAACAGAAACACCAGAAGCATTAAACATAGATAAACCTACACTAGAGGCATTAAAAATAAACCCGGAGGCATTAAACACAGAATAAACATAAAGCATTAAACAAAGAAAACTAAGAAGTAATAAACATAGAAAAAATGTTTTACACGCAGGAAAGCCTTGAGGCACTAAACACAGACTCACTAAACACCCAAAACCGGGAGCCATTAAAAACGCCAAAAAAAACAAGACATTAAACACCAAAAATATAAACCTTGAAGCATTAAACACAAAAAACCCAGAGGCATTAAACACACACACACAATAAATCCTTGAGACACCAAGCACACAAAACCCAGACGCATAAAAACACAAAAACCAGGAGCCATTAAACATACAAACACCGGGAGCCATTAAACACAAAAAAACGGGAGACATTAAACACATAAAACTTTGAGATATTAAGCATACAAAAAAACCGGAGGACATCAAACACAAAAACCGTGACATCAAATTCACAAAATCTCGGGAAGCATTAATTACCCAAAATCGGAGACATTAAAACAAAAAAAAATGGGAGGCATTAAAAACAAAACCCAGAGGCATTAAACGGGTATATTCGATAGAACACGGCGGGTATACTGTGTGGAGCATGACGGGTATACTGTGTGGAGCATGACGGGTATACTCTGGAGCATAGCGGGTATATTCAGCGGGTTTGGTAATTGATATAATAACAGTATGAGCGAAAGCAATACTTCTCCCTGAGTGAGCGAAAGAGGGAGAGAATGAGTAAAGAAAGTGAGTGACTGAGTGAGGGAATGAATGAAGGTGTAGGTGATTGTGTGAGGGAGGGGGGGGGGGGGGCAGGGAAGGCAACTGAGTGGTGACATTGCAGGGTAATAAGGTAGTAGGCGCAGTTACCATTCAGGGAGACATTAAATAAACAAACCGGAACATCAAAAAATTAACACCAGACACACTATAAATATAAGCCAAGGAAAAATTCATAAAACCAGGACAGGAAGGCATTAAGCAAAAAACCAGCGAGGCATTGCTCTTTTAACTCGGAAAAAATGGTGGCATGAATATAGCAACCAGGAAGGTATAGTATAAATAAATCATAAACCGCCGACAGAAACCATCATACTTGGGACAGAAACCACAAAAAAATAGATAAACCAGGAAGTCGTAAATATTAGAAACCAGCGTGTGTGTGTGTGTGTGTAATTACGTGCCAAAGAGAAACCAAAATTCACGAAACAGAAGCCAAGGAAGAATATATTAGAAACCATCTGAAGAATTACAGTACTGTACTGTCATCATATCAGAAATAAAAACCAGAGCGAATACTGTAACCACATACGTATAAAAAAAAACGTGATAAAACCACAAGTCACACACCACAGAAATATAGGAAAGATTCTCTCTGCTCAGATTGTAGAAACCCGTCACACAAACAATACGCGACTGACAAAATTCCTAAAATTATACAAGTTACACAAGAAATGGTGTACAGTAGTTACTCGAGGAACAATTTATACGAGAGATATTAGCTGCAATTACAGTATATGTGAATAAAATCATGCTGAGTAATACAAAGTATACGGTTACTATACACCATCATGCTGGATTATACAAGATGTATGGTTTGTATACATCATAATGGACAAACAACAGAATTTACATCATATACTCTTCTTTTTTTTACCGATATCATACCGTGAGACTTATAAACAACAGGAGATTAATTATCGTAACTGTTAAGATGTTCCTCTTAAGAGAAAAAGTCAACAAATTTGGGAATTGGAATTATGGGGTGTCATTTTCTTTAGGCGTATGTTATAAGTTAACTACAGTAGATCTTGAAAACTATCTACTGTACACCGCACTGAAGTATCCAATCTCTTCGCTTCATGATAAATGGACGAAAGTCGTAGAATCAATACTTGACATTCAGAGCACAAAAGAAAACTGTATGGGAATATGTAACAGGGAGACACATCCTACCCGACTTTGGTAACTTGGGTAGACACGAATTAATGTGAGATTAGTTGACGAATAACCCGCTAGGCTAACAAGTGATCAAGATGAACAGATAGGCCACGTATTGTGTCATCAAAAGTAAAAACGCGGCAAATTAAACAACAGTATATAAGCTCTTACAATAAATAATAATTATCATATTAAATTCATTGCGAAGTTTATATAAAAAACTATAACTTCATTTTTTTATACTCTGGGCTCAGTCATAAACTTTAGATAGCAGTCACAAAAAAATATAATTAACATTGCGATACCTGGTATGTGGTGCAAGTATTTTGAAAGAGTGCCTAGGTCAGTATGGCTGTGATATATGGGAACTGGAAAAAAAAGTCAGCTGTAGTGATTGGGTGTAGTGCGCAAGATACATTCTGAGTGTGAAGCCTCGTACTCACAATGAATTGACTGCTGGCTTGATGTCCTCACCATTACAAACAATAATTTACAGTTGGTTGGTCTTCTGTAGTGGAGGAGTTACCCGTCCTGTTAAAAACATTCTGTTACTATCTAACCAACTGCTTCACCATCCTTCTTCCAGGATTTTTTTTTTTTTACAAATATGAAAACAATGATAAAAATAGCCTATCTTAGTTTTTGGTTTAAAAAACTCTCACCGTGTTAAAATACAATGTAATGTCAAAAACTCCTTTGGCAATGATGGCAAGAATTGTAAAGACTTTATTGTTAATCATAACACTGACAGTTCCCCAAATAGATATCCTACTTTTTTTTTAATACGCGGAGCACATCTCAATGACCTCATCCATAAGATACCAGGTCGTAAGCCTTCACGTGCCAAGCAACGCATTCTTATATACGAGTAATTTAAAGGACGTACAAGCATAAATTAAACGTCAGAGAAATAAGACAATACTCGATTGAGATCTAGCTGACTCTTCTTACAATGGGTGAATATATTATAAACTACGTATTGCACGAGGTGTATAATCTCCAAATATACTATACAGTATATTATATACATACACATGTATACTCTTACCTTAAATCCTCTTTTAATAAGTACATCGGTGACCTCGTTGGTGGCGTTTGGCATGACTCCTCTCGCGAAGACCTTCACTGTGGCCTGCTAATGAGGGTCGGCAAAGTCTTGAAAGAGGCGCCACGCTGGTGCCACGAGGTAGGGGCCACGCTGGAGCCACAGGGGAGGTGCCACGCTGGTGTCACAGGAGTGGGGGTAACGCTTTAACCACCGGGGAGGTTGATACACTGGTGTCACAGGAGGGGCCACGCTGGTGTCACAGGAGGGGCCACGCTAGTGTCACAGGAGGTGCCACGATGGTGCACAGGGGTGCAGGCCGCGTTAGGGTTATAGAGGTTGGAGCCTCTCTGGAACCATAAAGCTCCCGGGAGGGCCACGTTGGATGCACAGTGGATGGCGCCACGCTGAGTCACAAATCGAAGAGAACCACCTGGTTCTGAGTTCTAGCATGTCCAGACTGGGGAAGAAATTGTGAACAATATAGAGTGATGACTTCAAACAGCAAGAAATTCACACAAAAAAATAATATATCTAACACTCAGTTCACATAAAAGCACACTGAGCACTGTAATGGCATAAAGGAAGTCCCATTGCTAATACCCAGTGACGCGAGATAAACAGAACAGATTTAACAGTATTAATCCCCCCACCCAACTCTGAAAATGTTAAAACGCATATAGCTGGTCCAATTACCTGCTGATATTCACGGAGATTACTATACTGTTCTTCTGAGGTCATGACACTCCTGAATGATCATGACACTCCTGAATGGTCTTGACACACCTTGAAGGTGTTGCGAACATCAGAAGGAACGTTATTACTAAATACTTTGTAACGGAGAGAAAAGCTTACGTTTGAATTACCAAATTCCTTTCAGTGACAACCCTTCAGGTATACTGCACAGTATTCTTACTCCCTGGTTTTTTCTATAAAATGCTGTTACATGTTATACTGTGTTACGCATGACAACGTTTTCATAGCTCATGTTTGCTTTATTCCATTGAACTTTGTGATTAAAATTACAAGACATCAAGTATGTATACGTCCAGGGAAATGTCATGTATCTTAAAATCACGATTAAATTTATTACTTAATGGAAATAGGCATTTAATAAATACTTGAGTACTTTCCTGTCATCTGCTATCCCCATAGCAAAAGTGGCTTTATCAAAAATTGAGGATACTTAAGTATTTTCAACAGTTATAGGTAATTATTGATGACTGACCCGCGGCAGTTATACAATATAATATTAGCTTCAGCTAACCTTTCGTTATATATCATACAAAGGCACACATAATGTTATATGATGTCAGGTGATATATCAGTTAAGATCTTAACCTTTAACTGAAAATTTTGTTTTGTTTCCCTTGGTGTTTTTTTAACAGTTGAGTACCTCAAGTTACGATTCCAATCCCCAATTCATTTTTTTCATTGTCACTTCACTGAATAGTTTTGTTACACACACATATTACGATATTTAATACCTTTAATCCATGCGAGGAAGAGGCAGTCTGCCTGGTAGTGGGTTTGTTTACGTGACGTCGTCGGCTGCTGCAGTCAGGTGCCGAGTGTGCGCCATCACTCGTGCAAAGTTACCAACGCCATCATTTCTTACCATATTTTCATATTTTCTTTCATCTTTAAAGATGGTGTTTTTGGCAATTGAACTAATCTTGGTGGACTTACGTTGATAATTGAGAAAGAAAATATTATTTTTGGATAAAACATAATAAAGTTATAGAATGAAGATACTTCATCTGGCATCGCTGGTAATAATATTGACGTTTAGGAACAGTTTAACGTCTGGTATTAAATAACATGTGTCAGTCCTCACTGATGAAAAAAAAAACGGGAGAAATTTCGACGGTACAAATTCTATGGATATACAAAGTGCTATAGAGGCTTAAACTACCCGATAAATTAGCAGCGAGTAAAATTCAGTTGAATGAATTCCAGATTCGGCAACTTTATCGAGTTACTTCCTGGCGCGTTACTTAAAACTCCATTAGATCAGACTTCATACACTGAGCGAGCCATTTTATCGTTGTGCGTCTGACTGGATAATTGTCTATTCACCTTAAGTTGTAAATGATTGAACACTTTTTTACCCTCGGCTTTTGTTGATCATTAGTGAAATTTAATGGAACTCCAGCGCAGGTAAACAATATTCACCTCTTGAGACCTGGGTATCACCACGATAGGTTGGTCAGGAAGCATATCCACTAGACCACGACAGACTAACTTTAAAACATTTGCTGTCTCGTCCATTAATTAAAATCTTGTCAGGTGGACAAAGTGAAGGGGGGGGGGTGAGGGGGAAAGAAAGGTTTTGTTATTATTTTCTTTTATTTCTCTTTTATAATTTTTGTTTGTTTTCTAAGTTAATATATTTTTCTAAGTCTTTATTTCTATATTAATTTCTTTCAATATTTTACTTTTCTCACTCATTGTTATTTGTTTCAATGTTTTTATTTATTTATTATAATATTCTTTATCTTTCTTTTCTATATCTTAAATATTTGTTTCAAAGTCATTACTATTTCTTATCTATCCTCTTACTGCTTTCAATATTTATCAGAGCTTAGTTAAGGAGGTTATTGGAAGGCGTTTCAGATGCACGGAATAATAGCTAATGCGTTAGCTATTCTGTCTGCGCAGATGCTGCTGCTGACTTCTGCGCATGACACTTTCAGAGGGAAAAGCTAACACCTCGATCAGGCGTTAGCTTTTGCAGCGGGCGGAGGCGCCCGAATCGCTAATCAAACAACAAGTTTCTCCCAATGAAAATACACGGATCATGGCCGCTTATGGAGAATATTTTGATTATTATTGAAGAGTTGGGGGCATGTAAGGCAATAAAAAAACTGATACAATATAAAAATAATTCTATACATGGTAGTATATTGGATAGGACCTAACACAAAGCGTATGGCGTGAAATAATTGAAAAGGATTGCGCCTATGGTTGAAACCAGTTTGGGTTCCGCCCATTTTTAAGCGGGTGCTGTCCGATTTCATTAGCCATTGGTGACTTTGGTGTAACAATATTGATAATTACTCAATTATGATTAAAACTTCAATATCATTACTCATAAGATACTTTTAATAAGAGTGAAAAAGTTGATTACAGTTCTGAAATTCGTCGTATTGAGTGTGTAAATATGTGAACGCCTAGTCGCGTGAGAAGAAGCGTACAGCTGTTCTGCTGGATGTTACATATGTTTCCTAGTCTGGGAGAAATTACCTTAACAACAGGCCCAATTTTTTGTCTTATTCTTATTTATTATTGACTGATCGACATTTTTTCCTTTTTGTCTTTCTTTCCATAATTTTCTATATATTTTCTTCACTATTTCTTTCAGTACTGTTTCCATATAACAGTTCTCCTAATTTTATTGTTTTCTGAAGACTGTGTTGGACAACAGTTATTTCCAAGACAGTACAATGTCATATTTTTTAATGACATTCCGGGAAGCTAACGCGTTAGCTATTCCATGC